>PVKB01001578.1:0-390861 GCA_004027205.1 Ctenodactylus gundi
AAAAAAAAAAAAAAAAAAAAAAAAAAAAAACAGGTGTTGATTTAGCTCAATGCAAAAGCCCTGGGCTCAGTCCTCATAGTGGCTGGGGAGGAGCAGGGTAAACAGGAGAAAAGAAATGCCCTCTAGACTGAGGCACCTTGACGCTGAAGCACCATGGAGACATTTTTGTGAGGGTTATGGGAACAGGCAAGCAGTCTATTGAAGTCTCATTGTTTTTGCATGGCCTCTCAGTCCAGGGTGCCTAGTCACCAGGTCAGGTTGATGCTGACACCACGTCGGGACAGCACCAGGAGGTGACAGGGCCCTTGGTGTTGGGCGCAGACAGGGCCTGATCTGCCTCCTTTTGAAGATCCACAATTGGGAGGTTCCTAGGCTGCCAACGTGGGGACCGGGTGAGGTGTGCTGAGACGCCAGCCCCATGCCTGTTTACAGGCAGCACACTGAAGTGGATGGAGCCCATGCTCAGGCCTGGTCTCTGCTGGTAACACTGAGGTCTCCCACCCCCTAGAAGGTAACACTGAGGTCTCCCACCCCCTAGAAGGGCCCTGCCCGCTGCCTCCAGAGACCAGTCCCTCACCTCGCTTCGTGCAGCCGGTCCCCCATGGGCACAGCTTCTGACATCTGTGTTTACATCAGGTGCAGCCTGTCTCCCGTAAGAAGCTCCAGCTGGTTGGCATCACTGCTCTGCTCCTAGCCTCCAAGTACGAGGAGATGTTCTGTCCAAATATCGAGGACTTTGTTTACATCACGGACAATGCTTATACCAGTGCCCAGATTCGGGAGATGGAGACCCAGATTCTGAAGGAACTGAAGTTTGAGTTGGGCCGACCCCTGCCGCTGCACTTTCTGCGGCGGGCCTCAAAGGCCGGGGAGGTGAGCAGCCCCACTGCGGGTACGGGTCCCAGCCGTGGGTTGTCCTGGAGCGTTGCTTCTGTGACGGAAGGGCTGATGCGTGGCGGGGAAGCTTCCTCCGAATGCTTTGGTGGTCGTGTCATCAGGTTGTGTCCTTAATGTGTTGGAGGAGAGCAGCCCTGGAGGCTAGCGGGGCGTGGCTGTGCGGCTGAGGCCTGGCCTGGATCTGGGAGGTACTAGCCACCGGCTCCCTGTGCCTCCCCCAGGTGGATGTGGAGCAGCACACCCTGGCCAAGTACCTGATGGAGCTCACGCTCATCGACTACGACATGGTGCACTACCACCCATCCCAGGTCGCAGCCGCTGCTTCCTGCCTGTCACAGAAGGTCCTGGGCCAAGGAAAATGGGTGAGTGCCGGATTTATGGGGAGTTAGGCTGTCTGAGGCCCTTGTGAGCTGTAAGGCCATATGGATTTCACACTTCCATCAGCTAAGGTCTGAAAGGCCTGGAGGACAGCCACCTGACTGCTGGGGGACTGCTGACCATCCTGGGGTATGTAGTAGTGGAGGGTAGTGTGTTTGCTTAAGTGAAACAAGCGAGTTGTCAAGCACCTTGGAAAAAGCAAGGCCCATGGCCTGACTGACTTAGCCAGGAAGGACTGGTGGGCCACTTACTGTAGGCTTCAGTGGATAGCTTTTGGTGCCACCTCCCTGGTCCTTGACTCACACCCCACTCTGGTGCCAGAGATGCAGGAGGAGCCACTGACACAGAGCAGGCCAAGGACTACTCTGGAGCAAGACCCAGTTTACCTCCACCAGGTCAGCCAGACAGGGTGCCTTGTCTCAAACCTGGAGGTGCTGGCTGTGTGAGGTTGTTGTCGGGAGCTCCCCAGGCCGCATGCCCTGTTCCAGGGACCCCAAGGCCTCTGCCGTAATGCAGTAGCTGAGCCTCCAGCCTGGCCTTGTGTAAGGAGGCAGGGCACACAAGGTGCCATTCCCTGCATTGTGTTCCTGTTTCATGTAAGTATATGTGTTGGGTGCACATTTATGCATTTGCAAATTTTTCAAAAAGTACAGGGAGAATGAACTAGAAACTTGGGTAAAAGAATACTGTGGGCTTCTGGGGAACAGGATAAGAGACTGAGAGTAAGAGAATCATTCATTATAACATTGAATTGAATTTTATATAACTAGCAGTGTAAGATTTAACTTTGCAGGAGTTGGAATCTTAAGTGTGCTACCACACATACCTGTATCTCCAGCCCTTTTTATTTTCAAACAGGAAGGAGGTGTTGCTTAGGTTGGCCTAGAACTTGGAACTGTCTGTTTTTGCCTCCTGTGTAGCTAGGATTACTGTAGGCATCTGCTTGATTTTCAAACAAAGTAAATATTTTGGCACATTCTGAAATGGAATTATTAAGCACAGTGTAACTATCAAATCGATTACAGACAGAATCAGTTTGAGTAATTGTGCACCCTTGAGGGTTGTTATGTTGGACAAAGCAAAGGACCAAAGTAGTAAAGAGTATGCTTACTTAGCAGGTTTATTTTTAGTAGGACTCTATTCTAATTCTGAAACTACTTTATGCATGTTACAGGATAAAGTAAATATGCTCATGTTATTGTGTTCTAAAGTTTTCTGCTATAAGAAGAAAGAAAATGCTGCTAACAATGAAAAACAAAAGGAAAGCCCTATCATGTTAATCTGTCTTGGAAATTGTGAATTTATAACAATAGAAGTAGGAAACAAGTGTATCCGAGAGCAAAGAGCAGTGAGCTGCCCACCTCTGTGGTGCTTTCCCCACACAATCAGGAATACGCCCCTGAGAGAGTGGGGCTCAGGGCCCCAGCAGGGAGCGTGGGAGGGCTGGAAAGGGAAACCAGGAGCAGACAGATCCTCAGAGATCATGGAGGGCACAACACCATGCACAGAAGCTGGTCTGAAGAGCTTTGGCAGAATCTGAGTATGAAAAGGAATAATGGTAATAGCAGATTATAATGCATTGGAAAAATCTTTGGGTCCCTGATGATACTGGGAGTGCAGTGGAAGGGAGGATCCTCTTCCCCATCTCCTTGTGTGTGTCTGTGTCTGTCTCTCATAGTACTGGGGATTGAACCCAGTGCCTTTGCACTAAACTATATTTCCAGCCTTTTTTTCTCTGTGACAGTCTTCAGGGTTCAGGCTGAGCTTGAACCTGTGGTCTTCTTGCCTCAGTCCCCTGAGTGCTGCTTTCCCATTTAGGGTGATGTTGACATTAAGACTGTCAGATTGCTTTTTATCATCTTGAGGTAAGATCCTTCTATACCTATTCTCTCTCTCTCTCTCTCTCTCTCTCTCTCTCTCTCTCTCTCTCTCTCTCTCTCTCTCTCTCGACAGGGTCTCACTCTGTAGTCCAGACTGGTCATGAACTCACTATGGAGCCCAGGCTGGCCTTGGACTCACAGCAATCCTCCTGTCTCAGCCCCCCAAGTGCTGGGATTACAGGTGTGTGCCCCATGCCCAGTTTATGTGGTGCTGGGGAATTGAACTTGGATACTTAGTGCTTGTCTTAATGCCTATACCTATTTTCATCAGAACTGTTATTAGGAAAGGGTGTTGTATTTTTGCCAAAGGGTTTTACTGCATCTGTTGAGATGATGGTGTGATTTCTTTTTAACCTTGCTCTTGTTAATCTGTTATATTTACATTGTTTTGCTTATGTTGGACCAAACTTGCATCCCCAAGATGAAGTATGATCATTGTAATAATTTTTTCATTCTGTTTGTAAATATCTTCTTAGAGATTTTACTGCCTATATTCATTAAAAATTGGCCTGTAGTTGTCTTTCTTTGTTGGGTCTATCTGGTTTGGGGATCAAGGAAAGAGCTGGGCAGTGTCTCTCTCCTTCAATTTTCTAGAGTGGTATAAGAAGCAGTGGTGCTAACTCTTTCCTGAATTTTTTTCCCACTGTGTTTATTAATATACATTTGCACATAATGTTTACAGTGAACTTGAGTATTTCATGCACATATATAAAATATCAACTTCACAATCCATTCCTATTTTTGACGCTCTCATACCCTCTCCATCCCTTCCCCCCAACTCTGGCTATCACATCATGTGGTTCTATAGAATGTCTGTGTTCTGGGTTTCCCGAGTCAGAGAGACTATACGGTAATTAACATGTTTTCTTCCACATCTAAATCATTTCACTTAAGTTACCACTCTTTAGCTCAGCTTCCTGTTCCTCAAAGGGACCTCAGTGATCAAATCTTGATGCCTCTTCTCTGAGTCCAGCCGATCCCTTTTTTGGAATATTTGCCAAAAGTTCTTTTTTTTTTCTATATTTTGCTATGTCTTTGTTGATTTTCTTAAACCTGGCCTTAACCACCAGTCCACATTAGAAAATAACATGCATGTAATTCAAAAGACTAGTAAATTATGAGAAAGAAGTTATATTTCAAATGTCTTAGCTGAATACTGGAAAGTACATGTTTGTACATTCAAAGGATTATCTTTACATCAGTCAGTTTTCTTAGGATAAATTTACATCAAAGACCTAATTAGTGAATTACTACAATAAACAAACTTAAAACTACATTACATTACTACATTAAATGAACTTAAATCTATATCACATAAATAAAGTAACAGATATGAAGGCAAATTTAGTTATTTCAGAATTTTTAACTTTCATAACTTATTTGCTCACATTTCACTGATTACTAACATTCTGCTAAATTTGGTTTATAATTTTATTTGCCTATCCATGCATATGTTCATGCATGTGTATTTTTAAAAGATTGTATGTCAGTTCCCCCATGTTGCATGTAAATATCTGTTTTGCACACTACTGTACTAATAATGATGTGGGGAGATTTTACAGATTTTATAGACCAGCTGGTACTGTTTTATATCAAATGATTTAAATATCAAATTTTTTATTATATTTTTTCTTTAGATGTTACCTTTCCTCCAAGTTATTTTGATGCTGCTTATCTTTCTGCCTCTCTCAAAGAAATCACAGTTAACATTAAAAAAGTGAATTGGTTCATTAAACAAGCTTAAGACTTTATCAATTTGCGACATTAAATGGACTTAAATCTGTAACACATTAGTATACTACAGGTAAAGCAATAGATTGATAGCTGTGCTTACTTATTTCAGATTTTTTAAACTTCCATATGTTGGTTACTCATATTTCACTAATTACTAACATTTTGCCTGATTTGGTTTATCCTTTTCCCTATCAGTTCATCCCTGATTTCGTGCTTACCCTTACTTTATTCTCAGCTCATTCTCCTCTAGCAGTTGTCACTTTTTCTCTGGGGTCGTTGGTGTCGCTGGCCTCCCTTTCACTTTCTAAGTTTCCTTTAAGTATTCTCTGCAATATTGGCTTAGTGGCTGTAAATTTCTTTAAGCTTTCTATATCATGGGAAGTTTTAATTTCTCCCTCTAATTTAAAAGATAATTTTGCTGGATATAGCAGTCTTGGTTGGCATTTATGTTCTCTTAGTGCTTGGATGACGTTGCTCCGTGATCTTCTGGCTTTTAGAGTCTGGATTGAGAAGCCTGCAGTTATCTTGATGGGCTTATCTTTTTGTAGGTCACCTTCTGTTTTTCCCTTACAACTTTTAGTATTTTGTCTTTGTGTTGGGTTTCTAGTATTTTAATTATGATGTGTTGTGATGAGGCTCTCTTCTGATCAAAGTTGTTTGGTGTTCTATATGCGTGCATAGTTCCATGTTGATTTCTTAGATTTGGAAAATTTTCTTCCATAATTTCATTGAACATGTCCCTTAAGCCTTTTCTTTTGTCCTCAGTCTTCTCTTGGACTCCCATAATTCTGACGTTTCTCTTTGAATCACGTATCAGCCGTTGTAATGATTCACTTTCTTTCTTATTTACTTTGTGTTTGTCATGGCCTGTATGTTGCAGCTCAGTCACTTTATCTTCTATGTGTGACATTCTATTCTGAAGATGTTCAAAGTGGTTGCTTATTATTTCCTGTGTGTTTTTCACTTCCTGAATATCTGCATTCAATTTTTTTATATCTCTGTTGTGTTCTTCTCTAATTTCTTGTATTGCCTTCATTATCTTTTGGTTTATTTCTTCTTTGGTCTCCTCTATTTGCTTTTCAAGGCTTGCTTTTAGCTATGTCTTGGTGTAGCTCTTGCCGTATCTGTTTCATTTTCTGCTTTAATTCAATGTATTTCTGGGCCCAGAAGTTACCATCATTTTTGCCATTTTCATCTTGGATTCTGCAATTTCAGTATCCCTGGTATCATCTTCTGGGGTGTCAGGTCTTTTTGTAGGAGATTTATTACTATGTTTCCTCATAGTTCTGCTGTCTCTGCCTCTTTCTGGTGCACAGGAAACAAGGGTTTAGTGAAGGCCCAGTCCTAGATGCCTCTGCAGTCCTCCGGCCCAAGGGACTGACAGGGTGATGGAATTCCTGGTCCTAGATGCCTCTGGAAGCCTCTGGGGCTCAGAATTGACAGGCCGATGGAATTCCCTGGAAGCCTCTGGAAGCCTCTGGGGCTCAGGATAGGCAGGGCGATGGAATTTCCTGGCAGTCTCTAAAAGCCCCTAGCTCACCGGACAGGCGGGCAATGGACTTCCCTGACCTAGATGCCTCTGGCATGCAGAGCAGGGGCAACCCAGAAGCCTCAGGCGTGTGCCAGAGGGATGGGGTGGTGATCCCCCTTTTGAGGTATCTTGTTTGCCCCCATCCCCCTCAGCAAAGCTTTCCTGCCAATCCTGGCTTCCCTCCCCCGGGGCAGGGCTCTCCACCTTCTGAGGTGCACCCACTACCCTGAGCCATTCTGGAGGTCAGCAGCCTTTTTTCCCCTCTTTTCTGCTCTCTCTCTCCCTCTGTGCCAGTTTCTTCCTAGGCACTGTTTTAAGGGTGCTGATATGCTCTTCTGAACTTTGTTTTATTCTAAAGGGTTCAGTCTTGGGCTTTTTTTTTTTTTTTTTCCTTCTTTTTAAAATGGCTACTGCTTACATTGTTGCTTGTGAAGTCTGCCTAGCGCTACATCTGATCTGCTCTCTCAGGGGCCTTCTCTAGGGGGAGCACACTTTGCATTTGCATTATGCACACCAGTGGGCACGTTTTTCAGAGGCTGGGGCTGCCAGCTGCCAACAATTCGTACTTCTCCGGATTCACGCTTACCTCAGACTGAGGTTCTGGCTCCAGACTTTCCTCCATCTGTGATCTGTGGATGCCAGGAACTCAGGGCCCGCCGAGTCTGCATTTTTTTTTTTTTTTTTTTTTTTTTTTTTGAGACAGTGTCTTGCTTTGTAATCCAGGCTGATCCTGAACTCACTATTGAGCCCTGGCTGGTCTTGGACTCATGGCAATCCTCCTGACTCAGCCTCCCGAGTCTCCCCTGAATTTCTGATAAGAGTTCTGCAGATGATCCATCAGGTGCTGGGCTTTTCTTATCTGATGGAAGTCCCTTTATTTCTGCTCCAATTTCATTCCTGGTTTTTGCTCTGTTCAAGTTTTTCATATCTTCTTGGTCCAATTTTGGTATCTCTCTGTCTAGAGATTTATCCATTACTCCTAAATTCTCAAATTTATTGGAATGTAAATTGTCAAAACAGTTTCTTATAATCTTCTGGATTTCAAAAGTGTTGTGATTTTACCTTTTTCATTTCTAATTTTATTGATGTGAATTGTTTCTTTCCTTCTTTGGTAAGTTTGGCTAATGGTTTATCTTTTTAAATTTTTATTTTTAGCAAATACAGAATATTTTTTCCATCTATAAGTAGTCTGAAGAATTTTTAAATACTTTATTTTCCCTCAGTTGTATTAAAATATGTGATACATAATATTTGCAATGAACTTGAGTGTTTTGTGCACATATATATCACAGTAACATAATCCCCATTTTCCTTCCCATTTTTGGTACCCCCACACTCTCCCCATTCCCCCCCAACTCCCACTGTCACACCAATTTGGTTCCATGTACTGCCTGTATTCTTGGTTTCCCAAATCAGGTAATTCATCAGGTCTTAAACTATGTGATATTTAACATTTAATCTTCTGCATCTGAGTCACTTCACTCAAATCACCACTGTACCTCAGCTTCCTACCCCTGGAATGGACTGCAGTGGCCATATTTTGATGTCTTTTCTCTGGATCCAGCAGAGCTCTTCACTGGGATGATTTGCCAAAAGTTTTTGTTTGTTTGTTTGTTTGTTTGTTTGTTTTTTGGTATCTTAGTATGTCTTTGTTGAGATTCTTCAACATGGCCTCACCCACCAGTCCACATAGGAAAAGAACTATTAAAGTGAAATTCATAGGGCTAGAAAATGTGAGAAAAAGAGAGAAGTTAAATTTCAAATTCCTTAGCTGAGTATTGAAAGGTGAATGTTTGTACATTCAAAAGATATTCGGGTGATCAGTACGTTGATCAGTTTTCTGAGGATAAAAAGACTAAAGACTAAATAAGTGAATTGCTATATTAAGTAAACTTAAGTCTGTACCAAATTGCTGCATTAAATGAACTTAATTCTCTATCAAATTGCTATATTAAATCAACTTAAGTCTATAACACAAAAATATATTACACATAAAGCAATAGATATAATGGTATCCTTAGTTATTTCAGATTTTTTTAAAACTTTTTTTTTCCTTCTTTTTTTGAGACACGGTCTTGCTTTGTAGTCCAGGTTAGTCCTGAACTCACTGTGTAGCTCAGGCTGTCCTTGAAGTCACAGCAATTCTCCTGCCTCAGTCTCCCTTCTGCTGGGATTACAGGCATGTGCCACCACACCCAGTTTATGTGGTGTGGTGAACTGAACTCAGGGCATTGAGCTTGCTTGGCAAGCGCTTTAACTGCTGAGCTAGTCCTTCTAGCCCCTAACTTTCATAAACTATTTACTCACATTTCACTAATTACTAACATTTTGCCAGATTTGGTTTATCACTTTATCTACCTATCCATAAATTTATGCATACATATTTTAAAAAGATTTTATAGCAGTTCCCAATGTTTAGTATAAGAATTATGTTTTATAAACTAATATACTATTAAAATTAATAATTATGAGGGAAGTTTCACAGATTTTATGAGAAAACTGGTACTGTTTTAGTAGGGTACCAATCAAATGATTCAAATACCAAACTATTTTTGTCATACATTCTCTTTAGATGTTTCCTTTCCTCCATGTTTTTTGGTGCTGCTTGTCTCTCAGTCTCTTCAAGTATTTTCTGCAATGCTGGGCTAGTGGTTGCAAATTTTTTTAGAGATCCTTAGTCATGAAAAATTTTCACTTTTTCAGTTTTTAGTGATAATTTTGCTGGATACAGCAACCAGGGTTCACACTTGCTGTCTTTTAAAGCTTGAAAGATTTTGCTACAAGTTCTCCTGGCCTTTAAGGTTTGCATTGAAAAATCTGCAATAATCCAAATGGGTTTGCCTTGGTAGAATAATGTCTGTTTTTCTCTTGCTGCTTTTAATATTCTCTATGTTGTATTTCTGAGGTTTTGATTATGATGTCTTGTGACGAGTCTTGTTCTGGTTGAGGTTACTAGTTGTTTTATAAGCTTCTTGTACTGAACAATTTCTTTTCCTAGATTTGGGAATTTTTCTCATATGTTTTCCGTGAATAAATTTTTTATACCTTTGGTGCTGTCATATGCTCTTTCTCCCACACTCATAATTCTGAGATTGGTTCTCTGTGAATCATCCATCAGCTACTGTATTCAGCTATTTTGCTCTTTTCTAATTATGGAGTTGTGCCTAATTTTGGCATTTGTTTTCTCAGCCTTGTCTTCAAGGTCTGAAGTTAATGTATTTTTCATGTCCTGAATTTCAGCTAGATTTATTTTTAAAATTTCCGCTTCTCTATTAAAATGTTCCTTCATGTCTTGCATTTCCTTGTTTACTTCAGCCAGCTTTTCATTTGTGGCTTGTGTATGCTCAGTGAGCTCTGTATCTGTTAGAACCACTATTTGTTTAGGGAGTTCCTCCTTTAGCCTGCTGATCATTATTTGCATTTCTTTAAGAATATCTTGTTTGAGCTGACCTCTCATAAACTAACTGGTATATTTGCTTTTTGACTTCCTTCCCTAAGAGTTTTACTATTTCAGTGCACTTGACATTAATTTTTGGGGTCTCAGGCATTTCTGTGTGTGTCTTGTCTGTCTGCTTGCCATGTTTCTGTTGAGGGACTTAACTTTACAGGCCTAGCTGAGAGGTTTCTTTGAATGTCTATGAGGGTGTGAGGGGTGAAAGGAGCTAAAATTCCTTTTGAGTTTCATGCTAGAAGTAGGCACTGAGGGATGACCTAGTAGTCTGATGGCCTCTGAGGGGTCTTGTTTACCCCCAGGTCCCACAGCAGAGCTCTCGTGCCTGTCTTCCCCCCCCCACCCCCCACCCGCCAGAGGTGCTTTCACTATTACCTGAGCTGTTCTGAGGATTGGTGGCCTTCTGTCTTCTCTGCATCTGTCTCTTGTGCCAGGTTTTTCCTAGGCACTGTTGAAGAGTGACTTCAAATGCCCTGATGTGCCCTGTCATGGTTTGGATCTGTAGTGTCCCCCAGGAGCCTCACAATCCTATGGATACTCTGTGTTGTTGGAAGGTAGGCCTGGCTGTAATAGGCGGATGCCTGAGGCTTGACCTGGAGGGGTGTGTGCTAGTTCTGCCCTTCCTTCCAGACTGGTCTCACTCCTGTGAGGATATTTGTCTCCAGGAGCACTGGCTGGGCGATTCCCACCATTTTCTGACCACCCACCAATGAATGGACTGTGACTTTCTGAAACTGTAAAGTGAAATAAATCTTTCCTCCCTAAAGTTGTGGATGTCAGGTATTGAGTCACAGTGATGAAAAAGTAACTAAGATGTGTTTTTCTGAGCTTTCTTTTACTTTAAACAGTTCAGTCTCCGGCTCTTTTTAAAAAATGGCTTCTGCTTACATCATTACCTGTTATGGCTGCTCAGCACTGCTTCTGATCTAGGCTCCAGGAGGCCTTTTCTAGGGGAAGTTCTCTCTGTGTTTGTAGTATGCCCATCTGCAGGCTTGTTTTTGGAGGCTGGTAACTACTAGATTATCTTCACTTCCTCTCCTCTTGGATCTGTGCTTGCCCTGGTCTGAGGTTCTGGGCTTCGGGATGCCAGTACCTCCCAGCCACTCACAGTTGGCCTGGGGATGCTTCTTGGGTGCTGTTTAAGGAAGGCTGCTGTTTACCTCTGCTTCTAATGTGTTTTCGGGTTTCTTTCTTTTCTTTTTTTTTTTTTTTGGGGGGGGGGCGGTTGGGGACAGGGTCTCACTCTAGCCCAAGCTGGTCCTAAATTCAGGATGGAGCCCAGGCTGTCCTTGGACTCACCACAATCCTTCTGTCTCAGCCTCCCGAGAGAATTTTCAGGGATACTGATCTTCTTGTATCAATCTTATCTATCCTTTTGAAGAACCAACTCTTTGATTCATTGATCTTTTGTATTTTTTTTTTAGTTTTAATTTATTTGATCTCTGCTGAGTCTTATAATTTCCTTCCTACTACTGCATTTGGATTTGTTTTTATTTCTGTAGGACTTTGAGCTGCATCATTTGTTTGAGATTGCGGTTTTCTTCCTGTGTGTACTCCTAGCTAAAAATTTCTCTCTTAATACTGCTGTCATCGTGTCCCATATATTCTGGTATGATCTGCTCCCTGACCTGAGGAAGTTTTTGATTTCTTTCTTGGTTTCTTCTGTGATCTATTGCTTGTTCAATAATGTGTTATTTAATCTCCATGAAGTTGTATAGTTTCCTTTGCTGCTGGTTTCTAGTTTTATTCCACTAGGATCTGAAAGAATTCAGGGAATGATTTCAGTTCTTTTGTATTTATTTAGGCATGGTCTTACTTTGGAAAAAGTCCCATGTGCTGCTGAGATAAAGGTGTATTCTGTTGACATTGGATAAAATAGCCTATCAATTTCTGTTAAGTCTGCTTGTTCCATGATGTGATTTAAGTGTGATATTTCTTTGTTAATTTTTTGTCCTGTTGACCTGTCTGTTTGTAAGAGTGGAGTATTTAAGTCCCCTAATATGATTGTGGATCAGTTTGGGTTCTTTCAAAGGCAAAATTTACAAATTTTATAACAAAAAGGATCTATTAGGAAGGCTTACAAATCCGAGGATAGAGAAGTCCAAGATGGCTGCTCAGCCATGAAGTACATCTCCTGTCCAGGACTGCAGGACAGCCTGTGAGGTGAGAGTCGGCTGCAGATCTCGGTTGTTCAAAGAACAGTGGCAAAGACCAGAGCCTGAAGATCTGTGACTGAAGAGTAGCGATGAGCAGACAGGCACAAGTCAAGACTGTATAGAATCTGTGCTGAAGATCTATGGTGGGTAGCAAGTAGGCGTCTATGGACAGGAAGCTGTGACAATCTTCCCTCTTCCTTCCTTTTATACTGTTGGAGTTCCAGTTGGACCTCCCACATCTGGGTTGATGCTCTTCCCTCATTGGCCGCCCCGCAAGTCACTCATACTCTAATCCAGGCTGGTTCTCAATTCCCCATCTGGAGTGGTTCCCAAACCCTAACCCACGTGTGGTTCCCGATTCCCTAAAGTTGATGTAATCTCTTAACAATCACAGATTGTGTTGATATTATTCACCCCTTTTTGACCACTAGTTTCTGTTTTATGTGAATGCATCTACCTTGGGTGCACTGTGTATAATTGTTAGCTCGTCCTGTTTGATTGTTACTGTTACCATTATATAGTGTCCATCTTTCTTTTGAAGTCTGCTGTGTCTGAGAATAGTATAGCTACTTCTGCTTATTTCTGAGATCCAGGATTATGAAGGATTAGTTTCCATCCTTTTACCTTCAGTTTATGTGCTTGTCTCTTGCAGACAGCAAATGTTTGGGTTTTGTTCTTCCATCCTCTCCACCAGTATGGTATCTTTTGATTGGCGAGTTGAAGCCATTGGCATTGAGATTAATTATTGTAAGATTTTTACTGAATCCTGCCATTATCTTGTCCTTCTTGTGTTTGTTCATATATAACACTTTCTTTTTCAGTGTTTCCTGTATGTTCTTTGGTACTGGTCTTCTCTCCATCTCTTAAGTTTTCTTCAAGTATTTTCTGCAGTGCTAGGCTAGTGGTTGCAAATATCTTTAGTTTCTTGGTCATATAAAATTTTCCTTTAATTATCAGTCTGCTGGGTTAATGCTTACTTTGTTATAAAGCTTGAAAGATTTTGCTCCCAGCTCTCCTGGTCTTAAGGGTTTGCATTAAGAAATGTACAGTAAGTCAGGTTAGTTTCCCTTGATAAACTAATGTCTTTTTCTCTTATTGCTTTTAGTATTCTTCATGTTGAATTTCTGAGGTTTTGATTATGATTTGTCATGGCAAGATTGTTTTCTGGTCAAGGTTATTTGTATCTGAATATTAAATTTCTTTTTCTAGATTTGGTAAATTTCCTGCTATGATTTTAGTGAATAAAGTTTTCTCTATTTTTATTAGTATGTAGTGCAATACATGATGGTTACATTGAGCTTGAGAATTTTGTGTACATAAATATCGCATCAGCATTACAGTCTTTCCCCTGCCCCTTTGGCCCTCCTGTTTTCTCCCTCATCCCCCCTGACTTCCATTATGTCACCCTTTGACTCTGTAATGTATGTGTATTATGGGTTTCTAATAGTAGAGAAGCCATGTGATAATTTAACCGTCTGAGTCTGACTCACTTCACTAAGCATTATGTTCTCAAGTTGTGTCCATTTACCTAGAAATGACTCAAATCTTTTTATGAAAGAGTACTCTTTTGTGTACATATACCGCAATTTTTGTAACCATTGGTTTGTTGGCAGATATTTTGGCATCTTTATAGTGTAAATTGTTAGTTGTGACTGCTATACACGTGTGTACATGTATCTTTTATAAGTTGTTTTTAACTCTTTCGGAAAGATACTCAAAAGAGGTATCACTGGGTCAAATGGAATATTTATTTTCACCTTTTTGAGGAATCTCCATACTACTATCTGTAGTGGTTGTACTAGTTAGATTATAGTTCCACCAGCAATGTGAAGGGTTCCTTTTCCCCCCACAGCCTCACCAGCATCTGTTGCTATTCAGGTAGTTGGTATATGTCATTGTCACTTGGGTAAGATTATCTTAGTGTTGTTTTATGTTTCTCTAATGGTGAAGAATATTAAACATTTTTTCATGTAATTGCTGGCTATTTGTACTTCTTCCTGTGAGAACTGTCTATTCATTTGCTCGTTAATAATGGGTCTTTACTTTGGAGGGTCTTTTTCAGTTTTTTTGTATGTTTTAAAAGTTATTAGCCTTCTATCTGAGGTGTAGGTGGAAAAAAATTTTCCCATTCTGTTGATTCTGTCTTCACTCTGTGAATTGTTTCCTTTGTCTTGTAGAAACTTTCAAATTTGATACAGTCCTACTTGTTGATCCTGGAGATTATTTCTTTTGCATCAATGGTTCTATTGGAAAAGTCTTTACCCATGCTGACCTCTTCAAAGCTTTGCTTATTTTGTCCTCCTGGAGGTTCAGTGTTTCAGTTTTATATCAAGGTCTTTGATTTTGTATTGCTACATGGCAATAGATGTGTGTCTAGATTCATTCTTCTGCATGTGATTGCCAATTGTCCCAGTACTATTTATTGAGTAAGCTATTCTTTTTCCAGTGTATCTTTTTAACCCCTTTGTCAAAGATCAGATAGCTTAGGGTACTTAAGGTTTCTGTATCCTCAGTTCTGTTCCATTGGTCAGCCTATCTGTTTTTTGCCAATACCATAAAGTTTTTATTACTTTTGCTTTGCAGTAATAACTTGATATCTGGAATTGTAATGCTATCTTCTCTGGCTACTCGGAGTCTCTTGGTTCCATATGAAGTTTACGGTTGTTTTTTAAAGTTCTGTGAGAAATGTGGGTATTTTGATAGGAATTGCATCGAATCTGTATATCAGTTTTGGCAGTGTAGCCATTTTGACAATATTAATTCTATCCAGGGGATAACTTTCCATTTTCTAATGTCCTCTTCAATTTCTTTTTTCAGCTTAATGTAATTTTCATTAAAAAGGTACTTTACTTCCTTACTTAGGTTTATTCCTACATATTTAATTTTTTGAGGAGCAACTGGGAACAGGATTATTCTTCTCATCTCTTTCTCAGTAAGTTCATTGTTAGTGTAGAGGAATGCTGTTGATTTTTATGTATTTATTTTGTGTCCTGAAATCTGGTTCAATTTGTTAATTATAAGAGTTTCTTGGCTGAGTTTTTGGGGTCTTATATGTACAGAATCATGTCATCTGCAAATAAGAATAGGTTAACTTCTTCCTTTCCCATACATAGTCCTTTTATTTTCTTCTCCTGTTTGATTGCTTTGTTTAGGCTTGAGTACTGTGTTGACTAGGAATGGTTAAACGTGGATGGCTTATCATATTCAAGGCGAAATGCTTTCAGTTTTTTCCTATTTAGTATAATATTGGGAGTAGGTTTGACTTACATAAATTGTCTTCTGTCAGTTTGAAGTAAGGTCTTCCTATACTGTTTTCCTCAGGTTTTGTTTTTTTTTTTTAATCATGAATATATGTTGGATTTCACCTGAGCAGTAAATTTCATGGAACATTTGAGCAGTGTTGGTGATAGCTTTTATCTGAAGTACTGGTAGAATTGTGCTGTGAATCCATACAGTTCTGAGGTTTTTTTGGTGTTAGTAGAACCTTTATTACTGACTCAATTTCCATGTTTGTGATGAGTCTATTCAAAGTTTGATGTGTCTTTGATTCAGTCTTGGTATTTCTTATGTCTAGCAATTTACCCATTTCTTCCAATAGAAGATCTGGAGTATAGATTTTCCTTTTTGTTGGAGTATAGGTTTTCAGATAGTTCCTTATAATTCTCTGAATTTCAGAAGTATTCTTTGTAATTTTACCCTTTTCATTTCTAATTGCATTGATATGGATTTTTTCTTTTCTTCTTTTGATTAGTTAGAGGTTTATCAATCTTATTCTTTCAAGGAATAAGGTCTTTGATCTTTGTATTTTTTTAGTTTCCATTTAATTAATTTCTGATCTGATCTTTATGATTTCTTCTAATTTCTTAAAATTTAGATTGTTCTTACTTCTCTGTGACCTTGCAGTGTACAATGTATTGTTGAATTGTTTAGGGTTGTTGGGGTTTTTTTTAATGTGTGCATTCATAGGTATAAATTTCACTGTTAACACTACTTTCATTGTGTCCCACAGATTCTGGTATGATGTGCTTCTATCATTTTTTAACTATAAGAAGTTTTCTGACTTTTTCCTTGGTTTCTTCTGTGACTCATTGTTTAATAATACGTTATTGCGTCTCCATGCATTTATATAGCTTCTGCAATTTTGCTATTTCTAGTTTTATTTCACTATGATCTGAAAGTAAGAAAAGAATTATTTTAAGTCCTTGTTTTATGGGTCCAGTTGCATGGATATTGATTGCCATATTTTTATTTTCAGTAGATGTGTTTTTGGGTAAAGTGTGTCTTTTCCAAGCAACAAATTGTTGATTTTTGATTTTTGATCTAATTAGCCAGTCTGTTTTCTAATGGACGAGTTGAGACCATTATTGTGGTTTGGATCTGGAATGTACCCCCATAGTCTCATGTATTTGAATGTTATAGATTGCCTGTGGAACCATGTGCTGTTGGGAGATTGGCGCCTAGTCTGGAGGGCTGGATTACAGGCATGTAAATTGGATTATTGGCATGTAAGTTGGATTACAGGCGTGTAGTGGGGGTTAATCACATTTTTCATACCTGGATCCAGGAGGGGCTGATCACTAGGAGGAAACCTGGAAGGATATATAAATTGCTTCCTGCCTTTCTTGGAGAACTAGTCTCAAATTTCCTTCCTGTGTGTGATGTCGTGAGAAGCTGCCTCCACCTCTGCCTCTGCCATGTACTTTCATTGCTGCCAGCTTCCCCTGAATGGACTGTGATCTTCTGAAACTGTGAGCTGAAATAAACTTTTCCTTTTCTAAATTTGTGGATGTCGGGTATTGAGTCACAGCAATGGAAAAGTAACGAAGACAGCCATTAACATTCAATGTTATTATATTGATATATTTGCTACATCCTGTCATCATTATGATGCTTCAGTGTTATGTGTTTTACATTCTTGTTATTTCATTCCCTGTTTTTATTGTTTTCTTTTCCTTTGGATCTTTGATACTATTCATTTCCTGGTAGCTAAGGTTCCTTTACATATTTTCTACAATGCTGGTCTTGTAGTTATGAATATTTTTAGTTTATTTTTTAAATCATGAAAAATTTTAATGTCTCATTGTGAAGAGTAGCTTTGCTCACCATAACAGTTTGCACTGGCATTTATGTTCTCTTGCCTGTCACTCCATTATCTTCTGATAGTTAAGGTTTGTGGCCCCCCTTTTAATTAATATATACAATGTTTACAGTGAACTTGAATTTTGTGCATATATATGTATATTATATATCACATTGGTTTACAATCCTTTCCCATTTTTGACCCTCCCACACCTTCCTCATCCCCCATAACTCCCACTATCACACCCATTTGGTTCTATAGAATGCCTGTATTCTGAGTTTCCCAAATCAGAGAAACCATTCGGTATTTAACATATTTAATCTTCTGCATCTGATTCACTTCACCACTCAAATCACCACTCTTTATCTCAGCATCCCACCCCTAGAATGGGCTGCAGTGGCCACATCTTGATGCCTCTTCTCTGAGTCCAGCAGAGCCCTAGGATTATAGGCGTGCACCACCGTGCCCAGCTTATGTGATGCTAGGGAGTCAAACTCAGGGACATGTGCTCGCTAGGCAAATGCTTGAACCACTGTGCTATTCCTCCTGCCCTTAGTTTACAGTGACTCAGGATATTACCCACACTAGTCTCAAATTCCTATGCTCAAGTCATCCTCCTGCCTTAGCCTCACAAGTAGCAGGGACTACAGATGGGCCTGTGTTTGGCTTAATATCTCTCATTTTTATGCCGTGACTGTAATAATTATTTCAGTGATCATTTGATAAGCTACGTTTTGTGGAATGAGGTCTACATGGTCTCAGTACCACCCCAGGATGCTTCTAACTGAAATACCCTGAACATTTGTGTGGGAGAGATCTGGTGGTTACTACTTCCCCTGTCACTGAGTGCTGGCTCAGCCTGGTGGTATTGGCTGGCTGTACTGCCAGTACACTGTAACCTCTGTGGTACCCATGCCCACAAGGTGGCATGCATTCAGCAAAGGAGCCATGCACATCCAGAGGTAGAAACAGATGTGCCTTGCCTGGGTGCTTCCAAAGAACTGCCATTTACAGCTTATCAAATAGCTGGGCCTGTGACCCCAGCCCTCTGGGAGGCTTGAGGCAGGAGGATCACACACAACTGGCTGGGCAGCTTAGCAGCTTAGTAAGAGCCTGTCTAAACAAACAAACACCCCCCCCCCCCCCAAACAATAACAAAACGATTTTAAAAGGGCTAGGATTTGTAGCTCTGTATGAAGAAGATTCGTGGATTTGATTTCCAGTACTCGGGAGAAAATCTTTATTTTGCCAATTATAGTACTGTACAAAATGAATAGTGTTAACACTTAGAATCTTACCTTAGAATACTGGAACGCAAGTTGATTTTTGTCGTGGCATGTGATAATCTCTTTGGTCAGCACTGTCCCCTTGCAGCTCCTCTGAGTCCTCGCTCTCAACTGGGGTGCACCAGGGCAGGGCCCTTGGCTCTGAACCTCCTTTCCTATGGAATAGATTGCTTGGCTGGGCTTGAGCTCAGAATGGCTGTGGCTGCGGGCCTCTGGTGGGGTCGTGTGCCTCGGGCTCAGCGGTATCAAGGGGACACTTCTCTGCTGCTTCATTTCCACTGTGTCGATTTTTCAGAAGTGAGCTTCAAGGCTTTGTCGCCTGATGTTCCCTGCATACCTATGCAACGTGTTTCAAAAGTAGCATGAGGCCTTTGGCTCGCAATTATGAGCCTCCTAGGTCTGCATGTGCTTGGCTTACCCAAATCTCCGCTTCTGCTCGGTCGGGATGGTGGCAGCCCCATGAGTGAACTTCCAAGGGTTTGAGCTCCTGGCGTTCACCTGGTAGTGATATGCCCAGGCCCCTGACATCTCTTCATGCCTGTGTTCCAGAACCTGAAGCAGCAATATTACACAGGCTACTCGGAGAGTGAGGTGGTAGATGTCATGCGGCACATGGCCAAGAACGTGGTGGAAGTAAATGAAAACCGGACGAAATTCATTGTGAGTACTGTCATTTCTTGGCTCTTGAAAGCACCGGCATTTTGTGTGAACGTGTTCCTGGCATGTGTGACCTGTCTGTATTTTCATGGCCCAGGAGTGCTGCTAACCCTGGAAGCCACTTTGATCCAGGTATGCAGGCAGGGGACCCTGTAACCAGGCCTAGCTATGGCCCCCAGTAGAGCAGGCTGCATCCCTACTCCTGCCATGCCAGTGTCCCGGGCTGATCCCTGCTGGGCTTGTGCCTACCCTCTCCCAGTTGCACACAGCTCCTCTGGGACAGGTGTCCCCACGTGGCCTTTGTATAGGCTCTGCTGGTGCTGAGACTGATAGGCACCTGTGGAGTGAATGTAGTAAGGGGAGAGGGCATAGAGCCCATTACAGGGACACCGTGCCTGTCTCATCGTCCTGGTCTGTCTTGTGCCCGTGGAGTGCTGGACACCAGAGCGCGTCAAGGTCTGGTGGCAGGAGCAGGCAGCTGAGGTCCTTATTGTTGGTTTGCGTCCTGTGCGTGGTATGAGTGTGGCGGAGTGCCTGGGAGGCCAACTGTGATTTTTGAGTTGAGGTCTGTCTGCATTGCGAAGTTGCCCATACCGGGCTTGAATTTATGATCCTTCTGCCTCAGCCCCCAGAGTGCTCGAATTATGGGTAGGTCTCACCATGCCCAGCATGGATCCTGCTTAATTTCCTCCCATCCCTGTAGGCATTGGGATTTTGCTCAGCATTTGGAAGTTGGGCACAGTTGCTGGGACCGTGGCCCATACTCCCTTCCTGGGGCGATACCCTGGGAAGCAGGTTTGAGGAGGAGTGGATGCCCCTGACTGCCCTTCCTCCCACAGGCCGTCAAGAACAAGTACGCCAGCAGCAAGCTCCTGAAGATCAGCACCATCCCGCAGCTCAACTCCAGGGCCGTCAGAGACCTGGCCACCCCACTTTTGGGGCGGCCCTAGGCCCACCTCAGCCCACACTTTTACTGGTTTGAAACACTGTAAATAGTCTTCCAGTCTGTTTCATGAAACCTCTTCTCAGATTTTCTACACGTATATTGAGGAAAAATAAAGCTATTGACTTCTCTTAAGATACCTGTGTGTGTGTGCGCGCATGCATGTGTGGCTGAGTTCTGCATGGGGATTTCAATGGGTGCTTGCTGCCATGTGCTTCTGAGCTGCTGCAAAGTGTGGAAATGACTGCCTGTGGCCCAGGACACACTTTCCTCCCTTGTTCTCACATGGAAGGAGCCAGACTTGGCTTGGCTGAGACTTGACCCCTGAGTTTTCTGAATAGGGTACACTGAGCCGTAGGGACATCTGAGATGGGAACAGCTGTGGTATTTTCCCTTACTGGGACATCCCCTCGACTGCCTGGGTGATAGCCACCAGAGTGGCCCTTAGAGTGGATGTCTCAGAGCTAGAGACCAGCTTGAGTCATGGGGAGAGGTCACAGTGAGCAGAAGAGACAAGCTGTGACATCCTGTGAAAGACAAAGCCTGGAACACACTCCCACTGAGCAGCCTTAGCTACTGGTGGGTTCAGTGGAGTGGTGATCACATTTAACGTTGTGGTTTTTGTTTTGTTTTCTTGTAGGGCAGGGTGAGAGCCTTGGACTTCGTGTTTGCTAGGCAAGCATTCTACCACTAAGCTGTGTCCCCTTTCCTTTGCCATATTTTTTTTTTAGGGGAATGTGTTTAACAACTAAAACCATAAATGGTGAGTCTTTCATGGTGAAAACTTCCTGAACCATGGATTCTGCTGGACGTCAACTGGTGTTTTGAAAAGGAGTGAAGTAGAGAAACACTGACAAGTTGTGGAAGGCTGTTGAGGCTTGAGCTTTGTGGCCACTCACTGAACTTGGCACATCTGAGGCCTGCGATGTGGTGAAGGCTGCTGCGGCAGGATGACAGTGTTGCCCATGAGGATTCTGGCCCTGAGCAGAGCCTGGCTCCTTCCCTAGCCAGTGTGCTGGGCTGTGACTGGTGCATCTGGAGGTGTGGTGTCTTTTTATGCTGAGATCCTGTGGTCAGTCTGTGAGTAGTGATGTGCTTCAGGCCTCCTCCAGTCACTTTGGCTGCCTTAGTCCCACCTGGTTGCAGGTGGGCCTGTCTGGGGAGGCCCCAGCAGGGAACTGTGCCGCCCCAGGGAAGTGACACCATACTACATGCCCAGCCTTGCTTCCCCTGGGAACGAGTAGGTTTGTTCAGTGTTTTCCAAGGGCACTTTTCAGCCTCCTCTTGATGTATTTTGCTTTGTTTAAATATTAAATGCCCTACTCAGGTGATCCTGCTTCCTAGGATTTCATAACATGTTACTTCCTGGGCTGGGGATAGTGACTCGTGACCAAGTGCTTGCTAACTGTGAAGGCAGTCCTGGATTTGAGCCCTATGCTGATTCCTCGTCCCTGAAGGGCCATGTGACCTTGGGCAAAGTTGTCCTGAGCCCATGGCCTTGCGGGTGGAAGGAAAGTGCAGAGGGGAAGCAAATGCATGGAGATGCGCTGTGTGGATTAGACCTAGGGAAGAATTCGCTGTACCAGGCCCAGGACAGACAAAGCCAGTAAAAGAGTTAATTTTGACCATTCACTCACTTGGTTTGAGTGATGCCTGGATTAGTAAACCTGCTTCTGGGCATGTCTGGGCAGGTCACCAAGGCAGGACTAGGGACCTATGTGGTCCCTGTGTCCTTTTCTGGGGCTCTTTCCCTGGGCTCTGCTTCTTGGCCTCATGGAGCGAGCAGCATTATGGTCCCACTCTGGAGCCAACTGACCATGGGCTAAACCCTCTGAAACCCTGAGCCAAATATACCTCTCCTCCTCTGTGCTCAAGTGTCAGGTGCTTTGTCCCAGTAGTGGGAGAGCTGATGAATACACAGCACCCTTTAGAGTAATTCCCCTTCCTAACCACAAAAATGAAGGGTATGGAAGCCGGGATTCTGCTCTACGACCAAGATGCACCAAGCAGATGCTACTGGTTGCTCGGGAAACCAACTCCAGCCCTGGCTTCAGTATCTGTAGAAGGAGTGGCAGCTGTTGGTTGCGCAGCAGGCTGAGCAGCTTCAGCCTGGAGAGGTCGGGCGTCTGGTTGGGAACTTCAGGCTGGAAAGCTGGGCTGTGTAAAGGCCACAGGCCGTGGTGGCCAGGGCAGTCTGTGATGTCAATGCCTATTCATGTTTCCTCTTTCCATTCCTGTGAGCACCTCTGCCTAAGAGGTCTGTAACTACAAGGAGGGGCCTGGCCTGCCCCACTGGGTGCCCAGGGTAAGGCCTTCCACAACAATGTGTGCCACTCCCACATCCACTGAGACTGATGCCACGTGACTATGTGGCAGGCAGAAGAACAGGGTGGATGTCATGTGTACCCTGGCTAGTGCCTCCTCATTCTCTTCCTCCCAGGGTCAACCAGGATGGCTAGGGCAGCATGTAGGCACGAGTGCACCAGGTTCCATACAGGAGGGCCACTCGGTCGGTCAGACAGCAGTGCGTGGGATCGCTGGCAGTCCACGAGGGGCAGCCAGTCGGTCAGACAGGCAAGTGGAGACCTTCACCTCTTGCCCTCCCCAGAAGCAGGCTTTACTAATCCAGGTATCGCTCAAGCCAAGCGAGTGAATGGTCAAAATTAACTCTTTTACTGTCTTTGTCTGTCCTGTGCCTGGTAGAGGGAGCTCTTCCCTAGGTCTAATCCACACAGCGCATCTCCATGCATTTGCTTCCCCTCTGCACTTTCCTTCCACCCGCAAGGCCATGGGCTCAGGACAACTTTGCCCAAGGTCACATGCCCTCCCTGGGTGTCTCTGTGTTGCCTCCCAAAACACTGGATGAAGTGGCCCTTCCGTGTGACACCAGGAAGTCCACTGCCCTCTTTGCTTACCTGCTTTCCTTAGCCCTTACCCTCTTAAGTGCTTCTCAAAAGATGGTTGGTGGTCTGCTGGAGGATCCTTTGCCTTTTTGGAGAGGTGGAAGAAAGAAGATAGACTTCGTGGAGAGAGAAAGGACAGGTGGGGAGAGGTGAGGAGGTGGGAAGTGGGAAAAAAAAAAAGGATCAAGATGCAATAGGCAAATGCCTCAGTTCCTCAGGCTGAATGTTATATATGACAAATACATGCTGATAAAAGAATTTTTTAAAAGATCACTTTTCACCTCCTTTCATCCTCAATAGTGTGTGATGGAATCTTCCAGAGACTACATGGTGTGTAATGTCATTGTTCTGGTGACTAGTATAATGATTTGCCTTTTTTCCCTTTTAGGGTCTAATATAATGATTATGGATAGCTGTGAGCCACAAAAGCCAGACTCTTGGGGCTCCTTAGTAATAGTAATATGAAGCCGGTTGAGGCCACAGTGATTGGGACTGCTGGTTGACCTTGAAGGTGCCATCTGTGGCTTTAAGTCTGTGGGCAGGTCTACTTGTGGGGCTCTTAGTATCTTGAACCTTTGGAGAGAGGGGTCTGTCACATCTCCATGTGGTGTCCGATGCTGTTGTGCACAGGCACATCCTTTATTTTAGACAGGATGGCTGATTGCAGAAGATGGACACAGGTGTACCTTGATCTTTATGTTCTCTGGTGAGTCGCTCCTGAACTAATCACGTCTGGGTACCTGACCACTGGGCAGAGTGATGGGCCTGGCTAGATCAAGGACAATAGGAAAGTGAGGGGGAAAGGAGTTTTTCTGAAGTTTAAAAAGATTTTTTTTTTTAAAAAAAGGGAAAGGTTGTTTATTAAATACGTATAGATCAGTTGAATAAAACCAGTATTTCTCCAAACTTTTATTTTAATGAATCATTCTAGAATTTCAGCACCTCTTCCCAGGAGCTCAGCTGTCCTCAGCTGTAAATGTGATCCTGCTCACCCACCCAAACTCGTTGGTGAGTATGGCGCAGGGGTGGAGGGTGGGGCCTGTGATCCTCAGTACAAGGTTCTTCTGTACCCAGGGTTCCTGTGACACACAGGGTTAACACGGTAGTCAGGAAGCAAAAGCTCATGCTCACAGCCAAGGCTTCTAGTGCCCAGGGGAAGCCCTTGGTATCCTGCTGAGGGTCCAGCCAGCACCTCAGTCCCAATTCCCTGGTGTGGTTTGTAGTGCTGAGGTTTAACCACAGGGCTAGGTGAGCGCCCCACCCCTGGGTTACATCCACAACTCCGTCCCAATTCTTGTTCTGTCTTTATCCTCTTCTCCCAGGGTCCAGTGGATGTGGAAGTGCACTGTAGCCCTCGGGAGGCACTAGGGTCCAGAGAAGGCCTCTGCCATTCAGCCCGCAGTGGTTTTCCTCTCTCCTAATGGTGTTACTGTTGAGGTAGAAGCTTGACCTTGTGTTCCTGAAGTAAGATGCAGGAGGACTGAATAGCTTATCTGTTCTGAATCTAGATCCCTTTGCTTAAATGGCCGAAGTTGACTGCTTCACAGTTCTGGGGGTTGCAGGGGTGGTTCCTCAGGACTGGGAAGGCTGTGCTCCAGGCCTTTCTCTCTAGTTGCCACTCCACCTCTGCACACACCTCCCCCCTGTGCCTGGTGGTTTCTCATCAAGATTCTAGTCATTGAATTAGGACCCATTCTAAATGACTTCATCTGAATCTTGTTGCCTCTGTAAAAACTCTGCTTCCACACAGGGCCATATGCTAAGGTTTGGGGTTGCTGCATAGTATGTATTATTTATTTGGCAGTGTTGGGGCTGGAATCCATGGCCTTTCCTGTGCTCAGCAAGTGGTACCACTGAACAGTATTCCCAGTTTTAGTTGCTCAGGCTGGTCTTGAACTTGGGATCATCCTGCCTTTAGGCCTCATTAAGTAGCGGAGATTTTGTGTATGAGCCACCACACTGGACTGTGGTTTGGATCTGTTGTGTCCCCCAAAAGGCACATGTTCCTGTGGATACTGTATAGGGTTGGGAGGTGGGGCCTGGCTGAAGGGGCGGGTGCCTGGGTTTGACCATGGAGGGGTGTGTGCTGGTCCTGCCCATCCTCTCTCTCATCGTGTTGTGAGGATCTTTGCTCCCGGGAGCTCTGTTTCTGGCCCTGCCTGGGCTTCAGCCCTGCCATGTGCTTCCATCGTGTTCCAGCTGCCTTCTGAAACTGTAAGATAAAGTAAATCTTTCCTCCCTTAGTTGTGGATGTTGGGTATTGAGTCACAGCGTTGAAAAAGTAACTGAGGCAGATCCTGGCTGTCCCTCAGAAGAGGACTGGTGTTGAAGGACTGGTCCCCAGGCTGCTGCTGCTAAGGGAGGGGGGCGTGGTGGGAGGAGGGTGCATGGCTGTCAAGGGTGCTGCCAGACTCCAGCCCCTCTGATTTCTCTCTTCACTTCCTGACCAAGGTGGGCGTCTTCCTCCACTGCGCATCCATGCCGTGATGTTTCTGGCTTGCTACAGACCCACAGGTCAAGGCCAAGCAGCGGCGCCCCTGGACCTCTAGGAAAGTGTGAGCTGCAATAAACTGTTCTCTTTTTAATTCAGTTTATCTCAGAAAGCCAACAAAATTAGCCCTGAAAAGGAAGTAGAGTTGTTGCTGGGGCTACAACTGATAATATGCCTAGGAACCCTTTGGGACTGGCTCAGGTGAAGAGCGTGAGAGGTTTGGAGGTGCGACCAAGGGAGAACCTAGTGCCGTGAGTGGAGGCCTGGCAGTTCTGGTGAGGCTGACCGAACGTGGGCAGGAAAGGCAACTTTCATGAGGTTTCAAATGGAAATAACTGCTGGGAGTTGGACTAGAGACCATCTGTATTAAACCTTGGCTGAATTTGAAGACGTCAGCTACACTCATACCTGTAGCCTCTGGGAGGCCTGGTTTAAAGATGATGGACCACTTGACGTGGTGGGGGAAATGTCAAGACCGCACCAGTTTTGGGGAGCAGTGTATTACTGGGGGCTTTTAGCCAAAGTTTTACTAGGAGAATCAGCTGCAAAGAAGGGTGGTGGAATTTGGAAACGTTAGTTTGTGCAGATTGTGGAGATGCAGAAAGGTTCTGGCGAGGAGGGTGCGGGTGCTGGAGGTGAGCACCGCTAGGAGAAGCTGACGGCTACTGTCGCATGTGTCCAGTCACGGGATACAGCTGAGCGTGGACGTTGACTCTGCTGGGTCCTGGTCTTGCTTTGGTCTGATCCTTTTGGTGCCCTCCTCTTTTGGTGTAGAAACGTTTACCCTCTGCCACTGACTGTATGTTGGAAGTCTGTAACTTTTTTTCCTCCACAATTGTTTTATTAGCGTGTGCTTTTGACATGAAATAATTACACTCGACATGCGGAATTTGTGCATATCCATATGACATCTTAATCACCTTTACTTCCCCTTCCCCTCCCCACCCTCCTGTACCCTCCATCCAGATTCCTTTCCCATCTCCAAAGTCTACTTTCACCTTCTGTCATGTATTATTTTGCTCTCTAAATTATTTATACATTGGGTTTCTCATACCAGAGAAACCATATGATATTTTAAGCTTCTGTGTCTGATTTTACCTAGCACGATGGTCTCAAGATGCATCCATTTTCCTACAAATGACTCAAATCAGAGTACTACCCCATTTTGTATATATACACCCCTATCACTTATCAGTCTATTAATGGGCATAGTTGAGATTTTCCTATTATGAGCTGTGCTGCTACAAACAGCTATGCTTGGATCACTCTAATACATTACCTTTAGCTCTTTTGTAAAGACAGAAGCTGGGTCAGATGGAATTTCTATGCTTAGTTTTTGAGGAATAATTGCCATATTAATTTCCATAATGGTTGTTCTAATTTTTTTTTTGAGACAGTCTCAGTCTATAGTCTAGTCTGGTCCTGAACTCATTATGTAGCCAGGGTTGGCCTGAAACTCATGGCAGTCCTCCTTCGTCAGCCTCCCAAGTGCTTGGATTACAGGCATTTTGCCACTATGGCTGGCTTATGTAGTGCTGGGGAATCAAACCCAGGGCCTCGGTGCTTGCTAGGCAAGCTCTGCAACTGCTGTGCTATTCTAGCCCTAGAAGTTTCTTTTGTCCTACAGCCTTGCCAGCATTTATTATTGTGTTCTTGATAGGCATTCTTGCTGCTATAAAATAGAAACGCGTTATTGATCCTGAACGTTTTTCATGTGCTTACTGGTAATTTCTGCTTCTTTAGAAAAGTATCTTTTGATTGGGTTTTTTGTGTATTTTTTTTTCCCCTCTAGATATCAGTCTTCTGTTCAGGGAGTAGCTGGCTAAATTGTTTCCCATTCTGTATGTTGTTTATTCTGTTGGTTGTTTCCTTTGTTGTGCAGCTTTTTAGTTTGATACCCAAATTGTTGATTCTTGGTGTAATTTTTTGTGCAACTGATAGTCTACTGAAAAAAAAAAATCCTCACAGAGGGGCTGGTTGTATAGCTCAGTGGTTAAAATGCTTGTTTAGAATGCTCCATACCATGGGTTTGATTCCCCAGTATCACATAAAGATTAGCTAGGCATGATGGTGCATGCCTTTAATCTCAGCACTTGGAACACTGAGGCAGGACTGCTCTGAGTTTGAGGCCTGACTGGCTTATATAAAGGGCTCAGGACCAGCCTGAACTACAGAATGAGATGTTGTATCAAATATATATATATATATATATATATATATATATATATATATATATATATATATATATTACATGTATAAATAAGAGTCTTAATCTGTTTTATCTTCCAGTAGATTTAGTCTTTATATCCTTTCATTTAGGTCTTTGATCCATTTTGGTTTCAGTATAAGGTAAAAGATGCTTGTGGTAGGTAACCAGCTTTCCTAGCCCTAATTCTTAGAGAAAGCCATCTTTGGCTCCTTTGTTGAACATCAGGTGGCTGAAGGTACTTGGGCTTTTTCTGCCATCCTCAGTTCTGTTTTGCTCATCTTCTCCCCCTGCCCCCCTTTTCGGACAGGTCTCATGCTGTAGTCCAGGCTGGTCCTGAACTCACTATGCAGCCAAGGCTAGCCTCCAACTGGCAGCAATCCTCCTGCATGCTGGGATTATAGGCACACGTGACCATGCTCAGCTTGTGATGCTGGGTAATTGAACTCAGGGCCTTGTCCTTGCTAAGCAAACACTGTAACTGCTGTGCTATTCCTCCAGCCCCTAATCACTGTTGCTTTGTACTATAACTTGAAGCTAGGTAGGCATGGTGGCACATGCTTGTAATCCCAGCACTTGGAAGGCTGTGGCAGGAGGTCTGCCCTGAGCTTGAGGCCAGCCTGTGTTACATAATGAGAGCAGCCTGGAATACTATCTCAAAAGCAAAACAAAACAAAAGCTTGAAATCCAGGATAGCGATGCCTCCGGATTTGTTCTAGTTGCTTAGGATTCTTTTGGCTGCTCTTGGTCGCTTCTGGCTCTATATAAAGTTGAGGATTGTTTTTTTCTGTTTCTGCGAAGAAGGCTATTGACATCTCGATTGGCATGGCGTTGAGTCTAAATTGCGGTTTTGGCAACATGGGCATTTTGACAATATTGGTTCTGCCTACCCAGGAATGGGGGATGTCTTCCCGTCTTCTAATGTCCCTTTCAGTGCTTTTCAGAGTTATCGCAGTTTTCACTGCAGCCGTTTTCCACTTCCCTGGTTATGCTGATTCCTACTGACTTTTTGACGTCTGCAGGGCTGACAGCTAAGAGTTTAACTCTTAAAGGAGACGCTGGATTTGGACTTTTGAGGAAAGGTACAGTTGAGAACTCAGAAGGACGGTGCATTTTGCACTGTGAGAGGGCCATGAACCTCTATGGGCCGGGGACAGGAGGCTAGTTTGGGGCATTAATGTTCTACAGCGACCCGTGTTGAGGGCTTGGTTCCAGCTGGTGGTGCTAATGGGAGGGCATGGACTGGGGCCTAGCAAGAGGAACAGGGCCCTGGAGATGTGGCTGCTTCTCCTCTTTCTCACACTGCGAAGGCAGCAGCTTTGCTGTGTGCTGCTGCACACGCCCGGAGCCTCTGCTGCCATGGGTCCAAATCAGCCTCTCCTTTGATTGTCTTGCTGTTCATTACAGTAACATAAAGCTGATGAAGACTTCAGGCCTGTCATCTTTAGGAATGGCACAGTTTTATAAGCCACAGCCAACACCACACAAGAATGGACAGTTCACTGATCATTTATTTGGGGGAGTGGTGCAAAGGCACAGCGCCATGGCAAGCACCTGGTGTGAGTTTCATCGCAGGACCGACCGTTCCTAGGCCGGTGAGTACTACTTAGCACATTCATACCTGTGTTTACCATCTGGAGATTTTATATATACAGTATATGATCTGTTTCTATAAATGTACAGCTTGAAAAAAGATTCTTAAAGTACAGCATTGAACATAAAACCAACATGGGCCAGCCACATCCCATCCAAGACCCAGCGACAGCAGGGCCTGTGTTCCCCACCTCTAAGGCAGCGCCCTCCGTCCCCTGCCAGCCTGGCCCAGGGAGCGCCCTGCAGAGGACAGCTCCTTTCTGAGGGAAGCAGCAGGGAGGAATGTGTCAAGCATGGAAGACAGGGACCTCCATGTCCTCTCTGACTCAAGGCACTTTGTGCAGCTCCCTGGGCCCGGGGAGTGAGGGGTGCTGTAAGGACAGCAGCCAGCATCTCCAGCGCAACCTCGCTGGTCCTCACACCGCCTTAAATACAATAAATAAGTCTTGATAGGTGGTGGTTTTGCCCCCCAATTCCCATGAGCAGGCTCCTGGAGGATCACATGAGTCATAACACTTCCTGTCCCCCAGTCCACACTTTTCAGGGTCCACCACAAGGAACCAGAATAGATCCTAGGCTTGGGGAAGTGCTGCTCACTGTGGACTGGAAGGGAGCCCCTTCCCCTGTCAGGGCCTGGAGAGTCTCTGGGCCTTAGATCTTGGTCACGTAGTTGTTGGGGAACAGGCCCTGCTTACCTCGAAGCCGACCCGTCCACCAGCCAGAAGGATCTGCAGGGGGTGAGAGAGAGCAGGAGGGATGGTGGGTGGGTGGGTAGGGCTGGCTCTGTGCTTGCCCCTCCACCCCACCGCATGCCTGCAGTATGAAAGGGACTGTTGCAGAAAGTGACCCCATCCATGGCAGACAGAACTGTACCACTCAGGTCCCAAGAAAGAACCTAGGGGTCAGGCCCTGTGGTGCAGGTCTATATAATCCTAGCATTTGGGGAAGCTGAGGCAGGAGAGCTGCATGTTCAAGCCTGGCCTGGTCAGCTTAGCAAGACCTGGGTTCCTTCCCCAGAACCCAACACAAATAACCTGAAGGCCCAAAGTGAGGTCATATCCAGTGGATGGCCCTCAGGACCCACCTGAGTCCCTGTGCTTCTCACAGGTTAGCCACTCCTAACCCATTTCAGAATATAGTCCTTCCTGACTTCATGTCTTAACCCTGGTCCCTCTGCAGGGAGTATCTGGTTATAGTTTTCTTGCAATCATAAACATGGCACAGACTGATTTAAAATAAGCCCTTCTACAGATCATCCTGCATGGGGCATTTCAAAACTTAACAAAGTTATCTTCCTGTGTCTGCTTTTTAAAAAATAGCTGCACTGTGACTATTTATACTATTCTCTTAGTGAACAAAACTTCCCTAGTTTTCAGTATTAATGCAGTAAACATCCACACTATGTCCTTGTGCCCACATGCAGGTAATTCAGCAAGACAGACTCCCGGCTCACAGGGCCGTGCTTCCCTGGGCCATGCCTGCATTCCAGTTTTTTTTTTTTTTTTTTAAATCCTTTTTGTACTTTTGAAAGTAGAAACAGAATAAATAGTGAAAACAGCTCTTGAGATCCCCTCTGAATAAATAGTGAAAACAGCTCTTGAGATCCCCTCTATGAGGGCAGGGCAGTATCACTTTTTAGCTGTTTTCCCAGAAATCCATGATGTACACCTGTGTCCTGTACACTGAGGTGCTTTAATCCTTCCTCGCCACATACCTCACAATCCACGTGACTCGCCTACACTTGTGCTGAGTGAATTCTTAGTGTATTAGCGAGTTTGCCAGTAGTTGTGCACACTCCCCCTTCTCTGTGTAACTGTTCCTTTTATCCTGAAGTAGCTGTACAACCGATCTATTGAAGAGCTTCCGGGTTCGAGGAGCCAGTCTGGAGTGAAGGCTGCATTGTGAAGAGTAGCCCCCGCCCAGTTCCCTCCCCAGGAGCCCCTCCTTTGTTCCCCTGTCTCCCTGACTAGACACAGCAGTCTCTCTTACTGCAGTGGCAAAATCCAGGCAACTCTGGAAACCAAAAATGGACCTGGTGTAGTGTAACTATGGTTCCTACTAAAAAGCCTGAGTTTGGCAGTTCTGGCCTGACCCTCAGCCGGCTCAAGCCTTCGTGCACAAGTACACTGCGTCTTCTGGGGTCCACAGCCTTGTCCGGCTGGGGACTGGCACAAGATGGCTTTTTCTTCCTCTTTTCCATCACTGTATTTGCTTGTGGTGCTTTTCACATACAGAAGGTTGACACCAAGCTCTACTGGGAGGTCTAAACCTATGTGGGTTTTTGCACCTTTATGCTTGGCATGAAGGCTTTTCACATCCAAAAATTATTATTCTATGTTTCTGTTTCTTTCTAAAACTTGTATAATCTTTCTAAAACTTGTATAATTTTTAGTATTTTAATTCATCTGATATTTTAGTATAAGCTAGAAATACTATATATTCAAAATGAAAAGCAGTCATCTCTCCTTTCCCCGCTGGTTTAGTAACCCTTATCAGACGTTAGATGTCTGTGTGTAAATGGGCTGGCTCTGGCCCCATTTGGTCTGATGTCCATCTGTGAGTTCACAATGCCCTACTAAGTTCCTGGGATGACACAGCATGACCAGAATTACTGTTTCTAGGCAAATTTAGATATATTGAGAAATGGAATTAAAAGTCGCTTATAAGTTGTACACTTGATCACTTTCTACACAATCACAGTGACAATGGTAGCTTGCTTCCTTTCCCTTTCTGCAGCACTGGCAACAACCAAGAGTGCTCTGCCATACCATGGAGCTACATCCCCAGCCTTCCTGAGCCTGATAGTCGCCAGGGCTGGCTTTAAGTTGGTCCTCCTGACTCAGCCTCCTGTAAAGCTGGGATTAAAGGTTTGTGCCCCTATACCTAGCACCTATTTGCTTATGAACATTTTTCCCAAGTTGATAAATACACTGTATGAATCCTGCAGTTTAATCCTAATCTCCAGGCATTGGAGAGTAGGTCTTACTCAGTACTTACTACACAAGGCTGGGGACAAAAATCTGGCTTGTGCCTAAGCATTTCTTCCAATCCTTTTACTCTGGTACCTCTGAAACTAAATGTACTAAACCCTGAAGAAAAATAACTCAGAGGCCATTCCAAAAGAATTCTGTGCCTTGATTCCTGGCCCTGCCTGCCAAGAGCTCATCTGTCCTAACCTTAGGCCTTCCTTCCTACCTTGTTTGGGGCACCTACCCTGTCTTCCTAGTCTGCCTGACTTCTCTGTCTCAGGGGTCTCACCACTCCCTCCTCCCAGGGGCCACCTGGTCGCCTGTGTCTGCAGATGAGCTTATGTAGACACACGTTCTCCACTGAGTTAGGGAGCGACTTGGCCACAGAAATCTAAGCTGCTGCCTTCTACACTAAAGAAGCCATGAGGGTGGGGTGGGATAACTACACCCCAATTCTCAGGAAAGCACTGCTTCTGCACAGCGCTTGGTTCAGGAGAGTTATGTGTGGGTTTAGCACGAGACAGACCTTAGATGAGATCGACTGTCCTGACCTGCCACTGCGGCTGCTACCTGGCCATGTTGGTGAGCTGATCCAACAGCCTCTACACATCTGGGACCTTCCCTCCACATTAGACCTGGTGCCTAGCTGAGAGGCCATATGTCCCCTAGGAAGCTGTCACAGCCAGCCAACCAGCCCCATGCTTACCTTCTTTGATAATTTCAATCACATCATTGGCATTGAAACTAAGCTCGTCAGTATCCTGGGCGTCGTAAGCATACAAAGCCTTGCACTGGGGCACCTGGGGCTTGGGCTTGGGCTGGGGCTTGGGCCGGCCCCCAGCAGGGGGAGGCCGGCTGGTCGTCTGTCTGCGGGCCCTGTGGAGAGAATGGAGGCGATGAGCCTTGGGAGGCAGTGGGTGGCAGTGCTCCTGGGGTCACACCCTTCTCCAACCCAGGAGTGTGGCCTGGGGTACACCCTGAACTCCCCATGATACTCTTGCGCGGGCATGTGGCAAAGCATGGTGTCTTCTCATACACAGCTGCTGCCACCAGAGGGCAATGTGCAAAAGATACTTGTCCACATAAAAGGGGTATAGCACATCTGAGCATTGAAGCAGGCAGAGACCCCACCTCCCCCAGCTTGGGGCCTGGTAACCCCCGTCAGAGCTACCGTGGCAGGGAGGTGCTCTGCAAGATCATTCCCTCTCAGAGTCCCCACCACCCTACACTTGCACTAAGTTCTACCGCCTGTCTCTGCTGTCTTGCCACATGTAAATATCCCTACACAGTACAAGTCGTTTCCTGTTTCCCTGTGGTCCACAGGAAAGGGAAGGGCCTTCTTGGCCACTGATTCTGGGAATAATAATCCATCGTTCTGAGCTGTACGCTCAGGAGGTCACAGCCTGAAGTCCTGGGAGGTAAGCTACGTAGTGGGTATGGCCTCCCTCAGCTCCTGTGCCCAGGCATTCCATGCCATGCTACTGTCTCCATGCTGAGGCTGCTGGTCTCCATGCCTCAGGCCCACAAACCAAGACATTCCTCTCCCCCCTGTTAGCACAGGGGCTGCCCACGTGACAGCCCTTCCTCCTCGGCACCCCTGGAAGTCCTGTGTCTCTGGGAAAGGCCCCTGCCCTGAACGCCACCTGGCAATGGCTTATAGCGAAGCACCAACGTCCTGGGCTTTTGTCAGCATATGGTCAGTAAGGGCTATTATCCTAGGTGCCAGAAGTCACCTGATTTCCCAGCAGTGGATGGCAGAATGGGTGGGAAGGCACAGGGCACTTCAAGAAGGAAAAGGAAGCCCACAGCCATTCTGGGAGCACAAGTGTGTACAGCCCTTGCCTATCTCTTCCCCACCTGGACCCTTTGACTGGTGACCTAACTTCCTGCCAGCTGAGGCCCTGGCATACACCCCAGCCACACTCTACCACAACTACATGGTGTCCTTGGTCATTTCCTTCTGTGCCAGGACCCAATGCCCAATGTCCCTCACTTCCACCATATTTACTGCTTACAAAAGAACAACACTGTGCTCACAAGAGCAGGAACAAAGCAAGGGTGCTGGCGGTCACCACCCTGTCCCAAACTGCATGGGAAGCTCTGGGCTGGGCTCAGAGGAAGAGCAGCAGAGGCACGGGGCTAGAGAGGAAGTGCCCACTCGCTCACCTGCGTGAGCTGGCCCTGTGCACATAGGCTAACGAACACTAATAAGCCACCTGAGGGAGGGAATGAGACGCATCGCCGAGGAAAAGCCCAAAGGAAACGACGAAACCCCCTCAGAACACACAGACCTTCAGCCTAGGAACATGTGTACCCCGAGCACGAGTCTACTGTGCACGAGTGGTCTGCCCCAGGCCAAGCCAGATGGATGGACAGACAAGCACTACCTGGGCGGGGTAAGGTGAGTGCAGTGCTGAGGGTTTTAAGACTACAGCGATGGCTGTACAATCTGCAGTGGATTTTGAGCTGTTAAACTATACATTTTAAGTGACTTGATCTTAGGGTATGTGGATTTTATACTTTACTTCATTTTACTTATTTTTTGTCTTGCTCTGTACTCTAGGCGTGTCCAGAACTCACTATGTAGTCTAGGCTGGCCTCAAACACTAAGTAATCCTCTTGCCTCAACCTCCCAAGTGCTGAGATTACAGGTGTGTACCACCACCACACCCAGCTCATGTGGTGCTGAGGAACTGAACCTGGGGCCTTGCAGTTACTAGGTAACTACTTTAACCACTGACATACCCCTCCAGCCCAAATTATATTTTAAAGAAATTGTTTTCATTTAAAAAATTTGGTCTGGACCCCTGGGGCTACTCAGTGCAATGCTGGTATCCAGATAAACCTGGGTGGCTCGTCCCTGAGCAGAGACCTGGTCAGTGTTGGATAGAGGCCAGAGGACTGTGGAGGCATGTGCATGGTCAGCGATGTCAAGGACCAGGGCAAGGAACTACTGGCAAGTCAAAGTGAAAAGGAAGCCAGGCCAAGTGGCATAGACAGGCCTGTGATTTTAGCATTCTGGGAGACTGAGGTTCTCAAATTCAAGCTTAACCTGGGTAACAGTGAATTATCAAGACCCCGTCTCAAAATCAAAAATAAAAACAGGCTATAGATGTGGCTTTGGGTGAAAGCCCTGGGCTAGATCCTGACTATCACAAAAAAAGGGGGGGAAAAGCATTACTGAGGAATTTGGGGTCCTCTGTGGCTCTTGTGGCAACACTAGCTTGACTGTTTAGGCTCTCTGGTCAGCAGTCACCCTGCCGGCAGCATAAGCAATTGGGGATTTGGCATGTGGCTAAAAGGGGCTCCTGGCACTCTGGAGCCAGGAGGTGGGGCTGAGGCTGTGCTGAGCTGAGGGCCGTTAGCCAGGTAAGAGGGAAGACCAGGAGCTGTGTCTGAAGGAGCCAGAGGAGCGGGTAGGGGTAGGTGCAGGAGGAACCTGCCTACTAGGTTAGGAAGGGGGGCTCTAAGCAATACTGAGGCCACCACTGTCTTGCCCTTTCCTGGGACAAATAAAGGGCAGCATCGTTCCCCAGAGAGCGACAGCTATGTCAGTATCTCCTTCCCCTGCCTCCCAGTCTTGTCCTTATGAGTGATGAACCTATACTCTTCTTGGGGGTGCCAGTGTGCAGGTGTCCCCCTGGATGCCTGCCTTCAGCTATGTGTAAACAGAAGGTGTACACTGAGTGCTTGCTACAGTCCCAGGAAGGCAGAGACAGGGTCCCTATGCTTCTGCCGGTCAGCAATGGCCAACACTGTAGCGAACACAAAACTCCTGGGGTTCCATCTGCACCAACTTCCCCAGCCTGTCCCCAGTTTCTCACTCCTGCCCGCTTCCTAAGCCCTGGCAGCCCCAACTGTGGCCTCTTGCAGCCAGAGCAGTTTGTCGGTGGATTCCGGGCCTCGAGGTGTCAGCTCTGGCAAGGCCCAGAGTACAGTGTGGCCTTAGCTCCTCCAGCCGGGTCAGGGTGCACTCTGTTGCTGAGCGGGCACCCCGTGAAGTCACTTTACCTCTTCCGGGGCTCAGAAGTCTCTTCCTACAGGAGGAGAGTGCCAGGTATGGGCTCAGGGCCTTTTCTAATTCTCCTGAAGCCTCATGTGCTCTTGGTGGTTGCTGCCGTGACATGGATTGAGGATCACACCGGGTCTGTGCCCACCTGACAGCGACAGGCCCTACACAACAAAGGCCTGACAACCCAGGCTCAGTGGTGCAGGCCTGCAATTCCAGTACTCTGGGAGGCTGAGGCAGGTGGATCACAAGTGTGACCCTCACCTGGGCAAGACCCTGTTTCAAAATTAAAACTAAAATATGGTCTGGGGATGTAGCTCACTGGGAAGGCCTTGGGCTCAGTTTCTAGTACTAAAAAACCAAACCCAACCAAACAAGTCCAACAGCCTCAAAATCCAGACAGTCTCTTGTGTCACTAGGTGGCGATCCTGTGCAATTAATCCCTGACAGGCAGGCACTGATCAGCCGGACTCCTCCGCCTAACCCAGCAAGCACCATCCTGAGGGGCACCCTGAAACTGGCCCGTGTCAGAGCTGGAACGCTCAGGAATTCTGCAAGGCAGCTGTTAAGCATGGCCATTATGAAAAATTACATCACATAAATTTCAACTTGAGTAAGTCACATTAAAAGCAAAGGCACACTCTCACTACTCATCTCTTGCTAATCATCTTACTGCTTGTGCCTCCTGTCACTCTCCAGGAGGGGCCGTCCTCTAGGTTACTATTCCTGTTGAAATTTTTTACCATAGTAAAAATTTCCTTTGTAACACATGCATATTAATGCATTAGCATATTAGATACAGAACTGTACGTCACTGAGCCAATCCAGATCTGGTAGGTATAATTCTTGATCCCACTGTTCCAGAGTGATTTCTACACACCTCTGTCTCTTACCAATTAACAGAAACTTGTGGAGAAGCTGATCTACAACAATTTCTTTTGGCACTAGGTTCCTTTCTTTTTTTTTTTTTTCCCCCTGACCAGGGTCTCAGACCTCAAAACGCAGTCCTGCCATCTGTAATTCATGAGGCCAACTGCTTCCTGACTTGCTAAGTGCACCCCATCCTGACAGCTGCGTCAGGAAACTCACCCTGCAGGATGTCCTGTGCCCAGCATGGGGAGGCCTGAGCGGTGCTAAGGTGTCAGGGTACCCACGGCATGAGAGGGAGCAGGGACAGCTGTCCCATGTCACAAAGTACCAAACCCCCAAATGACATGGCACCTCTTCACACTGGGGCTGGCTCAGTCCTTCTGCCCCGGTACAACCCTCATTTTGCCCAGCAAGTCAGGCCAGAGTAAAGACATTTAGCTGGACTCCGGGCCAGTGTGGAGCAATGGCAGTGGTGACTCTACAGTGACCACTGATGCTCCAGTGTCTAGCGGCAGCAGTGCTATTACCACCCTGCTCTGTCCTGATCTTTGTCTGTGCTCAGGAGCAGCCAGCCCTTCCACGGGTGTCAGGGGGAGGGGAGGTGTCTCCCTGTCTGGTCCACCGTCTCAGCTTCCCGAGGCTGCCCCCTTTCTTAGTAGAGCCAGCACTGCCTGATGCATAGACCCTGAGGCCAGAGTTCTAACCACCACCTGTTCGTGGCCAGGGCTGGATCCCAGGCCCAAGGCGAGGGAGGTGTGTGTCCAAGCTCCTACCCCTGACGGTGGACTGATGGCAGAGCCACTGGGCCCAGAACCAACTCTGTCTCAACTCCAGCAGAATATCAGATCCCTTGCAAGGCCAAAGCACATGAATATTTCATTGTAAGGAAACAAGTACCAAAAAATGTCCTGGTCAGAGGTATAGCCGAGTGGTGTAGCATATGCCTTTCATGGGAAGACCCTGAATTCAATCCCCAGCACCTCAGGAGAAATTCAAGTTGACCAGGGATTTGCAGTGCACAAACTCTTACTTGATCCTGAGGAAAGCTGAGGAGGGTATTTTAAAGTTATCCTTATCCAACAGTGCCTGTGAAGACAGAGAGCACAGGAAGACTGGGCGACAACCAGTGGCATCACACAGAAATCTTGGTAAGTAATTGATGAATGAGACAGAAAAGAACAAATGAATCCAACTCCAACCCAGTGCTCAGAGCAGCAAATGCCGCCGCCTGCTCACTAGTCCCCTTGGCACGCATGGCTGGTGTGGCCTCCCTTGGCTCCCATGCTCCCACCCTAGGCGCCTCCTCTGGGTAGGGACCTAGGACCCAGCTCTCTAGTGTCACCTCTTTGCTCAGTTTATGTCCTGAAGTTCAATCAGCAGCGCAGTAACTATCCCTCTGCGGTTTTTTGTGGTTTCAGCAACAAAGTGGCGGCCTGAGCACAAGCACGGCAACACAGGAGCCCTTCAGTCAGGGTTTCCCGCTTTCTAAAACAAGCAGCAGAGCCTGAAATAACAGATACAGACTCGCCTGAAGTGCTAACTGTGCCACTCAATTCTGTCTCGAATCCAAAAGAAACGACAGCTCAGAAAGGACATTGAGCAGTGAGTAGGGGACAGAAAACAGATTAAGCTGGGGTATTAACGGCCAGAGAGGCAATTTTTTTTTTTTTTTTTTTTTTTTTTTTTGGTTTTGGTTTTGAGCCAAGATCTAGCTCTGTAGTCCAGGCCTGAACTCACTGTAACCCAGGCTGGCCTAGAACGTAGCATGGCAATCCTGCCTCAGCCTCCCAAGTACTGGGAGTGCAGAGGTGCACCACCACACCCCACTCTGAGAATCTTATTTTATATACAGGTAAATTTAAGGTGATCTTGAACCCTGATCTAAACAGGAACCCTCACATTCATGCATATTCAGCATTCGCTGTTGTGAGCACTGAATTCCCTGTGGGCTCCCGCGACCTCCCACAGAAGAGATGCAGCTTGCTTCTTTGGCAATAGGGGAAGCTGTAACGGCGGGGGCCCTGAAGTATCCCATCCAAGGATTCTGGTCACTTCTCACTGTCACCCGTCTGTGTTTTAGAAAACAAACATGACGAAAAAGCTCATCCTTGCCACCAAGCGCTCCTATTTCTTAGTGTTAGCATAGCAGATTAAGCATTTCAGGAGGGGCTGGCTGAGGTTTTAAAGCTGCTGGACTCCATGTGGCTAATCATCGAGCTTTATACACAATAAGGGAAACCCTGAGCTGTCAGGAAACCTGCAGTGCCTGCCAAGTGCCTGTGGCCCTGCCCCTCCCTCGCTCACTGAAGACAGTTCACATATACCAGCTGTTCAGGCCCACAGGTGGCACAGGGTACCATCAGACCTAAGCAGGGAACCACATGCCGAGGGCCGGGAGGGAGCAGCCTCGGTACAACACAGACGGTGCTGCCTGCCGCTGGCTGACAGATGCGCCCTGCTGCGGCTGTGCAGGGCTGCGCCTTGCAGGGTGGCAGCAAAGAGGGCTTCGCGTGCCAGAGCAAAGCAAGTGGGAGCTGCAGGCGGAGCTGGGGAGCTGGCGTGTTCTGCTGATGTCATTTGTAATCCCTGCTGACTTAGGGACACCAAACTGGGCCCCAGGTTAATGGTGTTGCTATTTTAGTGCAGTTTATGGTTCATGCATCTGAACAACAAGGCCTGGATCCCTTGTCCAGTTCACCAGTATGGGGAGCTGCCCTAGCCAGATCAGTCAGCATGGGTGCCTTTAGACCAGTGGTCTTCAAAATGGGGTCCCTAGGCCAGCAGTACCTGGGGAGGAGGCAGGGTGTAAACACCCCCGGCCAGGGTCACTGGAACCAGTGGAAAGGAAATGGCTCCTTCCGAGGAGATGGGTACGGGGAGGGCTCAGGGCTCACTAATAGCCAGACATCCACATCGGAAGGCCATGTGCACAATGAACTAAGGGGCTCTCCAGCCAAGCCCAGGTGACACCGCTTGCTGGGGGAGGAACACGGGCGGCAGCAACACACAAGTTCCCATGCCTCCTGAGGCCTTTTAGAGGCTGAGGCACTTTGCCGGTGAGGCGGGTCTATGCCCCCGGGGTAGGGGCTGTGGGCTCTCCTAGCTCAGTGCTGGGGCACAAGTCCGCGACCCTCATTAAACCTTCTTCACTGTTCTACAGAGAGAATGGGAGAAGGGAGCAGACCTGAGGAAAGGGGAGGGTGACAGTGCAGGCTGACACAGGCTCCTGGGTTCTGCAGACAGGACCGCTCCCAGCTGAGAGTCACACAGAGGAGGATGCTTCCTGTCACCCACCACCACCACCTCTGAGCTATACAGTCATCCTTGCATCTATGGACGGGTCTGCTACCAGACAGGAGGCAGAGGCTTCAGCAGGACCCCCTTCTAAGGCAGACTCCCCTGTCCGTCCTGTGACACCATTACCCTGCGGTGCTCCTGCTGGTGGCCCACCATGGTGGCGCCATACTCATTAGGGCATCTCACCTTTGGCTGTAACAGTGCACCCAAGTCTACCTGCAGGCAGAGCTCCTTCACCGCCTACAGTGGCCCAAGCCCTCCCATGACTGCACACGGTATGCCAGCTCTTCCACATGCCAATCCTCAGGCTATTCATGCCAAGTTCTAGGGACCCACACTTCCTTGGGCTACAACCTTCGGCACCCCCAATCTACCCTTCACTTTTTTTCCTGGAAAGGCACAAGACTCCCTTTGAAGCTGTGACGACCTTAACCACCCACATCTCAGTGTTACTCTTAGTTGAGTGAAGGTTCACGAAGCCATAGCCTTTATGCAGTGCACCCCTGTGCGTCTCGGTGGTGGTCTCGGTGGTGCTGGCAGCCAAAAGACACACAGCCATGGGATTCAGGGTCCAGGGGAACCCTCTCTGGAAAGTGAACTGAGCTGTGAGCTATCACCCACCAGCCCAAGCACCACAGCCTGGGACCAGGGTTGCAGCACAGGGCAGACACCTGTGCCTTATGACCACGCCCTGACAGCCCACAGCACCTGGGTATCACCTGTAGGACCTAGGAGCCTTACCCTGCTGCGCCCTGGTCTGGGACTTTGAGGAAATCCAGGCTCTCTGGCGTCTGGGACACGCGGTCGGAACCAGTGGACTGTTGCCGTGGCAGCGGGGGGCGGGCCATGGAGGTGTACAGGCTCTTCTGGCTTGAGCCCTGGCTTCCAGGAGCATGGGGACGTGGCACAAACTGGGTCCTGAGGATGCCATTCTGATGGTGCCCTAGGCAGTGAAGAGACGACAGCCGCTGAAGTTCACTGAAGCTTTCCCAAGGGCCCCCACACTTCTTTGCCTCCTAGCCAAGGACAATGACTTAGTTTCTCCGAGGCCCCACCTGAGAACCAGGGATGGCACACTGGCGGGGGGCCGACAGGCTAGGCTTTCCTGCCAGCTTTCCTGAGGTCTGCGTCACAGGGGAAGCTGCACATGCTTACAGCGCTCAATGTGACGGAGCTCAGCATGTGCTGCACGGGGCCCACGAAAAGCCTGGAACTAGTGCCCACTTGCTGACTCTCTAAATTTTGGTGTTCTAGGCACAAGGACACCCAGCACTGCCATGGCTGATGGCTGGTCGGCCCTGTGCACTTACTGGCTAGTGAGTTCAGATACCGTGTGTCCAGCCATGGCAGGGCCAGTCTGTGTTGCACACATGGCTCACCTGGGGGAGGGGGGGCAGCTCTCACTGGGTAGTTGGCATTTTGGGCTCCACCTGAATAACCTCTGCTTTGGATTGTGTTCCTCCTGGTAGGACCTGAAATAAATAAGCAAAACATAGTAAGAATCAGCACCACTGCTTGGGTTTGTGGCTCTGGGCGGTCATATGCACGTGGAAGGCTTTTGAGTAGTCGGTAATGTAGCTTGGTGGGACCTGCAGGAGGCTGGCTGCTAAGGAGATGGGACATGGAAAGAGGTGGTGCCAGCAGCTTGTGGGGGGCAGGGAAGAGGCTAGAGGCTACGTTTATAGAGGTACAGTTTTAGTGTCAGAAGCAGTGGCCTTCTGTTGATTTTCTTTCCTTTGTGATACTGCAGAATGAACCCAGGGCCTTTGCACTGACTTATGTTCCAAGCACTTTTTAATTCTGTTTCAAATAAAAGTTCTGCTAAATCATTAAGTTGCCCAGGCTAAGATGGGTCTTGCAAATCCTCCTCCCTCAGCCTCCCAAGGTGCTGGAAGTACAGGTGTGTGTCACTAGACCTGGCCGAGACAATGGCTTTCAGAGACTAATAATCCTGCCAAGTTGTTTCTACTCTGTAGACTTTGGAGGGGCACAGAACACTGCGATGCTGAGACCCAAGGTCCCCCAAGTGCAGGAATGCTCAGCAGGTGAGCACTGCCTGAGGGTCACCTGCACAAGAGACCACGTGGCCCTAGCTGCGTGTCCACACGTGTCAGGGCCTCCTGCAGAGCAGAGCCAGTGCTCTATAGTCTTCTGATGAAACCCAGAGCCTAGGAAGGCACCAGGAATAAGAGGCCCAACGTGAAGGACAGTGGGCCAGCGACGGCAGAAGGTTGGAGCGGGCCGGCGAGAGCCCTACAGAGCTGCTGGGGCTGCACGGTCGGGTAGCTGGATCTGGGTCATCCCAGAAAAGCCTCGTGTATGTGGATATGGTAGAATATCTGGGGATTTCACATGCCGTAGCAAGCAGGGCCTGGTTGGCAGAGGAGGATCGCTGAGGCGTTGCCTGGAAGGATACACTCCTGCACAGGCGTCCTCCAAGTCAGATCCTCTCCTTGTGAGCAGCTGTTCTCCAACAGACCCTTCTTGGCTGTTGTCGGCTGCCCATGAATGGACAGAGACATCCTGCAACTGAGCATAAATAACCCTTTCCTCCCTTAAGAAGGGTGTCCCAGTGATAAGAAAATAATGAAGACAGAAGGAAACCATGGAGGGCTTCCCTCCCCCCGTCCACTCAATAGGGGTGTGACAGGACAGCGCAATGGCCAGCATCTCCTGTAGGCCTGCGACTCCACTCACACACCCCCTGCTGGTGACCAGCACCTCTGACTTGCCTGGGTCTGCAGCCCAGGGCTTCTCCCCAGCCAGGGGTAGGAGCACAAGGAGAGGCCTCATGCAGTGTCTGCTGCAGGGCTCCCCTGGTCCCTCGGTAACCTTGACTCCCTCTGCCACTCCAGGCTCGTAGGCTGCAATGACTTCCTTCTGGACTTCTTCCCAGGACCCTGACTTTGGTCCCCCTAACCTTTTCATTTAAAATTCTCTTTCCAAATCCCATCAAAATGTGCTTATTTCTGAAAGCAGCAAGTGCTACCTGGACATACACCAAGGTCTTCCGAGTGGCCACACACACACCAGACACAACAGCACTTCTCTTCCCCGTGTTACGGGTCCCAGCGCAGATAAAGATGTAACCTGCCTATTTCCTTTGCCATGGCTGTAGTACCCTCTCCCACCCCTGGCTGGAGGGGGCTGGAGACACGTGGACTCCACCTGGTCCCCCAAGGCCCAGGCCAGGTGCGGAGTGACACTTACGGGAGTTCTTAGGCAGCCCGGGTCCGATGCTGACCTGCAGCACTTTGTTGCTGGGCTTGAGCACAGCCACGTCCCCGAAGCCCTGGTGGAACTGCACTTGCCTGGAGCCTCCCGCGCTCCAGGGGCCCCAGTTCTCCTTCTTCAGCTTCAGCTCAAGCCTGCAAGGACATGCAAGACCGACCCAGTCCCCACGTCCCCACACTGCAGCACGCGCCGTGCATACTCTGCTTCTAAACTGGCTCTGCACGCCTCGCTGTGAGCAGCAGACGGAGTGCCCTGTTTTATAGGTAGGTGTTTATGAAGAAAGGCAGAAGAATTCACACTCAGCAAGCAGAACAGAAGCCCTGTAGGTGCCAGGACCCAGCCCCTCAGACTGAGTTCTGAATGGAACGAAGGTGCCAAGGTGCAGGCATCGGTCATGGAGGCCCCAGTGCCCTAGACGTCCCCGGTAGGCTTCATGATCCACAGTTGAGGGACTTGAAGGCCCTGCTCCAATCAGTCCCACCTGCTCCACTATCTGCTCTGTGCGAGGACATACTCCCGTCAGCACCACCCACCCCGGCTTTCCCTGCCGCACGTGGCGACCTCTGTTCAGCTCCAAATGGCGAGGGGCACCGTTCCTGGAGGCCATCGCTTCACAGGGGTGCAGTGGTGACAGCCACCCAGTGAGCCTGGATTCCGTGGGTTGGGGGATGCTGGCAGAGGCCAATTTCCCTCTTCCCCCTCCCGGCAGCTCCTCAAGGCTCTGCCTAGGTCTCCCCACAAGACTGCCCCCAGCCCTGACTTACGTGTTGCTGAACCTCAGAGGTAGTTTCTTCTGGGTTCTCTCCTCGTAGCGCTTTGCTAAGAGGCTCAGGAACTCAGTTTTAAAGACAGATTCAAGCAAGCTGTCGTACTCTTGCTCGTGGAGGATGAAGATGTCATCCTGCATGGTGCTGCAGGAGAGCAGAGGAACTCAGGCAAAGCCATGCCCAATGCCATCTGGGCACCGCCGCTCTTGTTATTACCCGGTACTTGGGACCAAACCCAGGCTGGTGCAGGCTGAGCACTGCTCTACCACTGACCCACACTCACAGCCTAATATTGTTATTAACTTCCATTTCTAGCGCTGCCTGCAATCCCAACAATCTGGAAGACTGAGGCAGGAGGACCACTACTTCGAGCCCAGCCTGAGCAACTCTATGACTTCACAAGACTACATCTCAAAATTTAAAAATAAAGGGCTAGGGATGTAGCTCAGTGCCAAACCCTTGGGTTCAATCCCCAATGCTATAAAATGAAAACTGAAACAGTGCTGAATTCTTTTTCCCTTCCTTTCATAATCAGCAAAACAAAATATACAATGAGGAATTGCATGATGAAATCAACAGTCTATTTTCATAGGAAGTTTGTAGCTCACCAAGAGCATAATCAAAATACTTCTTCCACATGACTTTTGCATTCAAGAATTTCAGAACTGGGCCCATGTTTTTAAAAATCCATTCTCAAATTCCACTTCTGTGCTCCTAAGATCATAAAATTCCAGAGCACTGTGAATATAAAGTGGCTGGCAAGGAATAATTCCACGCTGGATTCCAAGTTTGCAGAATTTATGATGTCGCTGTAGCTACTGTAACACATCTGAACTTGAGAATGCTCAGCCTGGTTGTGAGAGGGAAGCCAGCGCCCTGGACCTTTGGGCCCTTACTAAGAATTTACTGGCACTGATCATACTGCATGCCCATCACCACGAGAATGTAGTCACATCAAAGCCAGACACAGGCCAAGAAGGCACAAGACACAGGCAGCCGATAGATCCCTGGAGCTGACTTGCTTCACCAGAAAGGAGACCACACCTCGGGAGGAGGAGCACTCAGGCAGGGAAGGACCCGCACATACCTGGGCATGGAGGGGGGAGCATGCCCAAACTGGCCTGCCTGAATCTGTGAGGAGTGACGATGTGCCTACACTTGAGACCTCTGCTGCCTGCTGTTAGCCTCCACCCAGCGTGGTGCAAGACACCGCTGAGAGATCTCCAGATACCACCACTGTTGAGTAACTACGCCAGTCTTTGAAAGGGTGGAATTTCAGTAGGGGTCGCATTTTCCCAGGTATTAAAAACAAATTACATGAACCAGCTTCAGTGAATGGACTGCGGTGACATTTTAGTCTGTCGAAGCGTAGGGATGCCAAAGAGGCGGTTCCAAGAGTTTGTTTTCAAATGTTCCTAAGTTGAAGCCAGCTCCCTTCCCCCTCTCGGGAGAGCCCAGGCTCAGGCTTCACTGTTGTACTGGAGACCCTGAGAACCCGCGCCATAAACGGCACAGTGTCCGGAGCTCTGCTACTCAACAGTGTACAGAAGCAGGTAGGACATGACCTCAAAGAGAAGTTATACAAGTCGCCCCTGGCCATTAGGCCACAGGGGAACACGGAGCTGCAGGGAGGCTTGGAAAATCTTTGGATTTAATTCGTTGCTGGCAATTAATTATGAGAAAAAGAGAGCGCTGGGGGTGGGCAGCCTGCCACCCCTACTACACCTCCTTGTCACAAACTTCCCCAAAACTAGGCACTGGAATCCTTTCTAGAAAGCTGGGATGACAGGCCTCAGAGGTGGCCACAGGGCTGCCACCACCATCTGGTTGTGGACACGTGACAACTTTGGAATTGTCTTCATCCCTCCTGTCAGAGCAACTTAGAACTCAAGGGGCACTTGGAACAGCTCTCCCAGACCGCCGGGGGCCGGCAGGCCAAAGTTCACGCATCCTAGAGCAGGCGTAAGGTGGCCTGGTGCTGGGAGGAGGCTTGTACTGTAGGAAAGAAAACCAGAGGAAAGTGTGCTTTCCAGAGTGGGATGGAAATGAACAAAAACCTCCTGGTTTAGCTGCTCGCTGAAACTCTGGCCTTTCAGGACAGGGGGTGGCCTGGTGGTGTGTGGGGCAAGACGGTGACGACTCAACAGGGTAGAACTGCAAGTGAGAAGATTCATGTGCTTAGATGCCTAGGAGTTTCACTGCCAGACAAGGAAAAAGCAAGAAGTGGGCCAGAGCTTCTGAGCTGACAGTCAGCATGCAGCTGGAACGCAGGGATGCTTGGACACTGACTGCCACCATCACCATCCCTTGGGGGAGGGAGAGGCAGGTACGAGAGTTTCCACCACCGTTACCCAGGCTGGGATTCCAGCCCTGCCCTGCTCCTCAGCCTGCGCATCAGCCCAGAGACAAAGGTTTTCAGTTTGTTTATTCTAAAAGCTCAGACTTATCTTTGGCCTCTACCCCGTCTTGTGCATAGGCTTAACTGTAATTCCTCACGGATGGATGTCTGGGCCTGTGTCCTGCATCAAGAAACCTTTCAAGCCTGTGGTTTGGCACCGTACTGGGTTTTGTATCTCCCAGCCCAGTAGCTTGTTGATATACCACCGAGAATGCTGAAAACCTTCTCCTGTTCTCTTAATCAGCATTATCATGTCCACGGCAGTGCAGCTGACTTATAAAACACAACACAAGTCAAGTCCTAAAAGGGGTCTTTTTTTTTTAAGTTGAAAAAACAATTTCCAAGGACAGCCCTGTGCTTCCTGAGCCTTTGTAGAGTGTTTCCTTGATCAGAATGGCAGGCTCCAAGGCATGAACCACATAGCAAAAGGACAAGAAGACACTCTGGGGGTTCGGATGATGAGACACTATGTCCCCAGAGGCTATGGGAAAGGAGAGAAGATCAGAAGGAGGAAATTCAACGATCCCCAAGGCCTTAGCTTGGCCACGTGTGAGTATGAGACAGGAGGCAGCGCCAGCAGGCTTGCTTAGGCTTGTGACTGCTCTTGGGACAATGGAATGTGTGTCCTCAAGGCTCACCTCTCAACACAGCCTTTTGGGGCCAGAGGTGGAATCTACAATGTCACCCAAAAGTCTCATGTGTTTGGAAGGTGGCCGGATCTTGGGGCATTGTGCTTACTAGCAGATTCATCCATGGGTGGACTCAGAAGCTGACTGTGCTGTCAGGAGGTGGGGCCTGGCTGGAGGTGGGTCACTAGAGGCATAGAAGGGCGTGTTCTTGTTTTGGCTCCTGTTTTTGCTCTCTGCTTCCTGGCTGCCATTGGGTAGACAGTTTTCCGCTGCTGTGCCCTTCTACCATGCTGTTTTTGCCTGTAGTTGGCCTGCCGTGGACTGAACCCACTGGAACTGTGAGCCATAACCAACCTCTCCTCCTCTAAGCTGTGGCTGTCATGTGGTATTTTCTCCCAGGGACATCCTTCCTGGTAAGCACTGTGATCTTCATCTCTCCTAGAGCTATTGGCTCAATTTCTATTCACTGTGATGCTGTCATTCCTGCAAGTGAAAATTAAGAAGTCACAGTGTATAAAAACACTCCTCAAAAACTTAGTGTCTACTGGAGACTGACAATTTTTAGAGCTGGACTTGGTGGCCCAGCCTTGTAATCTCAGCCCTCGGGAGGCTGAAGCAGGAGGACTGCCACGAGTTAAAGGCCAGCGTGGACTATGACTACATAGTGAGTTTAGTTCAGTGCAAGACCCTGTCTCGAAACACCCCCTAAAATATAAATATAAAAGTGTGCATGTGTATGAAAATTCCAAATATACAAACAAGTAGAAGAGAATGAACTGGTACATGCCAGCAGGTTTTGGAGAGTGTTGACCTGTGGTGACCATCTTCAGCTACACCGATGAGGTTATTTTAAAGTGGAATATGAATATTTTATCCTTAAGTAGTTCAGTGTGAATCATTAATAAGGTCTCTATATAAAAATAACCAAAATGCCATTATCATACCTAAAGAAATGAACAATAAATCCTTTCTACTGAATAGTCAGACCACTCACAGCACTCACGACCATCGGATCATTTTCCGGGGTTGGTTTGTCTGAGGCGGCAGCTAGGGCCCACCCTGAGCTGACAGTAACAGTGCTGGAAGGGTTAGAGGTGGGCTCTGGGATGGAGGCTGGGGGGCACCATGACGGTCTGCACTGGGACACTTCATAAGGCTATGCTCAACCCAGCCAGTCGCTCATGAGGAGCTCTCACGAGTTCTCCCAAGCAAATCCAGATGTTGCAACTCTCCCTAAAGCAGGCAAGTGTTGAACCATTCCCTGCCAGTGCTACAGAGCGTGAGGCACATCCACAGCCACTCACATCTGCACCCAGCAGCCTTGGGATGGATCCTGCACATGCCATCATCCCTGCAGTTCTTCCCGAAGGGGCGTCTGACTCTTGGCACTCAAGACAAGATAGGGTGTGCTTCCTCCAGGGGAACGTGAGGCTTGGGACTGTGATGCACAGGCATCGTGGATTAAAATGACTCATGCCCTCCTTGTTCTTGGAGCTAGAAAAACTTTAGCCTCACCAAGTACCTTATTTTATCACATCGTCTAAAAGGACAGGCTGTGGGAGGCGAACTTCTAAGACCACGAATACTACAAAGATGAAGGAAAAGAAGTCGGAGCTGGGTGTGGCGGTGCACACCTGTCTGTAATCCAGCACTCCAGAAGGCTGAGGCGGGGGGGCCTGCAAGGTCGAGCACAGCCTGGGTGACTTAGCAAGACTGTGTCTCAAAATAAAAAAATTAAAATAATTCAACACAAAGACTCTGGGCTTAGCTCCAAATACAAATCAAAACCACCACCAACAACAACAAAATCCAAGGTTTTTTTTTTTCTTTTTGTACGATGAGATACTGTGTCCCCAGCAGCTATGGGAAAGGAGAGAAGATCAGAAGGAGGAAATTCAATGATCCCCAAGGCTTTAGCTGGCCATGTGTGAGTATGAGACAGGAGGCAGCGCCAGCAGGTTTGCTTAGGCTTGTGACTGCTCTTGGGACAACAGAATGTGTGTCCTTTAGCTGTGACTCCCTGGCTTTTAACACAGCTACTGTCAAGAGAGTGCAGCCTGTTTCAGGCCACCAGCCTGGCTAAGGCACAGCCAGTCCTTGTGCTAAGGCACAGCCAGTCCTTGTGCAAGACAACAGGAGCAGCTTCCTTTTGGGTACCAGGGACCCCCGAGGGCAGCCTTGGGTACAGCAAGCCAGGAGGGGTATGGCTGGGAGGCTCTGTCAGGGATCCACATGGCTCCCATAGTTTGCCCTTGAGACTCTGGCATGGAGACCCCCAGGAGGGGCTGAGGGGGTGGGGACACTGCAGGCTCACCCCGGGAGACATCAGCATACCCGCGTCAGTGCATCCTCAGCACCTGCCTCCCAGCCCCACTTGCCCCGCACCCTGCAAAATGAGGAACCCACAGAATCCGAAACCACGGACACAGACAGGCACCTTGTAAACCTGTCTGGGACCTTTCCACTGGAGCCCTGTTTCCTGGCCCAGAACACTCTGCTTCTCCTGAGAGCATTCTGTCCCCATGACAGTGGGCGCCACACTCACAAGTGACAAGAACACCCCTGCTCTAACCAGCACCCCTGGACGTGGCAGCAGGGCCTGGGGAACCTTTCTCCCCCCTCTGCACTTCTAGGGACTGGACGGCCTCCCCTCAGAGGGAAGCGAGGGCAGAGCCTGGCCCACGGCCAGCTAGAGCCATGACCCTGGAGCCAGAGAGCAAGGGCCAGTGACTCAAGGGCTGAGGATGATGGAGAGCGCGTGACACCTCCACCCTAGGCTGCCTCTACTTGGCCTCAGCTGGTAAATGCATTTGGCTTTGAAACTGGGTGGGCAGAGATGGGCCTCTGAGTACCTGGTCTCTTCGGTAGGAACAAGTGTCCTCTGGTTCGCTCCATAGGCCACTATTTCTAAGTGTCATGGAACACCAGACCTGAGTGTCCTTTATCAGAGGGACAGGCTGGGCCAACATGTCCTTGGCACCTTATTCCTGCCCCCGGGTCCCCCTTGGAACCATGTGCTCAGGGAACCTGGAAAGAAGGGAAACAAGGAGGGGTGGTGGGCCTGCCTCCTGCTCTCACCTGAGGGACACAGAGAGGATGCGCTCCATCTCGATCCTCCGCTTCAGGACCTCCTTTACCAGGCCCTTGTCTGGCCCTTGTTTGACCTTCTCCCGTCCGATCAGGTACAAGCACTTGGGGGTAAGAAGCAGGTCCCGCTTCACGCCCTGCAAAGAGAGGTAAATTAAGAAGATGGACGGACAAAATGACAGTGTCCACACGATGGGCCACTGGCACTGAGATGCAGGAGGGGCCTTGGGAGGCCCACCTTCACCACCTTCAGGACCTGTTCCTAGTGTCGCCTTGGCAGGCCCTACAGAGTGAAGAGGCTGACGGAGAGAGAGCACATGGTGAAATCGGCCTTTCACAAACGGACAAGGTGGCCAGTGCACACGGACCCGTAGAGGACAGTCTCAGGCAAACTGACGCCCATGGTGACCTCACTACTGACAGGCGATGGCACAGTTCTCATACAAAGTGTTGCACCTGATTTTCTGGGAGCTCACGACATTTTGTTAATTCTTGTGGCCCTGTGGATGGAGCTCAGGGCCTTCACACTGAACTGCATCCCCAGCCCACGTTTTAGTTTTGATTCTGAGATGTGATCTTGGTACTGAGTTGCCCTGGCTGCATTCAAACTTGTAACTCTCCTGGCCTCAGCCATCCAGGGTGCTGCGATGATAGGCCTGTACCGCCAGGCTTAGCCATACACTTGTTTTAAAAGTATATTTGTTATTTCAGTGATAAACTGTCACCGTTATCAGATGTAACCATATGCTACAACATGCAGATAACCACCTAACAACCAAGCGGGCACCCAAGCTCTCACGTGTGCATTTGTAACGGCCACCATTACGTCTGGTCCATATGTGAATTGCAAGGAATGACCTGGTTTTAGCAAACATCATCCCTCATCCTTAATACTATTACTTACTATATTGTTTTTCTGATTCATGGGGCGGGGGGGAAGAAAAGTCGATAAAAATTGATTAATGAGAAGTTGATTTTAAAATATAAAGCATCTATCTGGGCATGGTGGTGCAGGCCTGTAATCCCTGGGAGGCTGAGGCAGGAGGATCACAAGTCTGACTTTAGCCTGGGCAACTTAGGAACTTAGTGAGAACTTAAAACAAAAATAAAAAAGGGCTGGGGATGCAGCTGACTGTGAAGGCTCTGCGTTCAGCGCCCAGTACCACACACCTCAGAAGAAAGAAAACAAGAACAAGCTCCTTTTCAGAAGTGAGACAGCGCGCACCTTGAACCGCCTGTCGTACTTGGTGACGGTGTCGGCGAAGTCGGTCTTCTCCCTCTTGCCCACGAACTGCTGCAGCTCTGGGTGCTCCTCCATGCCGATGTAGTCCCCGACGAAGTTCCGGTTGATGCTGTTCCTTCGCCTTTCCTTCTTGTTCAGCAGCAGGTCTGAGGCTGGAGGTCCCCAGAGGGCACAGCAGGACAGATGGCAAGTGAGGGAGGGCACACGGAGGAGGGGCACCGGGCGGGAGTGCGCGCGCCCCGTACCCCGCCAGATCTGGGCACGTGGAGACATGGCTACAGCTGGAACCCACTCCAGTGCCAACTTAACGCTTGTGAGTCTTTTTTAAATGAACGAAATGAAATTTCTGAAATACCTTCTTCCCTCATCTGCACGTATTTCTTCCGGGCGGCAAACTTCCTCCATGACTTCTGTATCACGCGGGCGAACCCGTCGTACTTTCTCTCTCTCATTTCTTCCAGGAGAAACAGCTGTGAACGGGAGGAAGGTGAGCCGAGCCAGCCCGACGCGGCCTGGCACCACTGCGAGCCACGCAGCCAAGGGCGTGGGGGCAGCAGCTTGGCGGACTCTGAACAAATGCTAACCCTGACCCTGCGACGGCCGTGATGACCATGGCACACGGTGGGTGATACTATCTATGTATGTTTTTATCTATGTATTTTTTTCTTTTAATGAAATAGGAAGCGGTTTGCTCTGAGTGTGTGACAAGTCTTAGCCCTACTGTGCTCACACAGTGTCTGTGACCTAGTCCCCACCTTGGTCCAAGGTTGGGGTTTGCGATCTGACTGGATCCTGAGGACGGAGGATGCAGCCATGGCCACGGGGACAGAGCTGCCCCTCCCTGCAGGCCCACAGTCTAGGCCTTCTGCTTCATGGTATTCTCCCAGGGATCTCAGGGGTAGAGGTAACACCGCAGTGCCTGGGGATGGACTTGAGTGGTACTGCTTAGTATCTGCCAGAGACGCCAGGCCTTGTCTAGAGCCCCAGTGGGAACCTGTTGGAGTCAGGCCACTTTAACAGAGGCACAGTGATTCGGCTTGGCGTCCTGGGGCCACAGTGTGCTGGGAACACTGAGGTTGGGCGCTGCCTGGATCCAGCTACTCCAGAGCACACAGATGTTGGCCTGGGAGGGGCTGTGGCCACCATCTGGCAGGACACCTCCTCCTCTGCACCTCCAGGTCTCTCTCTGAAAGTCTGCATCTGACCGAATATAAGGTAGGAAACCTCATCCAATCTGGAACCGGTTTATGTGACTCTCTAGGAGGGAACGAGCAGGTGAGCAACAGCACAAAAGGAAACATGAGGGACAGTCACTGGGAAAATGTTCCTGGAGGAAACAAGCGATCTGGCTGGACAGTCCTGGACATGACTTCTTGTCTCTGTTGACTTGGGTCTGACCACAGGAGCAGCATCCTGGCCCCAGGCTTCCTCCTTGGCCTCCTCCTCAGCAGAAACCATTCCTCCAACAGGGACTCCAGGGAAGGCCCAGAGCTCACGGCCAGGGGCGGAGGAGTCCATCCAAAACCTAGCACGGGACACAGGATGAGCGGCTGTGCCGAGGCTGATGCGCCGGGAGGACACTCTGATGGATGTCTTCTGTGCCGCTTGCCTGCGTTTCTGAGTGGGCCTTGCCACCTCCTTCCCACAGCTAACTCGGGGGTGTCACAGGAAGTACACGTGTGACTCAGAATGAGAGGCCAACAGTTCCTAACTTCTTAGAAACTATTTCAAAGACTAGGGGGCTTTGAGGTTTCTCCCAAAGCCAGGAATCTCTAGTCAGGAAGGTTTGAGAGTAAAGAGAATAATCCATGCAGGCCTCTAATCCCAGCACTTTCAGGAGGCTGAAGCAGGAGGATTGCATATCTGAACTCATGCCTGTGCAACACGGCAACTTGATGAGACTATCTCAAAATAAAAAACATAAAATGGGCTGGGGATGTAGCTCAGTGTGAAGGCTTTGGGTCTGACCCCTGGAACTGCATGCATGTGTAAATAAATGCCCCAAATAGGGGCACAGGAAATAAACAAAAAAACAGGAACCATGTCTTTGGCCTTTTTTTTTTTTTTTAAAGCAAGTAGGTTATTTTGCATATTCAGCAAGCTTACTATAAAAGTTACAGTAAAATTCCAAGGCGGGTTTTTAAAAACCAACATTCTGAAAAGCATTTGCAAGTAAAGGCTGGATGTGGCTGGAAGAGGCTGGGAGGGGGGTTGGTGCGGATGTGCGTAGGAAGACGGGAAGGTCAGTCAGTGATGACGCCTGACTGGGAGGGAGGGGGCATGAACACAAAGCCCAGGAATAAATCTTGGTTTTGGATCTAAATTCTCAAAGTTCAACAGAATCAGCATTAAAAAAAAAGCATGAAAAATATTGAGGTGGTTTTAATTATATATGAAAATTCCGCAAGCTGAAAAGGAGGAGTGTTCTGAAATAAAGAGCTTTGGTTGTACCGACAAATCCCTCCGTCCCGTTTTAGAAAGAACAGGAACTGTTCTGTGGGCTGCTAATGGCGGTGACACAACATTTTCATTTTATATTTGGAAATGAAAGAGCTGCAAAGCTACAAATAACTCCAAGTGGAAAACGCCACCGCAAACTTTTCATCAGCGGGCCTGGCGGTGTGCATGCGTACGTGCTTAGCGTCCTTTGTGGTTCCAGAGCCCTTCAGTCACAGCCATCACTGGAGGAGCCACAAGCCTCTCCCACGAGGCAGGCTGAAAGCAGCAGTGGCTGACTCCGGGACCAAGGTCTGCCAAAGCCCAGGGGTCCTGATTCTACCCATACGCTCAGTTCTGGGGATTGTTTCCTATTGACTTGGCCAAGTTCATAGCTGACTCTTGAGGTGGATTCATGGGATGATTCGGGAACCTCAAGAAAGGAGGGGGTCAACCTTAGGCCCGGTGATTACCTCAACAGGACAGAATAGGGATTCAGGGCTTTGCTGGAGTCCTACTCAAAGCAGTATGTCCTATGAGTTCCCAGGCTCCCAGGAACCACCCTGAGCAGTGTCCCAAAGTTAATCTGGAGAGGGCTGACATGGGCATACCCTACAGTGTGTGGTACAAGTCCCTGGGAAGCATGGATGTCCCCAGGGACACCTTGTCCTGTCCTTCCCGGCCCCTCACCGGCTCCTGGTACAGCGCTAGGCCTCCTGTCCTGGGTGGGCTCCTCCCTCAAGGAGAAACCTCTGCCTGTTTGTCACCGGGCTGTCTCTTATGTCAACAGGATGAGGAGACAGACGGCTCCAGCACCATGCGTAACTAGGGGGCTCTTGGCACACAGTGACTTCAAAGCAGATGGCATCCCTGCCACAAGAAGACTACCACCAAGCAGCAGAGAGGGACAGTGAGAGGTGGGACCATGGTGGGGTGATGTGTGTCTACCCGTGCCTAGCGCTCTACAGGAAGGACAGGCAGGGTCAGGGAGGTGGAGATGGAGCAGAGACAGAAGGCTCTAAGTGACACAGGAGAGAGGTGTAGCTGAGGGGGTGGGGACAGCCAGTCACAGCAGTGAGCGGGCGTGGAAGGAGGACCAGCGGGCACTCACAGACTCAGGGGCCTTGATGAACACCTTGCTCCGGCCCAGCTGAAACTGGTCGCCATCCATGTTGACAGACTGCAGCAGGTGGAGGACCCCTTGCCTCTCGTCTCCGTGCCACGCGGGCCAGGTGGCTTTGGTCAGGATGGCGTACCTGTGTGGACATCAGGAGCAGAGTAAGGCTGAGCCAGGCCCTGGCTCCCTATAGGCTGGGGACCACATGGCAACCTCCCAGAGGGAGGGCCAGGCCTAGTGGCCAGAGCAGCCTCGGGCAGGTGCCCCCACCACTGCCTCTAAGCTCACGCACACCAGGCTGTGAAATCTGCCATCCCTATCCAAAAATAACCCAACTGAGGGTCACCAGTGACACTCTAGGCAGAATGCAAATGACCTCTCCTCACTGGCTAGGTGCAGCTCTCTGACCCCGGGGGCACGAGGCTGTGAAGAACTGCCCTGACTGCTGTGCGTCCTTAGGCCCACAGCACGAGCGTCTACTGTTCTTTCTCCCCACCTCAAGCCCTCTCACTTTTCAGCATCCTCTGTCCCCGGAGCTGGCTTCTGCCTCACACTCTGTGCACCCCCGTGGAGTCTATGCCCAAACTGTCCCTGCCACCTACCACGCAGGTCTCCAAACTCCTACCAGTGCAGCTCACCTGCATGGACATTTCCCCACAGGCCTTCCAGGCCACCCAGCCCACTGTTACCCTGACAATCTCTCCCCTGACAAGCAGTATCTTCCCTTCGGAGCCCCTATCACCCCTCATCTGGATGTGTTTACTTGGTTAATTTGTGCTTCCCTGAGAGGAGAGAGCCTATAAGACCAGGTACTCCACCTGTGCAGCTCATGAGATCCAGGCAGCATCTTCAACAATGCCTGGCCCATTGGGGCCTGGGGGTGCATGTAATAGCAGCACTCAGAGAGCCTGAGGCAGGAGGACTGCAAGATTGAGCCCAGCTTGGGCTTTTTAGTGAGATCCTATCTCAAAAGAAAAAAAAAAATGCCGAGGCCAGTGTGAAGGTCCTGGGTTCAATCCGCAGTACCACAAAAAAACACAGGTTGCTCTCGGGGCCAGGTTGTGCCTGCTGCACCAGAGGCAGGATCTCAGCACCATCAGCTGGCTGGCCTTTCTGCCAAGTGGAGGGCGGGAGCTAACAGAGGCAGGGCCACTTAGCCCTTTGGTGTCAGACAGAAGTCTGTCTCAAAAGTCACAGCACAGCATGGAAGCCATGGACTGCTGAGCAAGGTATCTTCAGAAGGTTATGAAACCTACCAGATGCACTTGTGTCAGACACATCACAATGACAGTGGGGGGCCCATCATTTCACTGAAAATGTCAAATATGAATGCAGCAGGAGACATGGGCAGGGTCTGCTGGGTGCTGCAGGAGGATGGGGCACCGATGCACACACGCACACTGGGGAGTAGGCCGCGCAGGCCCCCAGGAACTACTGTCATCGGGAAGGGCTGATATTGGCCAAGGGAGAAGGGGACCTTTCCACGTGCAGCCTGTGTCCAGGCCTTGGGCTCAAAGAGCCAGGGGTGGGCTTGGGGGGGGTCTTAGAGGCCTTGCTGCTTCCCCTAGTGGCTACACCTGGAGATGTCCGTCCTCTGTGTCATCAGAGATCAAGCCAAATGGCAACTGTGCCCGACTGCAGCCACACATCAGTGCCACATGTAGAATAAGGACACGGACCCAGAAGACCATGCCGCACATGCATGGCTGACAGTGGGCCTGTGCTGGTACGGCGGGGGAGCGGTGAAGGTGGCACACCCTGGCCATCGACATGGACCAGAAGAGGGCTCATGCGACGGGCAAGAAGGACTCGACCTCCAAGGAGGTGAGGAGCTCAGAGTGCCGCTTCGCCAGCTTGATCTGTTACAGAAAAAGTTTGACGACAGCACCTTCATTGTGCACCTGTAGATAAGTCTGTGTTGTGGCCAGGGACTGAATCCAGAGCCGCCTTCCCGCTGCTCACTCTAGGGCAGGGTCGTCTGTCCCCTCCGAGGGCAAGCAGCCATGACAGGAGAGGAGAAAGGGAGGCAAGCGAAGGCACAGGCCGCCCAGGCCAGGGCCACCGCAGACCTCTGCAGACAGTTCCCTCAGCATGGGCCAGAGTGCTCGGGACAGTCCACACCTAATGCCAATATCGTCACTTCACAGGCCACTTAAGCAGCTTCTGCAGAAAGCCCCACAGCCTGCTCAGGGTCCCTGGGACAGTGCAATCCAGGGGTTCCCCTTGGAACCCCTATTTCCTACGCTTATTGCAGGCCTCAGCCCTGTGCACACAGATCTGAGTCACAGAAGGGATTCATTCATTCATTCCAGACTAGTTCTCACTCGGTAGTCTAGGCGGGTCCTGATCTCATTATGTACCCCAGGATGGCCTCAAACTCACGGCAATCCTCTCGCCTCAGCCTCCCGAGTGCTGTGTTCACAGGTGTGCACCACCACACTCGGCTTCAGTGGTGCTGGGGAATAGAACCCAGTGCCTTCAGCTTGTGAGGCAAGTGCTCTAACTGCTGTGCTATTTCCACAGCCCAGAGAAGTGTTTAAAGTAACATGGAGGGAAGGGGGGGGGGGGGGTCACTCTGTCTATAATTGCTGGAATCGTTAAGAGGAAAGCTGAGAATGTCAAAGACTGAGATGTAACCACGTGGCATACACTAGAGGAGAGCGCAACCACCATGTCTCAGAACTGCTGAGGGCAGGCCTTTCTGGACCGGGGGAGTTGGAGGAAATACTTATTTTGTTCACTATTTTTTATAGTTTTTTTTCAATTAAAAAACGCACTTTTAAAAAATTGCAGTTCTGCACAAAGCATTAACGATGCTCTCAGCCAGGGGTTCACCACTGGCCATGGCCCAGGGAATACGAGCGGCGTTCGACTATGTGTTGTGTCACAAATGGAGTGGAGTGGGCTACAATACTGGCTAGTGGGTAGGGGACAGAGGCAGTGACACACCCTACACAGGACAGGCTCCCAAGCCCTCAGGGTTGGGAGGGAGGACTCATGCCAAACCGTCCCAGTGGTCCCTGGAGGAAGATCTGGACCTTCCAGCTGACACCTAGGCTGTCCCTCCGTGGGTGGGGACGCTTCTCAGGCCTCTCTCTCTTGTCCAGGTGACTTCCAGTGGACTCTCACTCCTTCCTGCTCATACTAGTGGTAAGCTGGACCCTTAACTTAGTGAACAGTGAATTGTTAAATTCTTAAAATGATTCAGAAAAGTGATTATAAGGAAACCAAGCTAATGATTTTTTTTTTTTCTTAGAGCTTCTAACAGGTGGGCTTGCTGTCCCCATCCCACAGCATAGAAATGGCCCCAAAAGGCAGAACTGCCCTAGGAAATGTGCTGGATGGTGACCCTGGGGACTGAGCCCAGGGCTTTTACACTGTGCTGCTGCACCCAGCCCATTTTTATTTTTGATTTTTGAAATGGGGTTTCACTAAGTCTTTAAGCTGCCCTGGCCAGGGCTTGAATTTGTAATCCTCCTGCCTCAGCCTCCCAGGGTACTTGGATTACAAGCCTGCAGCCACCAGTTCCAGCAAGGCCTGCATTTCAAGACCACGCCTACGCCTCTCTTCAGCCTCCTGGTTCTCTGCTATATTTGGATTAAAAACAAGACAAAACAAAATCCTCACATCCTGCTCTGGCAACATACGCCAGGAAGACGTAACTGTTTTCTAACTAAAATACTAAATTTGACTTTCCTCTTTTTCTTCCTCATTTTTTAAAGGAAATAAAATTGATGGAGCCAAGCCCAGTGGAGCCCATGGACCTCAGAGAGGTAAGGGTGGCACTGTGTTTGAAGAGCTCTCTTTTATCCCTCTCAGGGGCAAGTGACACTGAAGAACCATTTTGGTATAGGTGCTCCAAATCCAGGGCAACATAAGGACTGGTTCAATGTAAGCACGGTGTGTATAAAAAAACCAAAGTTCAGGCTTATTTCTGAAGGAGGCTATTTTCCACCCCGGGTTTTCATTGTTTCCTGACCAAGTTAAACCTCAGCCCTTCTCTCTCCCTCCCCTCTCTTTAACAGCAGGGATCCAGCCCAAGGCCCTTACACTAAGCTATAACCTCAGCCAACCATTTTCATTTTTTTTTTTTTTTGAGACAGGGTCTCGTTAATTTGCTCAAACTTGTGATCTTGATGCCTCAACCTCAGAGTGCTGGGCTCACAGGCGCGTGCCACTGGGCCCAGGGTTACCCTCCAAAGACAGCTGACTAAACGGTTGCCACTACTCACTTTTCTACAGTAAAGAGTAGAAGAGATTCTACTATAATTTAATAATAAAAACACAAAAAACCCTAAAAATGGGCACAGGCCCTGCAGAGATTTTTCTAGAATGAGGAAATGAAAACGGGCAGTGAGCACACGGAAAGATGCCATCTGTCACTTGCCATCTGGGAAATGCAAATCGGAGCCCCAGTGAGACACCACCTCCCAGCCACAGGAGGGCGGGCCAGACGTCCCCAGGCTGGGCCGGCAGGTCCCTGGAAACCCCCAACGCTGGTGGCAAGGGCCTCAGGAAGGCTGAGCACAGTGCTGCCGCATGACTGCACGGCTCTGCCATCAGGACTACCCCTCGTCACGAGGACAGCAGGCCACAGGAACACCTGGGGGGGTTGGGGGGGGGGGCGGGACGACGACATGACCTCCGTCTCTGACAAAAGGTGGAAACACCCGATGTTTCCCAGCTGACACAGGCAAGTGTGGTCTGCCACACAGCCGCATCCTGCTTGGCAGTCGTAGGAGGGCAGTGTAGACCCCCAGAGGCTGGTCACAGAGAACACACACAGGACGCTGTTTCTCTGAAGAGCCCGGCCCTGGGGAATCTGAGGGACGGAAAGTACTGTAGGCTGCTGACCGCCCAGGCCATGGGAGGGAAGAGGGTTCTAACTAGAACAGCACGATTTCTCTTCTGAGTAAGAAATGGTCTAAAATTGTGATGGCTGCGGGCACAGCTCAGTGGTTAAGTGCCTGCCTGCGGTATGCAAGGCCCTGGTTCAATTCCCCCCAGCACCACATAAAAGGCAGCTGGGCATGATGGCATGTACCTATAGTCCCAGCTCTTGGGAGGCTGAGGAAGGAAGACTGCTGTGAGGTCAAGGCTAGCCTGGGCTCCATGGCGAGTTCAGGACAAGTCTGGACTACACAGCAAGACTCCGTCTCAACAAATAAATGAGTAAATGAATAGTGATCAATGTATAACTCTGCTAAAACAGCCGGTGGGGTGGCACCCGCCTGTACTCCCAGCACTCTGGGAGGCTGAGGTGGGAGGGATCTCAAGTTTGAGCCCAGCCTGGGCAATGCAGTGTGAGACTACCTCAAGATGAAAGACAAAAAGGAGATGGGGATGTAGCGTGATGCAAAGGCCCTGGGTTCAATTCAAAAGAAAGGCTGCTGAATCACAACCTTCATATAGGACCACTGAGTGGTATGTGAGTGCGTCTCAATGCGGCAGCTCAAAGCATGGATTGTAGCCCCTCACCTCTGCAGGAACTTCTGGAAGACACGCCGGTAGGCATAGCCAGCTCTCCTCACCCGGATGTTCTCCTTCAGCCCGAGGTACTCTACCTGGTGCTTGACCCTGGGAAGGAGAAAGCAAGCCACTGGATGAGTGAGCAGGTATCATATGGTAGAGCCACACGGTGCAGCAGAACTCAGCAACCTCATAGGACTGCAGCGTAGACGTGCTGCCGCAGGGCTGAATTTGAAGGCTGGAGATCACAGCAGCCTGCCACTGAGGACTCGCATGAGTCTGTCTGCACGGAGTGGCCAGCCTCGGACAGAGATACTCCTTCCCTGACCCCCAAGTCCAAGGCACAGGGGGAAATGTTAAATCTCCCGTCTGCACTGGCTGGGCACTCAGCTGGCTCTCGGATGACTATGAAATGCTACAGTTACAAGGAGCGAGTTACCATGATGTTATGCTGTGCTTTCAGGGGGTGACAGTAAAATAAAAACTCAAAGTTGGACATGGCGGCACGCGTCTCCAGTCCCAGGTATTCTGGAGGCCAGAGTACAGCAGGAAGATCACTTGAGCCCGAGAGGGTGAGGCCAGCGTGGGCCATGTGGCCAGATCCCATCTCCAGAGGTAAACAAATTAAATAAATAATAAAAATGCAAAAGCCAGGTGTGGTGGTACCTGCCTGTAATTCTAGGGCTCAGGGAGGCTGAGGCGGGAGGCTCTCAAGTTCAAGCCCTAGCCTGGACAGTTCCAAGACTTAGTGAGACCCTGCTCAGATCAAAAATAAAATGGGCTGGGCATGTAGCCCAGGGAAAAGCTCGTGGGCTCTGTCCCAGGACTGCAAGACAAACAGGCAATTTAGTCCGGACCCTAGACTTAATGAGACCCGACACAGAGTGGACAGATACAGCAGGCTGTGAGCTGCCCCCGTGACATGCAGTGAACAAACCACCACGAGCCAGCACCCAGTCCTGCATAGGTCCTGGTGGCTGTGTCCCCCGCAAGCCTCCTGGGAAAACCATCGTTCCCCACAAAGCCACAGACTCACTGCCACCAGCTGTGTGGCATGTACACACGGTCCCAAGGGGGGGCGGGTTCCTGGGTCACTGCTGATGGCTGGCGGCCATGCAGGCAGCCCAGGGCAAGGGGGCACTGGGGGACTGGTCCTGGGCTTTCCTGGCCTGCCACTGTGGGTCCCCTCTGGTCCTCCATTTCTCTGCTGCACAAGGACAAATCATGAGCTCTTAGTTTCCAGCTGGGTGCACTGCAGGGAATATGCATTTCCCAAGTGGCCGTCACCCAGTGTGACCACAGAGTGGGCAGGCTGGAAGGCGGGGAGGACCTGGGGCTTCCCCAGCTGAGGGTCCTCAGAGGCAGCGCTTTGCGTCTGAGTGGACGTCACTGTGGGCAGAGGATGGGGAGACAGGGGACCCAGGACAGCAAAGGCCAGGAACGGGGCAGCAGAGCTGAGGAGGGGACAAATGAAGCTGGGATGGGGGTAATTGCAGTAGTAGGGACAAGGTGTCACTAAGTGGGGTACCTAAGGAGCCTCAAGTTTGACAGGTCTTACTGTAGCTGACATCGGGAGGGTTGGCTCCTTCAAGGGAAATAATGTTTAAAAAGACTTTATGTAACAGAATTAATATTCACTATTCTTACTGATATGGATAAGCTGCAGGGAGGGAGAGAGAGGGGCAGGGGAGCTACAGCACACATAAGCATTGCTCAGTAAAAGGCCTAGAATTCTGATTGAGGAAATTAAATAACTTTCCTTTTTCCCTTCCTTCAAATTCAAAACTGACCACAAGACTCTTGTCTAGCAAGGAATATGCATATCAGGTGCTTGTTTCAGACATGTGCTCTTTGAAGTCCTTCTCATCGTCTTGGCTGGGACACATTACCTGCTGGGCCATGAGGGAGGGGACGGGAAAAGAAGGTCCCTGGTGGGCACTGTGTCTTCTGTCCCTCCTCCTGCCTCAGGAAAGTGCCTCAGAGAACTGCCCTACAGCTGGTCTAGCAAATCCTGCGTGGGTTAGGACTTTAAGCATCGAAGGACCCACACTGACCCCTGCATGCTCTTCCTCAGTAGACACTGGTGACACACAACCTGATTGTCCCTGAGGGAGGATCCCCTTCCAAGACCAGCCTCAGCTATGGCCTGGGGGCTCTGTGAGGCAGCAACTCTGAATCTGGGGCACGCAACTTTTTTAGAAGTCAAATAAAACCACATTTGCAACAAGAAAAGAGAAATCCCACACCCATAAATGTGCAGAAACTCTGATGGCAAGTTCAACTAAACATGGGATCCCCACTGGCGACAGGCAGCCCCAGCCCCGACCCCCAGTCACACAGGTGAGGTGAAGCCATCTGCTAAAAGATCTGCTGGAAAAGGACACCCACACGCCACCAACCAGCATCCTGGGCTTTAAACCTGCTTCCATAGATGTGTGTCCCGTTCTCTGTTGAAACTCAAATAAGGCAGGAGGAAAAAAAGGAAAGAATGGAGGAAGGGAGGGAGGGAAGAGGAAGGAAGGAAAGAAAAATGCCATAGGGGGCCAATGAGGATTTACCCATATTATGTGCTTTTTCTCAGTTTTGCAGTATTCAGATGGTAGTTGGGCTGAATTGTGGGAGCAGCCAGTGTAAGGGCTGAGGACTGTCCCTGTGGAAGTGGCCACAGGATCACTAGATGAGAGGGGTTTTTAATGACAGGACAGGGGACCAGGGGGGTTCTTTGAGCATCTGGTGAATGACTGGTGAATGTATGACTTCAGATTGTAGCAATGGCTGGGGAGATGGGTGGTGGGTGATGGGGGAGATGTGGCTCCCCTTGGTGACACCTCTGCCCTATGACTCTCCTCGCTACTTCTGAGGCTCACAATACCGTCCTTCTCCCATGTGTGTGCACGCCCGGGTGTGTGTGAGGGGTGTGTGTAGGGGCAGCACATAGGAGGAGCCGCTGAGGGCTGGGGGGAGTGGATCCAAAAGGGATCCTTCTGTCAGACCCAAGATTTTGTCTTGCCTGGCCCTTTCAGCTCAAAAGAGCAAGAAACTGCAGGTGGAGGAGACACGGGGACTGTCTCTCTGGTTTGTGATAGGCCTGCTCCAGGTCACAGTTCTTCCAAGTCCCAGTCTAACCCCAGCTTGAGCCCAGTGGTTCTCAAAGTGAGGTGCCTGGGTGCCATGACCAGCACTGTGGGAAATGTCTAAGACGCACATTCCCTGGCCCTGCCCCCGCCTCACCCAATCAGAAAGCTAGGGGGTGCTGCCAGCTCCTGGGCGGCTGGGAAGCACACTCACATCTGAGAGGCAGTGTAGGACCAAGGGCAGTGCTGACAGTTTAGGAGGGAAGGGAGGATCCTGGCTGTTAGTCTTGGCCTCAAGGAGCAAGTGGTCACACGGTTCAGAAAAGCAAGGAACAGGTTAAGACCATCCAGGAACACGACCAAGATGAAGGATCCAATTCCAGGGTGCAGAGGAACTGAAGAAGAAAGGACAGCCATCAGCCCGTGCCCACGGGACTCCAGGAGGGAGGCTGGGACCTCTACCCACAGTCGAGAGGGCACAAAGTCTTGATGTGCATGGCAGATCAGAGACCTCGGGGCAGTATCAGAGTAGCAAGGGCTGCACCCTCCAGGGGCGGAGGGATGTCTGAGACAGAGGGACCATCACAGGACCAGTCAGCCCCTTGCCTGGGCGTGGCTGTGAGCGGCTGAGGACGCTGCAGCAGGAGTGCAGACGGTACCGAACTAAGGAATCTGAGACCCATGGGGAGAGGAGAAGCCTCAGAACAAACACCAGCTAAGAAGCCTCTTCAGAAAGGCGTGGAAGGACCAAGGCTCTGCATCCCGGAGAAAAGGCGCAGGTGTACTGCGTACTGCGAGGAGCTTCGCCCCAACCTGGGGAGTTTCACGCTGGTTTTGTTTCTCACTCTCTCACCCCTCTTAAGAAGGATCATGATTTTTTTTGCCTGCCTGCCATGGTGGAGAAGGCTCTAGCTCACAGGCGGGGAGGTGGCCCATGCCGGCTCCCGCAGGAACGACCAGCAGCTGAGTTTTAAGCCTGATCTTCCTGGTGTTAACCTTTGATTCAGTTTCCTCAAGCCTACAAAATGCCCATCTTCCTTTCTCCAAGCGGGAAAAGAGGTGGCTTTCTAGCAGGCTTATGTCCTGGGGCTTGGGCATTGGGGTGGTGACTGGGATGCCTACTGGAGGTAAGGTCACCACACAACGTGGCCAGGCCTCCTGGGAACATCTCCAGCAGGACACTAGCACCATCTCCTGTGGATCGTACCATCCCTGCTTATGGCTGAGCATCCTGTATCATAGTGCTCAGGTCCTGCCTCTGTGTTAGCTACGGGAGAAGCAGGGCCCAAAGGACTCACGAGGAACGTGGCCAGAGCTTTCCTGCTAGGCCTCTCCCTCGGTCCTTTTGCTCCTCTAGCCTGTCCCCTTATCCTGATGACCTCTAGTAACTGACAAACAATGACTCTTCATCCTTCCCTTTGAGCCCCCAGCTAAGTCCCCAAGGCCACAACCCAGGGTGCCCATCAAGCGTCGCCTGTGCTAAGTGGATCTTGTGCAGAGTCTTGAATTAACTTGAAAACAACGTAAAACTGCAGTACTCAGGTCTTGCTTTATTTCTTCCACCTGCTCCCAGACTGGCCAGGATCAACACTATAAATTGCTAATTCTGAACTTCATGGCCCTGCTGATATCTTAGCAAAACACAAGGAAGGAAGAAAGTGATTAGGCTTTTTCTTTTCTTTCCTTTTTTCGAGACAGGGTCTCGCTCTATAGCCTAGGCTGGTCCAGAACTCACTGTGGAGCCCAGCCTGGCCTTGGATTTATGGTAATCCTCCTGTCTCAGCCTCCCAAGTGCTGGGATTACAGGCATGTGCCACCATGGCTGGCTTATGTGGTGCTGGGGAATTGAACTCAGGTACTTAGTGCTTATTAGGTAAATGATTTAACCTCTGAGCCATTCCTCTAGTCCTTAGATTAGGCTTTGTCCTGAAAAACTTAATGCTCATTGAGACGCACAGAAAAAGCAAGTACAGACAGCTGCCCCTGCCTGCAGCATAGGGTGCTCCTCCTGCACAGAGGTGAGCATGTATGCGTATGTGTGCAGCAGAACCCCAGTATGCCACACCCTCCCACCTGCTGGTGACCATACCTGCTCTCCTCCCAGTCTCTGGGCTTCTTGGTCTCATTGGGCTTTATGCAGCGAATGTAATGGGGTGTACACTTCATTAGGGTGCTCACGAGGTCATTGGCTTGTTTCTAGATGGGAAGAAAAAATGACACCAGTTAGAAATGCGGAGGGTCTTGGGAGTAGACCAACTTCAAAGGGGGCATGGGATGCCCGAGAGTGAGAAAAAGGACATTAAGATTAATTTTCACAACCATCTCTGTCCCTTAAGCCCAAGGCAAGACTACTAAACTTCCATAAAGCTCTGGTGACTTTGATGACTTTATGACTCTTAAATTAAATGGGTTGGAAATGTGATCATTGATGGTAACTAGACTTTTGTAATACAGCTAATAAAACCAAAGCCGGAAGAAAAAATCCAAGTAAATCTCCACATACAATTATTTTTATGGACTACAAGGAAGCATGTCAGTTACTAAGACATTGAGCTTAAGTGAGGAGAACCTTGGCAACGTTGTTGTTTTTAAAAAATTATGAACAAGGAGAAAAATCTCAAAATTTCCAACTTTCTCTTTCCTAGCAATTCAATCAGTGAAAAGACACCAGATTCTTTTCTTCTCTTTTCTTTTTTCCTTTTCCTTCCTTCCTTCCTTCGAGACATGGTCTTGCTTTGAATCACAGGCTAGTCCTGAATTCACCCCCAGGTGAATTTGTAGTCCAGGCTGGCCTTGGACTCACGCCAATCTTCCTGCCTCAGCCTCCTGAGTGCTCAGATTACAGGAGTGCGCCACCACATCCAGCTTTATGTGGTGCTGGGGAACCAAATTTGGGTACGTAGGGCTTGCCAGACAAGTACTTTATTCACTGTGCCATTCCTCCAGCCCAAGTCACCTTATTAAAATAGTGGAAATTTAAGTGAAAGGATGTGAGCTGCAGAGAAATCTCAAGATTCCTAAATCTCGGGATTCTTGAATCTCATGATTCCTGAAAGTCCTGCCTTCCACTTTCATCCTCCTCTTCCTCAGTCTGTCCCTTTCCATGCCTGCACACTCCAAGTACTTCCCTTCCTGCGGAAAACCCAACCCTTCATCAAGCTAATCACATAACATCCCATCACCCCCTATTACGAACACACTGAGGAGCCAACACAGAGCTGAGAGCAAGCACAAGAAGCCACAGAGGATGCGAAAGTGACTGGGGATGTTCCAAATCATGAGACGCTCACGCTGCTTGCAGAGCTGGGACCGCCACCAGCACCCTCACCACAAGGCCGAGCTCACCCGGGGTCCGCAGATGTGCAGCCAATGCGGGCCGCTTTCCAAACACATGGGCCTGCAGAAAACAGCTCTCACAGAAACTCGGAAACTCGCAGGAAGGGCTTTCTCTCCAGCCACAAACCGCGGGAGCAAGAAGATGGGGTCTGCTTACAACAGACAACCTTCTCCATCGGGGCTTTTCCGTTTTCAGTGTATTGGGAAATCTGAAACCCTTGAGAACAACTATTGGGTAAACATGAAGCAGGATGCTCATCGCAGGCCACAATTCTGTGTAGACGTGCTGCCGACAGCATTCCCTGCACAAGGCCTGGAACTGGGATGGGGCAGCAGTGGAGCCTGACCACCGAAGAGCCCTCAGAGGAAGGAGGACATGCCCTCGGCGTCTGGGATGGTGTCGCTCGCCCTCGAAAACAGATCTGATCTTGGTGACACAGGAAGCCACGCTGGCCAGGGACCGTGGATAGGCTGAGAACGAAGCTGTGTGTTTTGTTTTTTCCCTAAGTCTCTGAACCCATAATTTTCTAGTGTTTAAATCTCAGATCTTATCTTTTACTTAATTACAACTTTTAATTTCCAGCATTGCAGAATCCTGAGTCTTACGCATGTCCCCACGTACCGTCTTTTCACTGTGACATACGGAAGTACACGGAGGCAAGTGTGACTTCAGTTATGCGTCACTTGGTGGAGTTTCCTCGCGATCAAGCCAGTCATGGACAACAGTTACCCAGCACACACGGGCAAACACTCGGACGTCCTGCCTCACACAGGCCTGAGCGGCAGCTGTCACTGTCATTATTACTGCTGCTAATACTCTTTTGGGCCCCTTGGATCAAACCCACGGGCACTCAGCCACTGAACTATGTTCCCAACCCCTTTTACTTTTTGAGACAAGGTCTTGCCCGGCAGGACATGAACTTGCAATCTTCCTGTCAGTTTGCAGCAACCATCAATAGTTCTGTCTTTCAAATGAGAAAACTGGGCCTTCAAGGAAGGATTATTTGAGAAGATGTGATTTGTAAGCGACAAACGCCAGGCTTGAACTCAAGCCTGTGTCTCTTAACCACAACGCCACTGTCCTTCCTAACAGAGCTACTTGATAACCTGGGGTGATAGAGAGGATTCACAAGGTGACTGACATCTAGGCAGACAGGTTCTGTCAGGCTGTGGGATAATTTCAACAGCAAGCTCCCCTCGATCCTGAAGTTCACACGGGTTAGTGCTGACTCCTGCCATGAGTCTTGAGGTCAGGACACCGAGGCCCCAGGTCACCTGCTCCGCACAGTGGGGGCCAGCGCAGGAAAACAGCAGAGCAGCGAGGAAAGAGGTAGAATGGGAGAAGCTCCTTCTCCTACTTTGTGTGGTACCAGGAATCTAGCCCAGGGCCTCTGTACTGAACTCCAGCCTATTTCTAATTTTATTTTTGAGATGGAGTTTCCCTAAGTCACTAAGTCACCCAGGTTGGGCTTCAACTCCTGATTTTCCTGCCTCAGCCTCCCATAGTGCTAGAATTACAGATCTGTGCCACTCAAGAACACTTGCAGGCCTGGGCAGGTGTCCCAGCTCTGTTATGTGCAAGTGATTTGACAGCATCAGTGACTTTTTCTGGGCCTTGGTGTCTCCACCTGCCAACTACACCCTGTAGATTAAAGGCAAAGGCCTCAAACATCATAACTGAAAGGCTGGGGTCGACACTAAAGCTGGGCAGAACCCCCGCACACTCCTGAGGCCCTCGGTTGAGTCCCACTTGAGCGGCTCCAGCCCCGATGGAGCCCTGGCCAGGCCGCCTCAGTTCCACTCCCTCCCCCTTCAGTCTCCCATGCCAATCCCAGTACTGGCCTCTTATAGCCACACAGAAAATGTAATGATGTCTCACAATCAAATGTTATTAAGTGTACTTTCTTTATAATGAAATAGAGAGTTCCCATCAAATATATATTCTCTTCAAATTTATATTCGCTTCAAGTTTTTAAATAGTTAGAACATAGTAACATGTTCAGTATTAAAATACTGTGAATATAAATATACTTTTTCTTTCCAGGACCCTTTTCAGTGCACGTATCTTGGGACACCAGTAAGATAATCCCTGGAGCCAGGTGCAGAGTCCTGTGGCCAGGGAAGGTCCGAGAGCCCAGGCATCACTTGCCAAGGGGGGCCTTACAGGGGAGAAAGCTGCTGCTCTTGGTGGACCACCAGGTGAGCATGGGTCTCTGTCCACTGGGGAGGCTAGGACTGGGGGTGAACGGCCACAGTCTGACTGACCCCTGTGGACATGCCAGCCAACCTCAGGTTGGCTCCCAAGATAACAGCCCCCATTTTGTCTTCCTGAACATTTTGACTACAGTTCAGAGAGGGGGCAACTTTGGGCAATTTGACTGACATATATGAAGGAAAGAAGAAAGCACATTTTCGAAGGGGAACAGTACCCCCTTCTCACTTATCTGTAAAGGGAGTAATCCTGACTACCTCAACGTGAATCACTGCCACCTGGTGACCTTTCAGGTCCAGGGTCTGAAAGTGGCAGATTCATGACCTGACTGTCTGGCCTGGGTCTTCCTAATGGACCTGAAGTGGAGGTGTGAGTCAGAAACGTCCTGTAGACAGTCCTGTCTGAGCCCAGTGACATGTCCTCTCTGCTCTCTGCCCCACAGGACCTCACCCAGAGCCCATCCAAGGCTGCCAGGAGCCCCCAGCTCTGGAGACATACTGTCCTGTGACGCTAAGGTCTCTGTCCTCCCAAAATGTCAAAATCCAGCTTGTGTAGTCACACACCGTGGTGCACGCCTACCATCCCAGCTAGCTGCGTGCTGAACCAGGAAGGTCTCTGGAGTCTGGGAGTTGACGGCAAAGCATGGGCAACACAGTGAGACTCTGAGACTTGGTCTTTAAAGGCAAAAATGAGAACACCAACTTCTTCAGAAAGCCAGGGAGCTTCTCCTGATTGCAGTCCTGTGGCTTATAAGCTTTCCCAGGGGCTTTTTCTAGCCAGTGTTCCTGACCCTCACAGGAGGCCAGGTCCACACAGAGAAACAGGGGGGAGCCAGAAAGCAGTATAGTAATGATGACGGTCATGGTGCCAAGGCAGATTCCCAGGAAGGCAATGAGACACATCATGGGCTTGGACACAGAGAACATGGGGAGTGGGCACTCCAGGCATCCAAACACACAAAAATGTCCACTTGGAATTAAGCAGAGACAGACAAGCATTATGTGTGTGCGCACACCGGGGGAGGTGGGGAATGACAGGGGAGAATGCGACAGGTCATGGGCTGTGGGAGGGCACACTAAATGGGGCACGGTGCAGGTTAGGAGGGGCACGCTGGCACTGGAGAATGGAAGAGGAGCTGAGGGATATTTTGTGCACAGTAAAATCCTTTAGATGAATTACTGAATTTCACCACCATGACAGTCTGAGAAGCGTGCTAACGTCTCCAGCATCCCGACAAACAGAGGCCCAGCGAGTCTCCTCGACAGGCTGGCGACATGCAGGCAGCAAAGCCAGGGGTGTGAGCGTGGGCAAATGAACCCCAAAGCCTTCCTGTACCTGGTATGGGCTTTAAGACACCACGGAGTGACTATTTCTCAGAGTTACACAAGGAAGTATGCTTGGTGCCACCTCTCAGTAACATGGGTAATCAGGGACAATGAGTGCCACCACATAATGGCTCAGACACCCAGAGCTCTGTCCCGGGGGACGCCTGAGTTCCTTTGGACTCAAGGGCAGCGAGATCAGTGAGGACGGGGTGTGTCCATCAGGCCTACAAGAAGCCCAGCTTCAGACAAGGAGTGGCCTGTGGTCGGCAGGCTCAAGGCTGGGCCTGGGAGGCGGCCGCCAATACCCAAACACGGCTTCCAGAGCCAGCGTTTCTGACAGTTGAATGTAAATTCTCCTAGATTCGGTTTGAAGCCATTTCCTCTTGGAAAAGAGCTGTCATCTGCTGACTATTAAGCCATGAGGTACTTGAGATCTGCTTGGGGTTTACAGGCAGCCAATGCCAACGCAGCTCATCCTGGGACTGTTCGCGAGCACCCATACGTTCCCTTGCACCTTGGTGACCCCGCCACAGCTCCTGGCTCCCAGGGACCACAGGCCTTGCAGGCATCTCTGCACCTCTCAATAGAGCACTGACCTTTATTTTGCTTCCAGCAGTAGTCGGGCGTCCTTTCTTGTCAGCTTGCAGATTTTCAGGAAACAGAGATTTTATAAAAGGTCTGGAAGGAGAAAGAGAATGGGTTAGCGGTCTGCAAGTCCCCTGGGAGCCCGCTCTGCGGTGGAGAGTGGGGGCAGCGTGCTGGAGGCCCACAGCCTTGGCTGCAGAAAGACCCATGTGACTCCCAGCACAAGCCAGAGAACTGTGTTGTTCGGGGGGAAAAAAAACAAAACCAAACCAAAAAACTGAGGAAAACGATGAAGAGAAAGAATTCTAAGACCTGAAAAATGATTATAAAAGTCTGCCTCTGGAATGTTCTTCTCTCTGGGAGGAGGCACAGCTGATGGCAGCACATGGCAGGCAGGAGTCAGTGTGGGATGGTCCAGCACAGAGCCAGGCCAATCTCAAGATATGGAAGAAAGTTCTCCCTCCTTGGGCACAGCCAGTCCTCGAATCCTTCCATGCTGGGGTAGGTGCCCCGCCCACCAGAGGCCTCTGTTCACTAGATGCTGGTAGCACATGAACCCCATTCCCACACAGATAACCGGGACATGTGGCATTGGAGCAGGAGCGGACCCAGTGGAGCAGTGAGAAAGCACGCCGTCTTTGCCTGCTGAGTGTTCCTATTGCCAACCAAGCTGCCCATCCCACAGCTTGCAGGGCAGGGACCAGGCCAAGCCGCCTCCAGGCCCCTGCTATCAGAAGCCTGGTGCTCGGCTGGGGCTTAATCACCATCTTCTAGCCAGCAGGGTGAGTGGGGTGATCCATGTAACTTGGCAGTCTGGCTCAACCCAAAGTCACCTCCTCTTAAGTGATTATGGGCACCTGGGATTTCCCAGGAAGCCTCCCTAGTGATCTACTCGTAATTTCACGAGGCATAATTATAGATTTTTTTTTGCAGCAAATATATTTATAAACCAATATGCCATGTCTCCGTGACAGGAGTTTATGTAGAACCATCAATAGCTTGTGAGTCTGGCAGGATTTTAATAATTAAAATCAATCTCTAGAAGCAAGTCTTCACCTGGCTGCTAAGAAAACCACGAGCTAGGACTGTGGTTTACCTGACCTTTTCAGACAAGAGCAATTTGATTTTGTGTGTCCTGAATGAAAAGAAATCCAACGTCTAAAAGTGGCATCAGGAATGTGAGGGAGTGCAGGCACTGGGGAAGAGGGGCCAGAGCACTGGGGTGGGAGGGGGAAGGAGATCTGGGGGAGAGGAGACGGAGCCCTGGGGCAGGGGGCAGAAACACTTCTGGCCAGGCCTGAAAAGGAAACCCTGCTTCCCTTCAGGGACAGCCAGGTTTCCTAGACCACCACTGTCGTAAGAAGTCAACCTCGTGTGATGATAGTTTACAGCTCCAAGCATCACAGACATGGGATGTTGGGCTGGCTCCCCCAGCACATGCGGGCCACTTCTGGGGAGCTCTGAGAGAAGAGGGAAGAAAAGGCTGATCCTGGGAGTTAAGATAGGTCTTTGAGTCAACCCCTCTCTAGCTGCTCCTCGCAGCATCTTGAGTTCCCAAGTAAGAACATCAAGAACGTAAATTCACTTGGGTCTTGTTAAGCCATTAGCCATCTTCAAAAATAAAGGATGAGGAGCCGGAGGAATAGCACAGCAGTTAAAGTGCTCCCCTTGCAAGCACAAGGACCTGAGTTCGATTCTCCAGCACCACACAAAATTGGCCATGGTGGCGCACACCTGTAATCCCAGCACTTGGGAGGCTGAGTCCAAGACCAGCCTGGGCTACATCAGTGAGTTCAGAACCAGCCTGGTCTAAAAAGTGAGACTCTGTCTTACAAAAAATAAATAAATAAATAAAAGAAAGAAAGAAAGAAAAGTAAAAAAAGAAAAAAAGAGAAATGAAGGATGGTGGCAAATTTGTTTGCCTTTGCTCTAAGAACAATAGTACCACAACAGAGTCAGACTGTTTCATTCTTAGTTGGAAACGGCCATCCCAATTCAGGCTCAGTATGGCCACTTATCCCTGGTAAGAGTACAAATGGGATAGCTAGGCACACAGCTGACACTTAGAATTTGGGGACAGGAAGTGTTAGGGGCATGGGGAAAGGCTGAGATTGGAGAAAGGAAAGCAATTTTGAGAAATTAAATGGGCAAAGCATAATTCAGACTCAATAGCTCAAGGGAGCAAAAACTATCATCCGCCCCAACACCAAGAGTTAGTTCTGATATTGACACCTGCTAGCCAGCATTGCACGGGAGATGGACAAGGGGCACTTACAGCTCACTGCTCTGCATAAGCTCGATCAGGTCCATGAACAGCACATCACGGTTCCTCTCACAAAAGCCATCCATGTCATAGGATACCTGGCCAAGAATGGAAAGCCATCTCATTTATCCTCTGGCAAAACCCCAGGTGGACATGGCTGCCCACCCCTAGAATGTGATTTCTAGATGTAGTGATAGGGCGCTGCCACCAAGCAGATGTGGCTACCCCCTCAGTATGTGTGATTTCCACAGGCAGCACTGGGGCTTTGACATGAGCTGCCACATGAAGGTTCTGTTAGTTACTCCGGTGGTCCAGAGGTGCTGCCCAGGTGACCTGTGACCAAGACCCCAGCTCTCTATAGCCCAGGCCCTCTTTTCAGCGGACCCACCACAGTGTCTGAACAGTAAACTTAGTTCTTTCACCCTATCTTAGCCAGCAGGGAGTAGAAGTGAGACCTTCCTGCACATCTGTCGCTGGGGGAGGACATGGTCCCTGAGGTTTACAGCTCCTCAGTGAAGTCATGGGAGGTGCAGCCAGCTGGGTGGAAACTAGTGCTTAGGAAACCTGGCTAAAGAGAGCCCAGCAGGGATGAAAGATGCGGCCAGGGGATTTCCAAGGAGCTAGGAATTCCCCACGAGCTATGACCTCAGCTTATGTACAGCAGCACCCACACAGCCTGGTGCTGGAACCCTCTAACGCTCTCACACTGTGTGAGACCAAACAACTGCACAAGCTCTCAGTCCTGGTCTACACCCACAGTGGGCACAGACTGGCAAGGAATGTGAGCATGTGGGGGCAGCAAGAGGTGAGACAAAATCTGCCCCTTCCACGGTTACACTAGGTCCCAGCATGGCACCTGCTTTAAATACAGGCAGTAAAGTTATTCCTCCTTGAATGCTTCACAGATCCTATCTACTGAATGACTAAAACACCCGAGGCCCAGGGACAGACCCTGAGCGTGAAGTAGCCCTCCTCGCCCACCCCTGGCTGGCCCTACCTTTCCCGCGTAGTGGTGAATGATGAAGCCCTGATTCCAGCTGTTGAAGTGCTCGTGGCTCCCGATCTGCATCTGCAGCTTCTGGAGCAACGTCTGGTCAGCGCCCTCGCCCACGGCATGCATGGTGGCACACACGTCGTCCAAGATGCTCATGATCCCAGGAGGGTTCTGGCGGCACCAAGGAGCAAAGCTCGGGTCAACTATTCTCCCAAAATGCGCACAGCAGGCTCTGGTTCCCACACGCACACAGCTCCCTAGACTGAAGGCAAGCTTTCCCTCCCGCAAGAAGGCACTGAACACGCAGTGGGGAGGTGGAAACCCACTTCCACGAAGCCCAAAGTCAAGCACAGTTGGCATCTGCTCACTATTGCCCACACCAGGCTGACTTCACAAACCAACGCCCACTTTCCTTTGACCCTAGTTCATGTCCCGAGGTCCTCCTACAACCTGCATTACCCGCATAGGCAGGACTTAGACAGCTGCAGTCTATGCCTTCTCCCACATGCACTGCATGTGTCTTTTCTTTGAGACAGGTTCTCACTCTGCAGCCCAGGCTGGTCCTGAACTCACTATGGAGCCCAGGCTGGCCTTGGACTCACTGCAATCCTATTGCCTCAGCTTCCCGAGTGCTGGGATTATAGGTGTGTGTTAGAGAATTGAACTCTGAGTGCTGGACTTAGCACTTGTTAGGCAAGCACTTTAACCATGGAGCCATTCCTCCAGCCCCACGTGTGTCTTTTTCACTTGTCACGATTCCATACACATTTTACATAATGTGACTTAAGTCTAGACTATTCCCCCAAGGTCTAACATCATTGGATCATGGGAGTACCATGCTTATCTGTGGATTCATTCATTGACAGCTTCCTGTGCTGTTGGTTGGGGTTGGGTCACAGGGGGTAGGAGTACCTAGAAGGGTGTGATCTTGTCCGGGGTTCCTTCCTTCTCTGTCTACCGGTTGCCACGTAGTAGGTAGCTTTACCCTTATTTTTCCCTGTCTGACCTGAGGTAGTTTCTTTAGCAGCTGAGCCACCTAGAGATGCTTTGCTTCCAAGTGTTGTTAGCTTTTGGGGGCAGAACAGGAACAGCCCCCTAGAAATCTCTGCCTACGTGACTTCCATTCTCCTTTGAACTATTTCGTAGGACCATGGCCAAAAAGACACAATGACTAGACCAGGAGACCAGGCCCATTTGTGGCTCCCTGCTGTGTCACCAAGGCTCTGAGTGCCACCTTCAGGATCTGACAGATTCCCTTTGCAAAAGGACGCCCTCCTCCTAGACTTACATTCATGTTTACCAAACCTGTTGCTCTACTGCACACCTATGTATAGAAAAACTGTAACTGTTACAATCCTCTGCAGATCAGAGTTGTGGACTTGCTTGTTCTAAAACAATTACAGACACAACAACAACTTAGTGGGAGTCGAAAAGCGGTGACAAGAGCTGGGCCAAGCCCGCAGCACTTACGACTTTGTTCTCTATGAGGTCACACACGATTTTGTTATTGAAGTACTCAATGGGTGTCCACTTTATTCCCTCTTGGACATATTCCTCCTGCAGGACAGAAACCAGAAACGCCCATGAATCACCAGACACACAGGAATCCCTTCAACGGAGACTGGGAGCTTTTCCTTTTTTTTTTTTTTTTTCCTAAGAGATGACAGGAAAAGAGCATTTTGCAGCTGGGAGGTGAGCAGGTTTAATTTGAATCATGTAAAACAGCACCCACACAATCGCTTTTGACCAACGAAACTGACTTCATATGGTTGTCATATCACTCTCATTTTTTAAAAAGTCTTTTATAAGATGGAGCAGCCCCTGGCTACTTAAGAGGGCTCCCCATTCTGACCAGCTGCCCATTTATGAGGGGACACCTGCCACACAGCCCTGGCTCCCCCTCCTGTGGCTCTTGTTGCTGGCTCCTTCTTTCCTCCTTCAGGGCCTGTGCAGATAGGCACACCACGGCCCAGTCTTCCAACCAACTTGTTTCTTAGCCCTCTTTCCTCCTTTAAGTGAGTTCAATCAATTCTTGGCTCTAAATCACACCCATAAACCAATGACCCCCACTTTATTCTCCAGGCTGGACCTTACTGCTGAGTTCTAGACTTGGATAGCTTCCCCTGGCTGGAATCCCCAGGTGGCTGTGTCACAGGCCTTTCAAACTGAGGGTGATCTCAATACCGGCTGGCTCAACACCCCAGGGCCTCCGGCAAGCTCTTCTTGTCATTTACCCTGCAGCAAACACTCCCAGCTACTAAGCTAGGCATCATGCATCATGACTCTTTCTCCCTGAGCTGACTGCTAGTTATTTGGGGCAGGTCTTGCTGGCTCCCCTCACACAGAATCTGAAAGCCTATAGCCCCCATCTCCACCTCGGTGAAACCACTGTTCTGGGGCCCCACTGCTGTCTGCCCAGTTTCCCATGCTCATCTCCCAGCGGGTAATGAAACTTTCACTAAGGTTTAATTTCCATGCCTCGCTCTACTCCACAACTCTAAAGAGCTAGAGTGACCTTTTCAAAACCACAAATCAGATCCAGTCACTTCCTGCTCAATGGATCCCTCACACTCACTATAAATCCAGCCTGAGCCACACCCCGGGTTTCCTGGGCAACCCAGCCCTGCCCTCTCCTCCCACCTCCATCCACCATGCTGGCCTTGGCTAGCCACCCTGCAGCTGTGTAGGGCCAGAGCCTGGGGCAGACGGTCAGAGGCTCTCGAGCAGAGGCAAGAACATATCCACAGCCAAATGACCCTAAAACAGCCTTGGCATGCGTAGCATGCAGAGCCGGGCCCTCAAGTTCACATCCACCCAAAACCTTGGGATGTGAGGTCTAGAAGGGCGTTTCTGCGGATGCCACTGGCTGAGGACCTCACGATGACATCACAATGTAATTAGGAGGGTCCCTGAGTCCAAAGGTACCAGTGTCTTTATACAAGGAGAGGGGGTAGATTTGGATCCAGAGAGACAGAGAAGGCAGACTGGAGCTACAAGAGCCCAGACGTATATGGAGCCACCAGAGGCTGGCTGGGGAGGAAGGCTAGGATTCCAGACAGATTCTCCCCCAGAGGCTTTAAAGCAAGTCTAGCCCTGGGCCTCAGACTGGGGGGTTGAGGGGTTCCTCCAGAGACAACAGTGGAGAAATTCCTGCTATTTATTCCAAGGCACCCAGATGGGACTTATTACAGTGACCCCAGGGATTTAAACAAATACGGCTTCAGGAAGGAGAAGGGGTCTGTGCCCAACCCTTGGAAGAAGCTCTGGCAGGCAGGTTACCTCCAGGGGCAGTGCACGTGCCAGCTCTGTTAAGAACCCATTTACTTTTAGGGAAGGCTTGGGTGCTGCCAATCTGAGAACATGGTTTCTCCTCAGGATGTGTAGGGTGGACACAGACATCAGGGCAGGACTGGGCTCCAAACTGCTAAGTAAGGGGTTGGGAGCAGCAGAAACGGCTGTGAGCCCAACTCCCCAGCACAGGTGTCCAGGGCAGGGAAGACACAGCCAGTGGGGCTGTGTGTCACCGACATCAGGGCTGCGGAGGTGCATGGCTTTTCTGTGGGACTTTATCCGATGTTTTCTAGTACAAGCCTGCAACCTGAGCCTATCATCAAGAGAGAAATCTGTACCCTTGAAAGCAAATCAGAAATAGAACAGGATGGAGGACGAGGGAGTGCTTACCTGCTCCGCCTTTAGCGTCAGCTCAATGAAAATCTGCTGTAGTTTCTCATTAACAAAATTGATGCAAAACTGTTCAAAGCCATTTTTCTGGAGAGAGGGAGAAAACAGAGTTGCCTGTAATTGCTTTTGCAAAGTCATTTAGAAGTCACTTCTTAGTGATTTTGTGGTGTCTCTGTGAGAAAAGTGCCCACAGAAGCCCTGACTACATCGGAGGTTCCACACAGGAGAAATGACGGTGACAGAGATGAGCCGGGGCGTCACCTCTTACGGCCGACGCCTATTTCTGAACACATGCTGGTTCCCCTCCCCGACCCCATCCCGATGGTGGCCTTACCTGGAATATCTCAAAGCCGTAGATGTCCAGGACCCCAATGTTGTATTCTTCATGCTCTTTCTCCATAGCTTTGTTGATGGACTAAGAGGAAGTGGACAGCAGGCAATTAGCGTGCTGACAGCAGGTGAGCATGGCGGGGTAGGGGACACACACACACACGGGGGACACTGCACAGCACAGCACGCATGACTGCCCGCTGGGAACACAGGACAGGGGACCATGATGGGGGACTGGCAGCCTTCAGAAGGTCTCAGTGCCACGTCACATACTCTGGAAAACCACATGCCTCCAAATAACTAGGAGGCAAAAGACGTGTAATGATGTTGGTCATCAACTTCTGGCTAATTGTTAACTTCTTTCAGGAAGCCTTGAGAACTAGAAGAAAATATTATCTTAGATAATCCAAGTAAAACCTGTTGTTCTTGAAGGACCAATATTACAAAAGCTCAGCACTATCATTTCCTTTTTATTTTTTTATTTGTTGAGGCAAGGCAAAGTCTCACTCTGTACTCCAGGCAGTCCTGAACTCTCAGCAATCCTCCTGCCTCAGCCTCCCAAGGGCTGGGATTTTAGGCATGTGCCACTGTGCCCAGCTTCCTAATTATAATTTCTAATGTCCCTAACTTGGCAGTCTTATCATTATCACACAATATGGTGACAGTGACACCAAGGAGGGGCCAGCTGGTCCCTGGGCCCTGGAGTTTACAGAGAGGGGAGGTGGCGACAGATAATCACAGCCGTCCCTTTCACGCCGGCGCTAAAAGCAGCCCACTCTGCTGAAAGCTCTCTGCATGTGGCTGTACTGAGCGCTCACACAGCTCTACAGCCGCAGGGACACTGCTGTCACCCCATCTTACAGATGGATGCCTGAGGTGCACTGGGCACGAAGCAAAGCCTGGGAGTCTGAGGGGGCAGTGCGATGCCGGTACCCATGCTCTCCGTTACCGTGAGAAGAGGCCATGCGACTCGACGGGGTGGACAGAATGCTAGCAGCGGAGGCATGGAACAGAGAGTGGTGAGGGAGGAAAGAGGGGACACAAAGGGAAGACCTCCACAGACGGGGAAGACCTGAATCCCCAAGCACCAACCAGAGGTGTTTTCCAGGCAAAGAAAACAACACATCTCTTGTGAACGAATGGGTAATGACAGATGACACTTAGCCCCATGCCGGGCACGCAGCGAGGCCCAGTGAACGCCAGCTCTAGGTAGTGGCAACTGCACAGGCACTCACCCACTCTTACCACAGAGAAGAGGAGGGACAACAGGAAGCAGGGGAGGGAGTCCAGCGCTGGAAGGGCCCTGAACAGAGACAAGAGCTGTGGTCCCTGTCCCAGCTCTGGGCCACCCTTCTGCTCCACAGCCTTGGGCAGAGGCCTGAGAATTCCTGCTCAGCAAAACGAGGTGCCTGGGCATGTGACCCTGACCTTCAAGCAGTTCTACCCTCAAATATCTCTAAGAAGTACACACACGTCCCCTACTGTCCCCAACTGTATAAGCTTGGCAGGCGTTCCTGCCTGGGTCCAAATGCAGGCTCCTGGGACCTTGTGGTCTTGCTACTATCCCCTGAATGGGGTTTCCTGGAGGTAATGAGCAGAAGAGCCAGGAATTTAGGTGTTTCTAGCACAACCACATGACAGCAGCGTGACTCAACTTCTCTGCATCTCATTTGATTATCTGTGAAATACAGGTGAAAGCTGAGCCACAGGGTGGCTGTGAGAAATGAGTGAGGTTTTTTTCCTATAATGAAGAGAGAAGTTATGTGGCATATATTGCCATGTAAGTGTTTGTTAATGCGGTAGCTACAGGGATTAACCTAGATTGGTATTATTGGCTTCTAAAGGACATTGCAGAACAGGCCATAAACACCCATATGCATATGCACACAGAAGGGCGAGTATGACTGGGTCATCACCAGAATCATCTATGGTCATTTTAAAATGCATTCAAAGTCTCTGCTGTTCTTCCCTGTTGATGCCTCCACCCCCTTCCTTGAGCATGGATTATACCTGGCAACACGTTTCTAAGGGGACCAGAATGACCCTGTGACCTACTCCTCACAGTCTTAGATCATTTGATTTGGGGAAATTAAGCCCTCAGCTGCGACACTCCCAAGCCCCAAGGGGACAGAAGGAACCGAGGCTGTGGGTGGGCCACACCTTTGACCACCTTCCCAGCCCCAGTCAGGGCCCTCACACTGCGCTATTAATAAATACGTTCTCAGCCCATTTTTACTCTTGGGACAGGGTCTCACTATGTTGTGAAGCCACCCAACCTCATCTTCAACTTGCGACTGTCCGGCCTCAGTCTTCCCAGAGTGCTAGGATTACAGGACTGTGCCACTGGGCCTGGCTCTGGCCACACGTCTAATCAACAACTCGAATGCACCCTGCCTGGAGTCAGAACGACAGCGTGAAGACATCTAACTCATTGCTGAAACATTGAGAAAAAATCGTTTCAACCAATCTGCTTTGGGCTGACGCGTTACAAAGCAGTATGCGACAAACATGTTGTAACTAAAGCTTCAGGCTCAACCGGTCCAGGAAGTGAAGGCGCCCCAGGCCACAGCCTTCCCTGGCCACCTGTCCTGGCCTTGCCAAGAAGCAGCTGTGACTCTATCAGATGGATCAAACCTGTCCAGCTGGGTGGTTCTAGAGGTCCAAGTGGGCCTGACAGCACCAGTGCAGGAAGTTGGAAGCAGAGGGAGGAGCAAAAACTGCTGAAAGGCACGAGCCCAGACGCAAAAGCCAACCCCATGGGTGCTTTCCTCTCCACAGGGGCCTCGGCAGCACCGGCCCCGGGACACTTACGTCCACCAGGAAGTCGAAGACGCGGGCGTGCAGGGCCTTGGCGAGAGCATCCCTTGTGTAGCAGGCCTGCTCCACATTGAGGGTCACGTGGATCGACTCAGACTTGCCGCCCCACTTGCTGTCCATCTGCCGGCTCGTGAGCTTCTCCTTCAGCCGCTCCTGGTTTATGCCCAGCAGATATGCAGGAAAAGCCAGAACTGCACAACAAAACATGACCGCCTATCAGAATCGCCACACCGCACCTCCCGGACTTGTGTCTGTGCATGCACACACGTACGTGTGTGGACATAAGGCACTGTTGTTAACCTCTTAAAATTTCTCCGGGAATGCTGCTGACCAGCAATCCCTCACACCTCCACCTGCTCTGTCCTTCCGGATGTCTATTGCAGAAGCCAATTCCTAGGATGACTGAGACTTCAGTCACACAGGTCAGCAAGCCTAGAAGTCCCCCAGCCAGTCTCTGCCAGAGATCAGAGTGAAGTACCTAGAAAGCCCATGCCCCCAACTAGCAGACAGGAGCCAGGGAGGGACTCTGTCAAGAAATACTTCCTTAGCTCCAAATATTTTCTTCTCCTTAGTGCAATGTTTTCACTCAGAAGGAATCACTTCCAAAGAGGTGGCAGCACCCGTCACCACTGAATTGATAATTTCAACCACTTTCCTTCATAGGGGGACCTGGGAGGGTTACAAAGAGGAAGAAGGGAAATGCTTGTGCAATCTTGTGGGCCATGTATATGAGGTAAAGACACTTTCCCTAGAAAAGAACTCTCTGAAGGCTAAACATGTGACACAGACAACCAAGTTACAGCAGGAGGACATGGTGGCATGCGGGGGCCACCAAGGAAGATGTGGCATCCAGGACAGCCCAGAGAGCAGAGCAGAATTTGCACAGACACAGAGAAGGGACTTGAACACGCAAGGACAAGGAGGTAGGAACGTAGGCCCAGCCAGGAGACATGGCAGAGGTAGCACAGACCATCTTGGCTACGCTGAAATTTAATGCTGAAACACAAGGACTAGGGTGGACTCCAATGCCGGGGTCCTTGGATGGTATGGGAGAGCTGGGCAGGAGACACAAGGGGCCCCAGATGGCTCCAAAAAGGGATATTACATAAGAAATTCTGGGGTGAGGGTGGCACATCAAGGTGACTTGTGATAAATCCATCGCAGCTCAATCTACCCTGAAACCATGTGTTAGGGTGGTTCATGGACTTGTTTGGCAATCTGATTTCAGGCCCTGAAAATGACCAAAAAGAAAGCTAATGAGAGGCGAGATTCCTTGATTTCTAGTTGAAATGCTCTAACAGGAATAAATGACATTATTCTCGGGTATGAAAGAGCACTTAGATGTTCCCAAGAGTGGACGACTGTCCTAGGAGCAAACTAGAATTCCACATGTGTTATGAGCCTTCCCTTTCTACATAAAGCTACCAAACTTCTGATGAAAGGATTGTGCTTAAGACCCTGTGATGATGCTCAAAACCCAAAGCCTGCCCTTTGGAGAACCATCTGTCTGAATCACGTAATGGCACTGGGTGGAATGCCTTCCAGGAGACCCGAAGGCCAGTGCCCTCTGAAGAGCACAGCACCGGTAAAAGCAGCTTAGCCTCTCCATGGCTCCAGGGCTGCCTGTGACAAAGGACACGGGAACAAAACCAAAGGTACCAGGCTGTCCAGGGCCATTTGTTCCCTTGCAAAGCCTGCATGTGTCTAGGAATCTGGGTGATCCTTCCCCTGAGCTAAGACATCCTGTGCCTGGTGGGAAAACAATGACACTCCTGAATCAGACTAAACGGAGGGGGAACTGAGAGAATCAGAAGACACCTGCCAACGTACCCAACGTGGACAAGGTCCTTGCCACCAACTGGGGAGGACGCACCTCGCACACCAAAGCCGACATCACCGTCGTGGCTCATGGCATATACCCCAGAGCCCTGCTCCAGGTCTGCCGGAACCACACAGTGAGTGGTTTTACAGTGAACAGTTAGCCGTCTCTGTGTATCTGTTTGTATGTATGGGCTTCTCCTGAACCTCTGTGCTGGCACAGTTAGCACCAGAGCTGGGCATAGGGGAAACACGATGCCACTGTCTTTAAAACCTCTGCTAAAAAGCAGCAGGGCTGAGACGAGTCTTTGGGACGTGGCAGGCAGAGGGGGACCAGTAAAGGCATATGCTACACTTTCATCTCCTGTACCCCTTCCAAAGACAGGGCGCAGCCAGGGGGCTGCAGGCACTCAAAAGACAAGGCATGGAGTTAGGCCAGGAGTTGAGCCCCACACTTAGGAAAAAAGCTCAGCAGACCCGAGAGGAAACACAGCACTTGGTTTGGAAAGACTCCATGCCGTGTTTTTCAAGTACAAGCTTTTACAACCTCACAGATTCTTGGGGGGCTGCCCTGGTGCTTAAATTATGGGGTTGCTGGTACTGACTTATTTCAGGAAGGAGGAGTCTAAGGGTGTAATATGTCTGCTTTTCCAGGAGGGCAGGAGACTGTGGCTGGATCTGACTCTGAGCTCGGAGGCCTGAAGCCTGAGCAGGTAGAAGAGGGAGGAAGAAACAGTGATTAACTCAAAAATGGGGGTGTTACTCTGGCCTAGCGATTAGAGTGAGTCCCGTAAAACAAGAAGAACCTGCTAAAAGGCAAGGTTTCAGCATGTTTAGGTTATAACGATGGGTTTCTGTTATTGCACGAAGGGAGCAAAGTTGAATTTAAATTTTCTATTCAAGTTTGAAGACTCAGGAAGAGAGGAAAAGCCAGAAGCGGTGTAGCAAAACAAAATTCTTTTTCCTTGATTTTAAGCTAAATGGGAAGGTAAAATTGGTTTATTATGTTTGGTCTGAAGCTTTGCATTCTGTAATCCACTGATCAGGGGCACTGCCACATGTAAAATGCTTGGACTATTTTGGTATTCAATACCATTCAAGCAAAATGAGCTCTGAAGGTTGGCACTTGACTGCCCTGATGTGGGAGGGATATACGTGTCCAGGCTGAGGTTCGACTAGCCCCTTGCCACACCAAGGGTGGCAGGGGAGGTTCTCTATCTCCGAGTCCAAGGTCACACCGATGGCTATTTTGCTGTGAGAAGCCAGCTGTGATGGGGAGCTATTTTTTTTTTCCTATAATAACTAGAGAAAGATGGTTTCTTTGGTGATGGGAGCATGGGTAGCACATCCTCTGTGCAGTTATTTCACATACATACTCAGGTATGAGCCATATGATATGACTAGGCCAGTCGCTCCAGTGCATTTACCTGTAGAACAGTGAGCTACAAGGTCTCCTTAGGGCACAAAAGTGACAGAAAAAGAGCCTGCTCCGGAGTTCCTAGGAGCTTTGGTTATCACCGGGCAGGGGTCAGGCTGATACAGGACATGGGAGAACTTTCATTGTACACCCCCTGACCATCTTAATATATGGCCAAATGGAAAGAAAAAAAAAAAAAGCCCAGACCTGGTAGAAGGAAACAACTGGGTAGGGTGAATATTTCTCTGTAAACCACCTGGGCTTCCAGCTCCACCCTCCCTGACGTCTACCTAACGCTTCCTCGGATCTTGCTTGGCAATTTCATGAGCAGCTGCTGGTGCTGGGCCTCGACGGTGGGCCCAATGCGGCCACCGACTCCAGATGTCAGTGAGCAGGGAGACACTTGTTGGCACAGACATGGGTGTACACAGCATGGGCTTGTGCTGTGGCTTTGTTCTCAAGGAGGGAGGAAGTGACCATAAAGAATTAGAAATGGTCAGGGCAACTCCCCCACACCCGACACCCAAGCTGTTATAACGGGCCTACTGCACAAAGGCGTTTGCTAGATGTCGATTGGGAATTCACAGTCTGCACACCCGGTAACCGTCACCACGACGGTCAGGCCGGGATTCCAGGCTTCACAGGCGCCGAGTGTATTTATTGCCTTCTACCCTTGTCTCTGGCCAAACATAATTTGTCTTTATGACACAGACATCAGAAGTTAGAGAAACTTTCCTCTTTTATGAGAAAAGAAAACAAAACCATAAAAAAAGGAACCTTATTTGGAATGGAAATATTCCCAGGGCACTGTCAGCAATGAGTGGGATGCTATTTATTACCAAGTATCTAAATTTATCATCCTGGAAGACTGCTGAGGAGGGAAGTGCTTCCTGGGTGGGTAAAGCATGTGTGGGCTCTGGGAGCCGCCGGGAAGGCTGACCCTGGCTCAGGCTGGGGTCATGTGCTGTGCTGTTTGTGCTAGGCTGTGGGCCCATGGGCCCAGCAATATCTCCCCCTCAGGAGCAATCCTCCATTCAGAGGCAGGACCAGCGGCACAGGCCTGTGATCCCAGCACACAGGAGGCAGAGGCAGGAGGATCACAAGTTCTAACCCAGCCTGGGCAATTAAGCAAGACTCTGTCTCAATATCAAAAATAAAGACGAACTTGGGTTATAGCTCAGTGTGAAGGCCCTGGGCTCAATCCCCAGTGGCACACACATGCATGAACACGTGCACACACACAAGCCACTCAGGCCTGATGGATCAGAGCAGTGCAGATGGGATCCTAAAGGCAATCAGCAGAAAAGTCAGTGCCTCTCATAATCAAAGGCTCAGCAGTCAGCTCTCCTCTAACCCCATCCATGGGAGCTTTCCCCAGGGCTGCACATCCTACTACTGGCTCTGCTGGACCTGGAGGTGGACGGAGGCCATGGTGACCAGTCACAGAAAAGGTCAGAATGCTTTAGAGACCAGTCTTTCAGGTTATTAAGCCATGACTCTAATCTTCATTAAAGACAGTGTTGCCTTTGGCTCCGTGTTTGAAATCCTGCCAGCTGTTTCCAAGGTTAGTAAGGAGTTGAACGGATCCCCTGAGTATCTACAGCACAGGCCGTGGAGATGCTGGTGGTGAGGACAGCGTCAGGCCCAGGAGTCCTCACCTTTCGTAAGGCTGTGTAGCTCTGCCTCAGCAGGTCATGTGCGCTTCTCCTGTCCGCCCAGCACACCCCGAGGTCCATACCAGGGAGAGGACTGACTACTCCTGCCAAGCCACCACCCATCCCTCACCGGACACCCAGGCCCAGAGCTACGCACACTCTTCGCTCTCCACAGCAGCATAGTTGCCCACTTCTTTGAAGCTGATGTTCCCCAGGTGCAGGACCCCAGCCACAATCTGCAGCACCAGCGTCTGCTCTTCCGCGAAGATCCCGATCACATTCATGGCGTGCTAGAAAAGAGGGAGATCACCTGGAAAACTGGGCACAGTGTGGAATATAGAAGCCAAAGCGCAGACCAGGGCCCCAGAGTCACAGGGTGTGATGTGGCTTGGCTCCTGTAGCACAGGCAATCCCCTGGGCGATGTGATCGCTGACCACATGACCTAAGAGGCCTGGTTTCTGATGCCTGTAAAGTCTAATCCAAGCCGTGAAGTGGCTGGATGTCAGCTATCACACCAAGAGCTGTACTCCAGGAGCAGGTGCGGGCCTCTTGTCCACACTTACGACGCCTGCTCCTGGCTGAGTGCTCTAGATACCTGGGATACTATCTGAAACCTTGTCTACTTTCATTACAAATGACAGCTCCCTGTACCTGGAGCCTCCGCACTCACTTGGGGGTCTCCCTTGTCTTTGGGCCTGGGTTGCAGGTGGCCCTGGCTTGTAGCTCTCTCAAATGACAGTGTCAACATGCTCCTTTAAGGCTACATGGGGGGACCAGGCACCTCCCTCAAGTTCTACACCAATTCATTTAAGTCACTTCCTCCAGAAGGCATACTCTTAGTAATCATCTACCTATTGTTCAATTAGTACTGAGACACGTGCACTGTGGGATGGCGTGATGCTAGGTCATCCTGCGACTGGGAGGCACGGATGTAACACCAAGCATCCTCAAGAGCAGAAAAGGGACCAAGAGGGTGGGAAAAGACTGAACAGTATTCCAAAATTTCCACACACAATGAAGGTGGGTGTGACGGTGTACTGGTAATTCCAATTCCTTAGGAGGCTGAAGCAGGAGGATCACAAGTTTAAGCCCAGCCTGAGTAACTTAGTGAGACCCTATCTCAAAATCAAAACTGAAAAATGGGCTGGAGCGGTAGTTAAGTGCAAACGCCCCGAGTTCAGTCCTTAGGACCTCAGAAATACATAAATAAAATAAAATTTAAAATAGACTGAGGCCCAGTGCAAAGGCCCTAAGTTTAGTCCCCAGTGCAGTAATAATGAATGAACAAAATTTAAAAAATCCTTCCCTTAGTTAAAAGCACAGATGTGTCCTTCACCTTTCTAAGGAACTGCGGCTGTGGGTGTGGGAGGACTGCCCCCAACATTCCTGCACAGCTCCTGCTTGTTCCGACAGGGTTTGCGATGAACTTACTCCATTACCTGGTCCCCAGGCCACTGGAGGTGCACAGTTTTCAGGACAAGGGATGCACCCGCTTGGTGGCAGAGCACTTACCAGCGTTTCCTGGAACTCCCGCTTGTCATCGATGTCGTCCACCTTGTAGGCGCCTGAGAGGCTGAGGTAGGAGTAGTAGTCTGTGCTGGTGATGCCCAGGCTGTGCTTCTGCTCGGCGGAGGCACCCTCAATGAGCTGCAGCAAGTAAAGTGGGCTGGGAAGGGGTATGGACTGTGGGGCCCCAACCCAGAACCCTGAGCCCAAGCTGGGGGACACTCTACCCCTGCTTTCTGCAGTCCTGGAAGGATCCTGGCTGCTTGAAACTTGAAGGGGTTTGTGCATGGCCACTGTACACATCATAGTCCTAGCGCACACCTGGGAATTCTGACTCTTGACTCTGGTCACACCTGATGAACTTGGGACTTGCTCTTGTCCCAAGGCAGGAGCTGACCCTGGCACCTGTGATCCCAAAGAAGGCAAACAGATCCCACCACATAACTCCTGCCAAGTGTCTATGACCTCTTAAAGCAGAGCTGGCTGCCCTGTGCACCTCTCTAAGGAGTGAATATTCACACACTGATATTGGTCTCTTCTCTGGTCTCAGGAGCCTCAGGGCCATTGGCTATCCCTCAGCTCCATGCTTGAAGTAGGTAAAACCCTCCTTTCAATATTGTGCTGGGAAAAGTTTAACAGTCAACACTCCGCCAGGCCTGGTGGCAAAGGTCTGTAATGTCAGCACTCTGGTGGCTGAGGCAGGAGGACCACAAGCTCAACCCCAGGCCTGGGTAATATGGCAATTCAGTGAGTCTGAAAATCAAACAAAAAAAATGGGCTGAGGATGTAGTAGGAAGGCCCCGCATTTGACACCCAGTGCCATAAAAATGCACAACAAAACAAATCAGTCGACTTGTGGGTGGGAAAAACAGACCAACAATATTTGCCAAGAGTCCCATTTCAAATCCTCCCAACAAGGTCTAATTTCAAGCAACGAAGAAGTACCATGGAAGAGGTGGGAAGAAGCCACGCAGGCCACATCCCTCTTCCTGGCGCCCTGGATCCCCACCCCAGGCTGCACTAGTGACAAGTTCTGGGTCCTTCTGTGACACCGAGCTTCCAATCTACAAAAACCTTTTGGCACCACACCTTCCCTTCTTTGGTCTGAAAACCACCCCTCCGTGTCAGCAGCTTTCCCCCATCATCAGACGGCTCACTCTCATCTTCCCATTTCCTTCTCCCCACCTCTTTTGTCTACAGCCAGGCCGCTCTGCCTCTCTCTCGATGGCCTGGCTTTGGTGCACAGTCCACTTGTTTGCATTCCCTGCTCCAGGCCAGCTGCTTTCCAGGTGCTAACTTCCCGTGCTTCCAGTCCTGCCCCAGGTCCTGCGTGGGCAGCAACCTTTGTCCACACTCACTCCTGTGGGGTCTCATCTACTAGTATTTTTAGGGCTGAGCCTTCAGCCCCTGAACCTGTCACGTCAGCCTCTATGCTGCAGGGAGAAGGTCCAAAGGGAGCTGGGCTCCTGGGGTCTGTTACACACTTCTGCAGTGTTCAGAGCTAGTGCCCTGCCCCATGCAGCGCATGTAACTGTTTCTCACTTGCCTGCACCTGATGCTTGGATTCAAACAATTACAAGCATCTCCGAATTCACAGAAGGTTTTGATCACTTTGGTACTTTGTCAGCCAACACATATGGACCCGAGGAGTAGCACAGTACCATGGAGATGAGGCCTGAGCAGCTGCAAGGGCCGTCTGGGCGCCCCCTCCCTCCCCCAGCTCGACCTCAGTCCTTGCCAGTGATCTACATCCCAACACCTAACTGTCCCTAGGCCTGCATCAAGGGAGCGTAACCTGGGCCCCAATGGCAAAATGCTGGAAACTCAACCAAGACACCAACATTTGTATATGGCATCACTTAATTTTTTATATACTCAGGAACATTTTTAAAAAGTGCTGACTTAGACAACTGCTGAGGCCTGGGAGGTGATTTCACAGCACCCCAGATCTGCTCTGGCCCCTGGCTCTCCCCGCCTCTGAGGGTTGAGCAAACACTTCCTGGCTAGGCTTACAGACCCTAAGGCTGTTTCTGTCCCAGCTCTCATGGGTCACCGGTGGGGATGCCTGCCCGACACCTGGCTGTGGCTACCTCCGACGCTGGCTTTCTTTTTCCACCTCTGTGGCTCCTATTCCTGTCACCTGACTCCCCTGGCTGGCACCCTCAGCCCCTCCCTGGGCCTCTACCAGCAGCAACTCTCCTTCCTCCCCTGCTGCCCCATGGGAACTCCCATCTGGCAAAGAACCACACGCTCCCACTCTGTCTGGAAGTCATGTCAACACACCCTTCCTTATTTAACTTCCGGGGAACCTGCCCTGTCACTCCGAGCAGACCTTCCTCCTGGGGCAGGGACCTCTGCACACTCTGCCCACAGTGACCTCAGAGCTGGACTGTGGCTGCCCAGGCCAGACTGCAGACCCCAAGGGCTGACAGGAAAGGAGTTTTTTTTTTTTTTTAAATATGAAGGAGTAGGAAATGGGAAATTAAAAATCCGTAAAGAAAAACCTGGTAAAATATGTGGAAGCTGCGCTCGCCAGGGTTCCTCATCACCACCCGCGACTTCTCCAGGAGGAAGTTGGAAATCTTCCCACCGTCCGGCTCCCCACCAGGGCTGAACTGGATTTCAAAGTATTTTCCCTGCAGGAAAACCAGATATTTCCTTCAGTGCTTGGTAAACAGAAACCTAACGTGCCCAATGGCTTCAGTGACAGCCCTTAATTCAAGGACACTCATGAATGAGAAACGACAATCCCAATTATTCCCAATGCTGGTCTAGCCTCCTGCACTGTCTCATACTGAACAACAGCCCGAGCTGCCGCCCAGCAGCACAGTTCCGGTTCCATATCAGACAGAGGATGGACTGCTCAGCCCAACTAAGTAAGGCCAAGCTCTGTTCCTGCTGTTGTCTGTGAGGAGCCGGCTCCCTGGAAAGTACACACAAGGGCCCAGCGGGAAGTCCAGGCTGCCTCAGTCGTTCCATGGTGAGCCCACTGGTCTCTTCCACAGACAGCAAACTCTCCCTCTGACCACTTCATTTCAATCAAGGATTTGGGCAAAATTAGCCAGTATCTTCCACCTCTCAACGTGTAGAATAAAGTACTTAATCTCAAGCGAAGCCCTTTCTAGTGACCCACGGGCTTGGGGAAGTATGTCACGGCTATGACAATGATCCCCTTGAGGACAGCTAATGCCGAGAAACTGAACTGGAAAAAGCATTTCAGTTGTTAAACTGTTGATCTATTGTTCCTCGCTAGCTCTTGGTTTCCTTCTAGTCCTCAGAAACTCCAGCGTCATTAGGGAGCAGGAGGGTGAATTTAAATGTTGGAAAGTCACTGGGAAGTTGAGAGGGCTGAGCTCAAACGGGAAAGCACATGCGACCTGCTCTCCACATTGCCACGAGGGCTGGTGACCAGGGCCACAGCTCACTCAAAGCAAAGTTTATCCCACTGATCTCTGTGTTAGTACACGCCAGGTCCTGGATTAGTGACAAGGGATCCCAGGGGTCAGAAAAACAGGGTGAGGCCATCCTCTGTGTCTGTCTTAACCTGTGTGCCCTCTGTTCCCTGCAACAACAAACTCCCCAACACAGCAGACAGGGCACCTGGGGTGGGGCTGGTCCCCTGACTCAGGACAGCAGTCTGGGGAAAGGCTCTCAAGCAGGGTAAGAGAATTTCCCCTGTGGCCACATGTCCCCACCCTCTTCTCCTGACAGTGCCTGTCCCCTTGATCAGGTGCGAGGGCAGCTTGAACCAAGCGGGACACAAAGCTGGGAACGGCAGGCTCTACCCAGTGCCTGTGAGGGACATGGCTTGCCACCCAGAGAGAATCAGGCAGAACCTATCAGGGACCCTTGACCAGACCTGCAGGGACTTTTGACTCGCAGCCAGGTGGCCAGCCTACCCTATACTTTCTGAACAGTACACGAGAGTGAAAGCTCCTGAGGAGAGGTGAAGACCTTTAGGCCTGCACGGAAACCAGGGGGGAAGGCGGGCAGCTGTGGGAGGGCAGCAGACCCACCACCTGAGAGTCAGGCGCAGGGAGGCTCTACTCCAGGAGCATTTCCTTCCTTAAGCTGGATACTAGGTAAATAGGTACTCAGTGGGGGATGTTTAAATACTGCCTGAAATAGGTCAAGGGTTTTTTCTTCCATAATTTGAAAAGATACATATATATGTTTATGATTAAGAATGTTTCTTTTTAAGTGACATTACCTATAATTCCGTCTTCAGGCCCTTTTATACTCCCATACTAAACAATCCTTGGGACACTGCATGTACCAAACTATGATCAATGCATGCCCTAATTATGTCTACATAATACACACAAAGGGGTCCACATTGTAAACACTGTACTGCAATCTTTTCCTTAAAAAAATCTAACAACTACAGGTATATTTTGAAATAAGTAGTATTTAACATAGAGCTTTGATACCTGCCCTAAAAGCAATATTGGGTCAAAGGTAACAGTCACTTTAAATTTTAACAAACATACCCAGGGCTGAGGGAGTATCTGAGTGCAGAGGGCATCTGGGGCAAGCCCTGCCCCCAATGCCAAGTTCTTCTCCTGGGAGAATGTGTCTTCTCCAACCAAGAGCATTTTTTTCAGGGTTTGCTTTCTGAGAGAAAGAAGGAGTCTGATTTCCACTTTTCTCATCATTACTTGAGTGACCTTTGATGCCTTTAGGAATGGTAGGGGTGGGGAGGGTAGCAAGGGAATGAGAATATACATATGATCTGTCCTTTCCCATCTTTCTATCCAGCCCAGATGGGATTTTATAATCAGACAAGTGACAAACAATGTGCTTTGCAATTTATATATTTAAAAAAATTGGCTTGGAGTATGCCTGTACTCCCAGTACTCAGGAGGCTGAGGCAGAAGGACTGTTCTGAGTTTGAGGCCAGCCTAGACTACACAGCAAGATTCTGTTTTGTAAATAAGTAGATGGCAGAGGTATCCTCTAAGGATAAATAATAATTTATACTGGAAGCATCCAGGGCTGTAAGAGCTTTGTATCTTCCAGGGAAGCATGTGGTGGCCGGGGGGAGGGGGTTAAATCGGATCAGGTCTGTTCTTCCATAGCCGATTTAAAACGACAATCAGGGAACAAGGTCAAGTGGAAAATGTGTCACATTTTCTTTCTTTCCTCATTACCTAAAAACCTCCAGATCGAACAGCTCAGCACTGACCTAAAAAGCGTGAGTGGACTAAAGGGTAGATCATGTGGCCCGCCTGGGGCAACAGGACAGGAGAAGGGAGGCCTGCAGACGGAGGCCGGAGGACATAGCAAGTCTCGCCTGGAAAGGGAAGCAACCGCTCCCAAAATCACAAGGGAGGGCTTCTACTCTAAAAGTCTACTTATTTCAGAATGGCCCAGTATCAGCCTCACAGGTACCAGGATCTATGGTTGAGGTTAAGATGTGAAGTCTATTAAGAAAAAACAAACAAACAAAAAAACTAAAAAAGAAAGAAAGAAAGAAAGAAAGAAAGAAAGAACGAACGAACGAACGAACAAGGTGTCTGCAAACGCTTGTCTCTTTGTCACTGTGATTTTTTGAGACAGGCATGGTGGCTCAAGCCTCTTACTCCAGTACTACAGGAGGCGGAAGCAGGAGAATCACAAGTTTGAGTCCCACCTGGGTAACTAATTAAGGACCTATCTCAGAACAAAAACAAAAACAAAAAAAAATAAAAATAAAAATAAAAATAAAAGGGCTGGGGACGAAGCTCAGTGGGAAAGTCCTGGGTTCAATACCCAGTACCGAGAAAGAAAAGAAAGATGAGAAAAGAGACAGGCAGACAGACAAGCAGATGCTTTCTATCTCGGGTCTACATGCACATCTGTCTTTTCCGGCCTGTGCCCCTAGAACACACCGGACAGGGGACTGTAGAAACACTCAGACCACGGTGTGGTGGGTGCTTTGGAACCCCTGGGTGGGACGTGGGAGGCCTGTGTGTGGCCAGATCTGGCCCTTTGGCAGGTATTATGGGATGGATGCACAGTGTGGGCAGGGCATTTCCCTCCCAGGTGCCCATGGTCTGCACATCTGCCGCCTGTCGTATCCGCAGTCACAGTAATGAAGACCGAGCCCAGGGCCAGCAAGTGGCCATCTCTAATGACTACACCGCTCACCTGTGCCTGACAGAAGGGATTTTTCTCCAGGGAACCAAACACCCTCCAGAACCAATCCTCCCCCTTAAGTGATTTATATTTGCTTTTATAAGGCAACGGGGTGGAGGTGGGAGGGCTATTTTTGAAATTATCTTGTTTGCATCCCTGAGGTTCAAAATTAACTCCTATCCCAGGGTTAATGGGAGCCCAAGAGCATGCTTCTGGACAAGACCCAGAGAACGGGGTCACTCTTGCTTCCTGGATACAAGGCTGACACCCAAAAGGTCAGCGCCACCCGCCGGGCACCCTCCCAGGAGGCAGCACACTCACGAAGCGGCTGGAGTTGTTGTTGCGGACAGTCTTGGCGTTCCCGAAGGCCTCAAGTAGCGGGTTGGACTGCAGGATGATGTCTTTCACGTGCTGTCACACAAACAGACAGGGTGAGGGCAGGGAGGACACTTGCCACACAGCATGTCCACCTGGGGCCCTGGCACCCGAAGGCACCAAGCTGTGAGGGATTCGAAGAATGTCCTCCCTCACTTTTTTTTTGAGACAGGGTCTTGCTCTGTGGCCCAGGCTTGTCCTGAACTCACTATGGGGCCCAGCCTGGCCTTGCACTCACGGCAATCCTCGTCTCAGCCTCCTGAGTGCTGGGATTACTGTGTGTGCCACCATGCCTGGCATATGTGGTGCTGGGGAATTGGGTAATCGCTGCGCCATTCCTCCAGACCAGAATGGGCCCTTTTCACCATGCCAGACCTTACCCTGCATGGTATGACCGGGTCTCCCACATCCCGAGGCCTAATGCAGAGGGCCAATGGGCCACCAGCTACCAGGATCTACAAACATGCGTGGCAAAATCAGTTGAGACGATGTACGCCTATAATCCCAGCAATTTGGGAGGCTGAGGCAGGAGGATCTCACATTCAAACTGTCTGGGCTACCCATTTAGCAAGACCCCGCCTTGAAATAAAAAAACAAAAAGGGTTAGAGATAGACTTCAGGGTAAAGGTCCCGGGTTCAAGCCTCATATCCCCCTCCCCCACAAAAAAACCTAAAAAGCCCTAAGTGTCTGGCCTGGGTTTGCACGCTGTCAGGTGCAATTCCCCACGGATCTCAATTGTCCGGGGAGACACAGCTAGAAGGACAAGGAAGTACTGGGTGTGCGTGTGAAGGGGGTCTACACTTTCCTGGAAGTCCTCCAGGCCTCTAGCCCTTTCCTAAATTGGAGCACAATTAGTAGACAGACCCACAACAAAGCGAATTGTAATGTGTTATCTTGGAGTCTGCTTACAGCCAACCATGATCACAACATTGCCCATTAAATGATTATGATTTTCAAAATTCATCCTGAGAATTCATTCTACCATGGAGTGTAGATGACAGTTTAGAGTCTCCTGCAGTGGGTGCAGCGACGCAGGCTCTGATTTGCGCGGGGCACCCCCTGCACCGAGCCCCACCCCAGCCTGCACCCCTTTGGGACAGGGGCCTGCTCACCTCTGCAGATGGCAATCCTAGCCCCATGGTGAGGGAACCCGAGTGGGCCAGGGAGGATCTGACCCAGTGCTGCCCACAGCCTGGCCCACGTGCCACTCCCTGTCGCACCCCTGGGTCCCCCCTTCCTCATGTCTCCTTTGAACTCCCTGCTCTTTCCCTTTTTCTTTTAACACCTATAAATTTCTTGGGGTGACAATTTATTCACATAATCCAAAATCCAAGTATCCAAAGGGCGAAGGAAAGAATATACCTACCCTTTCTTCCCTGAAGACAGTCCATCACCAGCTGCTGGTGTGGCCTTCTAGGGTTGACACACAGCCAAGCCAACAGAGATTCATACTCTCTTTCCTCCTCAGATGGCATCAGATTATACGCAATGTTCCAAACTTGGCCTTTTGCCATTTATGATATGTCTAAAGATCATTCCACAGCAGTATAGGAAGCTTCTTAATGGTTGTATAATATTTCATTATTAGGAGGGACCATGAACTATTAGTGGTCTACAGAAGAGCATGTTTCCAATCTTTCCCACTACCCAAAAAAGGCAATAAAGAACTTCAAAGATGAATCTTTTTGTATGTATTTCAGCATATCTGAAGGACAGATTAAAAGCTGGTGGTACATGTCTTAACTTCAGGTATTTGGGAGGCTGAGGCAGAAGGACAGTAAGTTTGAGGTCAGCCTCATCAACTCAGCAAGACATTCATCTCAAAAAAAAAAATCACAGCAGAACTGCTTAATTGGCACATGTGTGTAAATCTGATTTTGCTGAGTCTCCATAAAAATGACCCAACCCCACACATGAGAATGACTGTGTCCCTATATCCTTGTCCAGAATGTTTAAGACCCTGAGACATTTTATTAATCTGATAGGTTAGAAAACCCTTGGTGAAGTTTTAACTTCCATTTCTCTTATTATCATGATGATGAACTTATGTTCAATGTTTGATGAGGAATAATTTATATTTACTTTGCTATGAGATACCTTTATGTTCCTGTTGGGCTTTTTATTGATTTGTAGGAGCTTGTTACATATGTGGCACCTCTATTTCAAAATCTGCTCTTTATTTGAGATTTCTGAGCCTAGACAGGCAGCGCCAACTCACCTGGACCTTGGGGCCTCCTCCAGACACCCGGGACACGTAGCTCATGATGTACTTGGCGGCCACAGTCTTCCCTGCACCACTCTCTCCACTGAGGAAAGACAGACAGACATGTCCGCCGTGGCAGGGGTCACTGCCAGCTCCTTCACCAACGCCCCAACAAGCAAAAGGGAAGACCGCCAAAAAGGATCTCAGGAAAAAAGTACGCAACCCAGGTTGAGAAAAGCATATCACTGCAGCATTACGTCACTTCTGTGACCTGTGCAAGTCACATTAACACGGAGCAGGCCTCAGGACGATAAGGACCACTAGGCACAGAAGGGAAGACCGTGCCTCAGACCCATGCAGCACGAGAAGCTGTGGTTAGGGGAACACAGAACATCACAGTGGGAGGATGCTGAACTGCAGCTGCCGCCTATACCCGGGCCCAGCCAGGAAGAGGACAGGAAGCAATGCTGAGCCAAGCATCACATTTTAATTATACTCAAGGCATGTTCCCAAAAACACTTTTAAAGGGCTGAGGGTGGCTAGGTGTGGTGGCACATGCCTGTAATTGCAACGCTACTGGAGGCTGAGGCAGGAGGATTGCAAATTCAAATCCCTCTTGGGCAACTCAACAATTTAGTGAGACCCTGTCTAAAAATAAAAGGGCAGGGGATGTTGGTTTGTTTGAATCCCTGGCTTCAATCCCAGTATGGTCCAAATCCTCAGCAAATGCAAAAAAAAAAAAAAAAAAAAACCGGTACAAAAACCAACCTGGTACCATTATAAACCAAAATCCTATGGTCAAGGTAAGGATACCATGGCAGATTTATTTCAGTTCTTCATTTTTCAAAAGTTTTATAAGGATATATCATGTTTGGAATTACAACGAAAAGTTAAAAAAAAAAATAAAGTAAGCATTCCGAGACTTCAAACTCTGCTTTGAACTCATGCACACTTCCTTATTTTAGAAGTTCTAAAATTAAAGAATGAGGCAATATTAATCACATCCTGATTAACAAAGCCAGCCTTCCACTGGGCAGCCTCGCTGGGCAAGGCCAGCTCTTGTTGAGTCTGCTTTGCAAAATCCCCGTCCTTCCTTCAAAATCCCCCATGCTGACCTCCAACCCAAACCTGCTGAGGTCAGCCTGATTTCTCCTCATTCCCTCACGAGTCTCTGTGGCCAGGACAGAATCAGATGTGGGGAGCCCGTATCATAGGGTCTTAGCACAAAGAAAAGCCCCAGTCTGTCAGCTCGTCAGACACCGCACTCTTGTGCTGGGTAGTCAGGGGTGTGGGGGGCAGAGCAAATGCCCTCCCATGAGCAGGACATTTGCTGAGTTACCGGAACAAAGAGGTCAGCTAGCAAGCTGATCCCCCTCACCAAAAGGAGACTGAAGTCAGTGTTGAAATAATCTGATGTAGTATGTCAGTAGGTTTCCTTGTAGTGATGACGCATGGTGCACTTAAGAGGTTACAGAGAGGAGGAGGGAGTGGTGCTCCAGGCGTGTGACCTCTGGAGTCTGCATCCACCTGTACAGGTCACTCTGGGGCTTAGCTCCTGCTAACAGGCCTTGGGAAGAGGGCAGCAGCACAGCAGTGGGAAGGCGGAGTGCCCAGGACAAGGGTCACAACACCGAGTCCCAGCAGCATCACCTCCTGGAGGGAACGACCTCTTCAAATAGTCAGCATGACCAATGAATGACTCATCTACCTGACGCATCCACAGTGACACACCGGTTCTTTCACCCAAAGTTCAGGTTTCCTTAATGAGGGAATTACTTTGTAAGTTTTAACAATATAAATGCTCAAAAACCTTGGAAACTGTGGGAGTGCAATGACGCGAAGACCCTGCGTAAATGTACACAGAATTACAAAGATTACGTAGCGACATAAAGACAGTTTGGCTCGGGTCAAGGGGCAATGTGAGCAGAAGACAATGTGCCCATGACATGTTTATAACTATGTAAAAATAATGGAAAAAAGAACTGCCATGGAATGAGAAAAAATACACTGCTGACTTGTTAGGAGGCTGGCATGTCAACGACTCCTTTTTCTTTTGAGGTGATTTCTCTTGACACTTACTGCATTCTGAGATGGGCAATTACTCACATATTCTAAAAGAGCCCTTTGGGGCTGGAGGAATGGCTCAGCGGTTAAAAGCGCTAAGTACCCGCGTTCGATTCCCCAGCACAACATAAGCTGGGCATAGTGGAGCACGCCTGTAATCCCAGCATTCGGGAGGCTGAGACAGGAGGATTGCTGTGAGTCCAAGGCCAGCCTGGGCTCCGAAGTGAGTTCAGGACCAGCCTGGACCACAGAGTGAGATCCTGTCTCAAACAAACAAACAAACAAAAAAAGAGCCCTTCAAAAATAGAAATGCGATCACATTGCACTGATCATCGGTACTCATTAACTTTATTAGATCACTATTCAACATATCTATCCCCACAAGCACATTTTCTATAAGTTTAAGGGTTTATAGTTAGAATTCTTTTGAATACAAGCTCTATGAGAGAAATTTGATGGCAAATCCTACCACATTTATAAAATAAAAGTACTGTGTCTTTGTTTAATGGTGTGATCAGACACAAACTATTGTGTCTTTTCTTTTAGGGAGAGAGCAGAAGAACAGAACAGTAAAAGTCAGCAAGGACTCTTCACATATTGGAATAAGTTGCCAGGCCCTAAGATAGGACATCTGGATTCTCAGGAACTATAGTCTTTCTCTGACGATTTAAGAGAATTAGTTCTGGCTCTGATCTCAATTTTTATTTCTTGATTTCATTTACATACACTTAAGATGTATTGATCATCACCAGTAATTGGCTCAAAATAGGGCACAAGCTAGTACGTTACGTAAGGGCCCAAAGCTTACAGTCTATGTGACTTTAATCACACAGGCATGTCTGGAGGGAAGAAAATGTTACAATCAGGATCTAAAACCCAAATTTAAAGAATGTGAAGGTAGCAGATGAATTATACGATATGGCCCAAGCTACTTACTCTGTATCTCACAGTAGCTACAGCAATCAGTTTTACTTATCAACAGATTTTCTAATTTAATTACCGCCAATGAACTAAGAGACAGTGTAGCAGGTAAGGGCCCTAGAAATTAGCAAAACATCTTAGTGGTCCTGGGGTCTCACAACCCACTGGAATCCTTGGAGATGCCCAAGTTCCCACCCTTCTCCAGCCTGTGGAACCGTCTCCATGGGGGGTTTCTAGGAATAGGGATGTTTAACTCCTAATTTGTCATATAATTGGCAGGGAAGCCGTCCAGCAATTTGAAATCAAAGACAAGACAGACTTCACAGGAAATACTGTAATGTGTGTGCGTTTGCAACAGAAACGAAAACATCTGTTAAGGAATTCAAAGAAATGGAACGACTGTCTGGGGGAGAAGAGGCTTTCTACAGACAGCGGTGGGCTAAAACCTAGATTCAAGGGGTGCAGCTGCACCCGGGGCAGAGCTTAGGTCCTCACCTCAACATCAGGAAGCCTCCAGCTCGCTGCCAGCTGTCCTAGCAGGCCCAGCAAGCAAGCGGGGCCAGCTATCCCACCGGGGAAAGTCTCCCCGTCCACTCCCACCTCTCCATTTCTAGTTTTTCTAATGGTTTGGTACTCCAGTTGCCAGTGGTTCCTGAAGACTCAAATGTAACTGACATGTCGATTCTCCGACTTTATGTTTTCCTATTTTAGAGAGGAAGAAAGCTTAAAGGCAAAAATCACCCACAGATTTGTTCAGTCCAAGCGCCTCGTGGGGATCTGGGATGGGAGAGGGCTCTCCCAAGGGCAGCTCACTGCCTCTGGGGTCCTGAGGGCACAGATGCTACAGCCTCACTGTGTGGAGGTGGGCATGGGCTTAGGGACTTGTGGGTGCCGCCAAATGGAGTGCAAGCCAGGATATTCAATTCCCAAAGAAAGTCGCAATCAGACAGAACAGTCGGCCACGTGGTATGCGGTGTGCACCTGCCAGATAGGAAGGGGAACGGCTGAGCCACAGCTGGAAGCAGACGCTTGCTGGGGCAGGATGAGGGGAACCCCGGGGATGCAGCTGGACCTGAGCGGGCTGCACGGCACCGGGCAAGAATGTAACGCCTGAACTCTGGAACCGCAAGGGAAGCCGGCAACATGGAGAGTAAGGGGAGGGGAAGGGAGAGGAGGAGGAAGAAGGGACGAAGAGAGAAGAGCGGCAGGGAGGAGGGAGGCAGGAGGAAGGGCACCAGGGGAGCCCAGGGAGCTGCAGCCAGCTGTGTCTCCAGCAGCAAGGCAACAGGACCCCTGCGGGATCTTTTCTCTTAGACCCTGCTTTTTGACATAAGGGCATGGCAGCATTAAACATGACTCACATGTTTAATCCAGAAATAGTTTTTTTAAAAGAAAAATAAACAATATGCCTCTAATTTTAGAGTTATACAAGATAAACCCACGAGATGAGGCACAGTGTTATTCTCCGAGAAGGTCTAGGAGGGCAGCAGGAAGCGCGGACAGGATCCCCGGCAGCCTGCACCCCTTGAGTGCTCAGTGCATGCCAGGGCACCTGTCGGTGCAATACTAGCAGCAACTACTTCATCCCAGTGATAGCTCCCATTATGTGCGTTTTTTTTTTTTTCAGTACTGGTCAGGCCTTTACACTAAGTACAACCCAGTCCTCTTTTTTGACCCAAGGGCAGGCTGCTATCAAGCAGGTTGTCCCTTGAGCTCTCCTTAGTCTCAGTGGCTCTTCTACTTCCCGCCAGGGCTTCTCACGCCATCCAAGTGATTTTAGACCTCCAGCCTTCCCTAACCATGGGAAAGAAGGACTCGCAACAAAAAATGGTCAGGACACTGTGCGAAAATAGACCGGAGGCAGGCTTCCTGTGGAGCCGAGCCACTGCTTCAGCACGGTAAACACTGAAAACCCTCCCCACCCTGGGCCGCCAATTAACATCAACGATGCTTCCCAAAGCAGCTCCACAAATAGCACAGTTCACAGGATAATCAAGTTTTTCACTTTATGGATCCACTGTTGTTTAGGCAGCCTTCTGCCAAAAAACCACTTACATCTACCTCACACACAGCTGGAACAAATAACAGCCCCTATTGCTGTGATCACAGGACGAGATAATCCTTGGAGAATGAGGAACCACATCAAAGGGCATGGGGCAGGCCTCTCCGCCCAGACTCCGCTCCCACAGGCCCTCATGGGTTTGAGACTGGAGGCAGACCAGGGTGCCGATCTCCACTGGCCCTAGGAGGTGGGGATAGGGCAGGGCTGAGGAGAGGGGCTCTTCCACCAGCCCGTGAGAATCCCACAGAGATAAAAATCCTCACACACAAATGCACACGGGCAAGCTGAAAGTGTGCAGGGAACAGTGCGGATCTACTCTTGGCCATGCTGAGAAAAGTGCGACTGAGACAAGGAGCTGTTATTTTCCCAATCCCAGCCAAATACCCAGTTGACTGCTGTTGTCAAACAGAGGGAAGTCTCTTCTGGCCTGTCCAGAAGAAGGCCTCACTGCGAGGGTCACTTTGGGCCAGGCTGAGGCAGGAGGAAAAGGAGGCAAGGTTGGGTCTGAAGACCAAGTTTGAGTCCCAGGCCAACCACTTAGCTCTAAAGTTCCTTTTAATGTTACTAGTGGATATTTTATGTCACTCTCCAACAATCTAAAATATTTTTTCATATTTCTGTGTTCTCTGTTACGGTACCAATCTGCAACATCCCCAGAGCTTCATGTTTGGAAGGTGATTCAATCATGACAGTTATCCAATTATTTCATGTGCTATTAAGAGGCAGAGTTTGGTTGAAAGGGGCAGATCACACGGCGTGAAGGGGCAGATCACATGGCCTGAAGGGGCAGATCACATGGCCTGAAGGGGTGGATTACTGGGTTATGACCTGAAGGGTACTCCAGCTCTCCCCTTTTTTTTCTTTTCCCGTTTTACTGATATGTATACGTGCAAAATTTAATGTTTACAATGGAGTTGAGCATTTTGTGCACATACGCATCCTGCCAAGGGCACAAGGGTCTTCCCACTCTCTTTCTGTCCCTCCCCCCACCTTTCCCTCCCTCCCTTCTTTCCCATCCTATCCCCCTATTTCACTTTGTTTTTCGCTTTAAGTTCCATAATAGCTGTGATCTGGAACTCTCATATCAGAGAGACCATTCGATGTTTCACCTTCTGCTTCTGACTCACTTCACTAAGCATGACGGTCTCAAGCTTCCCGCTCTCCCTCTGCATACCGTCACCATGCCATGAACACCTTCTCTCCAGTTAGGCCTCTGGCATGCCCTTCCACCCTTGCAGACCACTCATTAATGACTGAGACCTTCTGAAAATCTGAGCTAAAATAAACCTCTTCTAAGCCATGGGTGTTGGATATTGTGCCCGGCAATGAGAAAGTAACTAAGACATTTTTACAAACTTTATATTATTTTAAGATATTTGCTCCCATTTCTCAGACTAAGTAACAGAGGCTTACAGTCACTCCTAATTTAGACAGAATTAGGCGTCTCAACCATACCTCATAACTGTAGGTGGTAACAGATCATTTACCAGAGAACTTAACACCTGCCAGCTCAACACAGAAGAGGAAACTGGAGAAAGAGCGATACTGCCAGCAGGCACCTTCGCTACACTTCAACTGCAAGATGATCTACAAATTTCATTGTCCCTTGGTGCCTGGAATTTTTTTCTTAACTTTCTGACTTTGAGACAGGGTCTTGCATAATCACTAAGTTGCCTGGGCTGGGCTCAAACTTCAATCCTCCTACCTCAGCCTCCCAAACTGCTAGAATTATAGGCCTGCACCATAGGGCCTGACAGAGATGCAGTTCTTTCCTCTGGAAAAGAAGAACAGTAATACCCAGTTTCCCAGGGTCCTCTGCCAACTGAGCTAGCCAGATTTAAAATAGTACAATGTTAAGACACAAAGCAAGTACAGTCATGGCTTGGTGTCCTCGGGGACTGGCTCCAGGATTCCAGAGGATATCAAAATCCAGACACACTAGTCTCTTATGAAACAGCACAGTGTTTGAATGTAAGCTAGGTATGCCCTCACACATAACTTAAATATCGCCCCTTGACTGCTTCTACCTAGCGTAATGTAAATGCTGTATCAATCGCCATTATATGATACTGTTTAGGACACAATGATAAGTAAAAAGTCCACATATGTGTTCATACAGGACAGGGGTGGGAGATGTCCAGCCCGCGGACTAATGAAATCACCTGGTCTGGCCCAGTCAAGGAAAATGTTCCATTAGGAGTTAGCTGCACAACAATTAAGCATTTTACTAAATAAAGCTGACTCATTTTTCAACTGATAATTTTGTAGAGCCTGCAAATGATGTCATAAATATCCAAATGGCCCTTAGAGAAAGAAAAGGTTCCCTATCCCAATAGAGTCAAAATTTTTCTTTTCCAAATATTCTCCATCCTTAGTTGTTTGACTCTAAGGACAGAGAACACACTGGCTGTGGTCTGAGTGTACCTGAAAGGGTTACAAGCGTGATTATGGACAATACAGTAAGGAGACAGCCCTTCCAAATAGCACTGCTTGGCTGGTCGGGCAACTGAGGCAAGCACACAGCTAGAAGTTAAGCCAGTGGAGGGACTGGACAACAGCGGCTCCTTGTTCTATTTCTTCAATTAGGATGTAGACACCGTTAACAGAACAGCCTGGAAACAGGTCTAGAAGTCTGCCATCCCAACAGCTGGACAGAAGGACACTGAAAGTGGGCATCTGTCCTCTCTTGGGTGTGTCTGTATCCTGCAGTGCAGCCTGAGGGGGCCGAGCCAGGGAGAGCCCCACACTGGGCAGAACAAAGAGGAGGCAAGCAGGCTCCCTGCTCCCACCCAGGCGTGCCCAGGAGGGGACACAGGAGGGAGAAGGGGTGAGGCAGTAAATCTGCTAGTAAATCTCCCCTGGAATCTCCCTAAATCAGGTAACAAAACATCTCCAGGGTCTCCGGTGCCCACAACGGCAATCTGGTGTCACACGAAAGCATTTCTTGCCAATCACCATCAGTCATCACCACCTACATGTGCCTCCCCAAAGGGTGCAACCTGCATCTAATCTAGAACCTGGGCCTAAATTCCAACAGGGCAACAGTTGAAGGAGTGAGTATAACGGGAGGGAATACGGCTTGGCCTCCTGGAAGAGTCAATGTCGGGAGGTACGGCAGGACTGCACTGAGGGAGGCTGAGGCATGATAGCAATGTTCAAGTTCTGCTTGGGCACCTTGGCAGGACCCTGCTTCAAAATTTAAAAAAAAAAAAAAAAGGCTTGGGGACTTAAGTCAGTGTTAAGGCCCTGGGTTCCATCCCCAGTTACAAAGGGAAAATACAAAGTCAGTGTGGGGGCTGCAGCAGGGGTTGCGGCTGGGTGTGTACTGCAGCAGCAGGACACACACCTGGCACGCAGAAGGACTTGGGGTCAGCCCTGGGCTCAGCCCCGGAGACAGCAGCAGCAACAGAACGTCAGTGTATGGTGGTAGCAGGAGAAATATGGCAGGATAAAAATAAACGCAAGACTCATCACCAAATGCCTCCTTCCTTCTTTGATTTGCATAAACCAGCAGAAAGAACACAACACCTAGTGAAACGCAGACGTCTGGCCTGTAGATGATACTGAAGAATGGTGTTCTTGAGTTGTGCTACTGGCGTCGGGCCAAGCAGCAGAAAACGTGGAATTATTTAAGGGTAAAATGTCACGAAGTCTGTATTTACCCTAAAATACTTGAAATCTCTATTTACTCTGAGATGCACTTTAGTGCTCTTGTTTTATAAGTCTGATTTTGCAGCCATGTAAAGGTTTTATGTGATTATAAAACAGTATTAGGTTTAAAGGTTTAAATTATTAAAATCAGAAGCACAATGAAGAAACCTAACTCTAGGTCAAGTTGATACATTACAGAACCAGAACAGGCCTATTTTAAGTAACTTTTATAACTCAGTGTTTGCACTGTAAATATTGGTATTTGAACAAGAAAAGAACAACAAATTTAAAAATGAATTCAGTAGAGCTATTTTTAATACCAGTTTGGCTTTTTTTAGACAGGTCTTGCCCTGTAGCCCAGGCTGGCCTTGGACTCACAGCAATCCCCCTGCCTCAGCCTCCCAAGGGCTGGGATTATAGGCATGCACTACCATAGCCAGCTTTATGTGATGCTGGGGAATTGAACTTAAGGGCCTTGCGCTTATAGGGCATGTGCTTTAACCACTGTGCTATTCCTCCAGTCCTAGCATTGTTATTTTAAAGCATTAACAAATTTTTTATTCACTTTATCCCACTATGTGTGCACAAAATATGCTACATGAACATTAGGCACACTGTGTTTGTTACATATGCTAGATACAAATATTTTTTAAAAATTTAAACCTACAATCTTAATAATCTTAAATACCAGTAAGAAGTCAAGTTCCATTAAACTCTGAAAAAAAACCTCATATTGTCTAGCTTTGCCCTCTGAAAAGAACACTAGGGGGAAGCAAGGACCCTTGCACTGGTGCTAGCTTCATGATTTCTAAACTCCACAGCCTACCATGTCCTATTGAAAAAAACCAGGACCCGGTGGAAGAGGTGGCTGGTTCTAGACCTTGGGCAGGCAATGTTCAAGATGAACTTCGAACTCCTCCACACCCTGCCCCCCACCAAGGCCCCAGTGCTGGGGATTGAACCTAGGACCTCACAGGGGCAAGACAAGCACTAGACCACTGAGCTACATCCCCAGCACAAGCTTGGGACATCTTAACCAAAGAAATTATCAGAGATTACTAGGGAAATGCCCAAACTTTGACTTAACCCCTAAAAAGGTTCTTTCACTGGCAGGATAGGATAGGATCACTGAAATCTCTGAAATTTTAACTGCAATGCAGTTAAATGGGTAAAATAATTCAGATTCAGCACTTTGAAAAAATACTGAAAACAAAAATACAACCTTGGGAAGTTGCTAGGCCAACAACCTGGTGGTGTGAAATGTGGTCAAGGTAAGGAATCAAGCACTTTACCAAAAAATTTTGTATTTTAAGGTGTTATGGTTTGGATTGGGAGTGTCCCCCAAAAGCCTCATGTGTTTGGGTGCAGTAGAGTAACTGTGTGTTATCGGGAGGTGGGCCTAGCTGGAAAGGGCAGATGCTCAGGGTTTGATCTGAACAGGCTTTATTTGCTCAGATGTGTATTACTGACTGTGGGCCAGGAAATGAAGGTGTGTCACCCACCCTGGGTGGGGTGAGGGAGCCCCAACTGTCAGGAAAACTGTAGCCTCGCCTGAGTCCCCAGATTCGTTTGGCTTCGGCTTCACCTGGTTTCTGTCTGCAATGCTGTGAGCCTCTGCCATGTGCCTTCACCATTGCCAGCTAGCCCGTGAATAGGCTGTGAGAGACCTTCTGAAACTGGAGCTAATAATAAATCTTTCTTCCCTTAAATTGTGGATGTTGGGAAATCTGTCCCAGCAACTAGAAAGTAACTACAACACAATGTGATCAAGTAAAGTGGTTCCAACTAACATCCTGCAGGAGAAATAAGAGAAGGGTAAGGACTGTTCAATCCCAGCTAAGGAAAGGCAGTGAGATGGACTCTCGGATGGACAAGCCCACCTCTGACCTGACTGTCACCCAGCAGGGGGCGCTCCGCCGCATCCATCCGGCTGCTGTGTTTGTGATGGAACTTTTAGATTGAACTAATGATTTTCGAGAAACACGGGAACAGTAGGATATTTTAGCATCAGCCCAGGGGACCCAATGTGGAAAAGCCTGAAGGGTAGGCTCAAAGAACAAAGGTCAAGGAAGCAGAGAAAACAAAGGATTATGGAACTTAAGAGACACAGCAACCAGGTGCCATCATGTGTCTTATTTAGATTCAAAATAAAAACAAATGAGCTATTAAAAAAATTACAATGCAGCCATGGAATACTCATACTATTAGGTGATAAAGAATTATCCCCCTTTTTTGGTGGCAGTATTGGGGATGAAACCTAGGGCCTTGCACCTACAACACATGTGTCTGACCACTGAGCTCTACCCTGCACCAAGAAATGTTCATTCTTTAAGTGTGATAAGGATTATCTTTTAGGGGGGCTGGAGGAATGGCACGGGGGTTAAGTACTTGCCTTGCAAGCACAAGCACAAGGCCCTGAGGTCAATTCCACAGCCCCACATAAAGCTGGGCATAGTGGCGCCCGCCTGCAATCCCAGCACTCAGGAGGCTGAGGCAGGCAGATGTTCTGAGACTAAGGCTAGCCTGGGCTACACCAGTGAATTCAGGATCAACCTGGGCTGTTTTTTAAAAAAGAAAAAAAAAAAGAATTATCCTTTAGGACCAAGGAATGCAGCTCAGTGGTTCAAGCATGGGCCTAGCTAACACAAAGCCCTAGCTCTAAAGGCTGAGGCAGAAGAACTGTGGCCAGCCTGGGCTACCTAGTGAGTTCAGGACCAGTCTGGACTACAGAGCGAGACCCTGTCTCAAAAAAAAAAAAAAAAAAAAGAATTCTCTTTTAGAGGTGCATACTAGGTTCTGATGAAGGAAAACACTTGCTGCCTATGATTTGCTGCACATAATCAAGGAAGGAGGAGTGGAGAACGACAACCTGTGCAGACCGTATGCTGCACACAGCACCTGCGGCTGGGAGGCACAGAGGCACACACTAAAATATTCTTTCTTATACTGTATATACTTGTGAATATCTATAATAAAAAAAGAATTTTTAAAACTGCTTAAGAGAAACCACACTAATGTGTAGGACAAAACGATCAAGTTGGGGTTTGAGGGGAACAGAGTATTAAGGGTCAAATTCTAAGTGATGAGAATCTGGCTGCTGACCCTCTGTGTACGTTTGAAAGTATTCCCACTATTAACTAAATTTAGAAGTACTTAAACCCTCAGAAATAGGTTGGGTTAAATGGATTATGAAACATGGCCACAGATACCTGATGACTGCTAAGCAATGTCCTCAAAAGTTCAGAGCAAATGACAACAATACAGCAACTACTAAGTTTTTTGAGACACAGAAAGATCCAGAGAAAGAGCTCCAGCTGATGGAAGAGCGACACCGGCACTGCGAGGAGGACGCACAGGCCCTCCAATCCAGAGCAAAGCCTCACTCACGCAGTCCAGTGGAGGGACAGGTCTTACGTTGTCACTGGGACCAGGATGGCACCTGTCACCTTGGCAATCGGGGATGACACCATGTGCCCTGAAGCCTCAATGACTGAAGATGAAGTGAACAAACCACCACCCAGAAGGACAGAAAGCTTTTACGACCTGGCACTGGATGGCACAGAGTTATAAAGTAAGCCCAGCAGCCAGTCCCAGTGGGTATGCCAGCACTCTGCAAGGAGGATCTAAGTCTGGGCCCAGCTTGTGCAATAACCCAGCGAGGCCCTGTCTCAAAAACGAGCTGGGAACGTAGCTCAGGGTGAAGGCCCTGGGTTCATCCTCAGTGCCACAAAGCCAGCCAACCAACCAAGCAGCCCAGGCAGGGCGTGCAGCTTGCTCACAGCTCAAACCCATCAAGTGCCTCTGACATCGGCAGCATGTACAGAATGAGTGCTGGTGACACAGCCAGCCAGTCTGATCCCTTGCCCCGCACCCAATGGTAACAGGGACAGCCTCCTACCTGATGATGACACACTGGTTCTCTCTGTCGATGATCATGTTTCTGTACATACTGTCAGCCAGCGCATAGATGTGGGGTGGGTTTTCATACTGGGCCTAGAAAAGCAATGAAAGGAACAACCCCCAATCCGCAGTCAAAGAAAGCAACATACTGAGTTTCTCCTCTTCGTGTGGAGATGAACCCACCCTGAGAAGTTCCACTGCCTAGGACCATGGCAGGAAGGCTGTGTGACACAGGGCATGTATGGGGTCCTGGGTTAGAGGAGTCATGCCCTAAGGACACCAAGATGGCCTGGGAAGGTTTCTTCTATGGGCGCTCGCGTGCGACTCAGCCTTTGGATGTGCCCACATCTTCAGGCATTCCACCCCCGTCCTAGCACACCCCTGCCACGGTACTCCATGGTGTGTGATTATGAAGCTGCCCCACTGACTACTCCCACCTCTGAGCTGGTGACCAGAACCCCAGCACCTATGGCATCTTCCCTAACAGGAAAGGTGCAGATTCTGGGGTATCAGGAGGGAACTGAGGGAGACCATTCAGGGATGAGAAACAATGCTTCTATAAGAAAAGAGCAGGAGGCATGGGACCTTAGGGATAAACTGGCTGGGACAGTTTGTTTCATCTCTACTGGGGAAAGATGACCCTTGGAGACTATCTCCTGTGTGTGGGACAGTGTCTGGCGACTGCCAGTCTTGGATAACTACAGAATGAAACTCAGTCTCGTTTGACATCAGCCCTGCTTTCTTTCATTTCTCAGCACCTGCCTCTGACACTCCCTCAAAAATTAACAAAAACAAAAGTCCTTCATGTGAGGGACTGCTGGAGGACAGGACTCTCTCCCTTCCCTCCCAGTAACAGAGACCAAACCAAGGGGTCTCCTCGCTGAGCTACACCCCCGGCCCTCCTTTAGTTTTCGTTTTAAGACAAAGTTTTGGTAAATTGCCCATGCTGAGCTTGAACTTACGATCCTCCTGCCTCAGCCTCCCAGAGGGCTAGGATCATAGGCCAGCTATGAGACTCCTTAAATGCAAGGTTACTGAGCCTAAGCGTGGAAAGTTCGACCCAGTCTGAGAAGAGGTTCAGATCCTGTCTGTCCCTTTGCTGGTCCCCGCTGCACTAGTGGGGACAGTTATGTCCCCGTTGCAGACCTCACAAGGTGGCCGAGAAGAGGGGTGGGACATGCCGGGAGAAGGTGAAGGACGGCAGGGGAGGAGCGGAACTCGCTGCACCGCCTGGAGCCCCCGTGTGTGGCAGCCTGCTGCAGGAAAGGGCCTGGCTGAGAAACAGGCCCTCAGTGCCGCCGGCTCTATACCATGGGGGCTGGGGCAGGGGGGCCTCCAGGGGGTTGATGGCCCTGTGCACGTATGGCAGGTGCTGGCGCATCTCTTGCCTAGGTAGGTGGGGGTCCACCAGGGACCTTTCCAGCACTGTTCAACCAGGGAGTTGCACACAGGGGCCAGAATGCTGCACTGAACCTGCTTCTGTGGTGGGGTCCTCAGCACTCGGCTGAAGGGGGCTTCTCCTGCCTACGCCATGAGAGCAGGATCACTGTAAAGGCCTCTGAAAACAGGCAGGGTAGAGGGTTTTAAGAAAAGAGGAACAAGAGGAGCAATCGCTATGGGTAGTAGAGGGGAAGGCACGGGCAAGACAAACAGACTGGCCGGTACCCAAGGCTGTCTGAATGCGGCTACGAGACACGTGGTACACCGCACTCGGTGAGCAGCAGTTTTACCACACTGTTGCCACCAGCAATAAAAATATATACTTTCAGAAATTCTATGACATCTGGACAAAGAACTCTCTGAAAGATGAATGAGCTCAGCCTGGTGGTACAGGCGTGTAATTCTAGCACTCTGAGAGGCTGAGGCAGGAGGATTGCAAATTTGAGTCCATCCTAAGCATCTTAGCAACTCAGTGAGACCCTTGTCTCAAAAATCAAAACAAAAAGGGATCTCAATAGGCTCCTGTGGCAGCCCTGCCCCGAGACCTGGGAAGACCCCGGTGTGCACAGCCTTCCCTGCATCGGCTGCCAAGGAGGACCTGGACCAGCTCTGCGGGCCGCCAGGGGTGCTGCTGGGGCACCGCAGCAGGGCCTGGCCTAGGGGACAGTGTGTGCCTTGTGCTGAGCTTCCATAAAGGCAGCATTATCAAAGGTCTCTGGTGTGGTGGCCTCCTAGGGTTCCAGGGACCAGCACCATTCATGGGGGACAATGGAGCAGGCTCCTGCCCGGGTACACTGCCTTCCACCTCGCCCCTGAGTCTGGGCCCTGGTCTGAGCAGGCGCCCAGGGCCAGTATCAATGGGGGCTCTTGTGATTCTGCTACGGGAAGAGAGGGCTGGGAGATGGAAGGCAAACACTGAGAGTCAGGGAAGTGAGGAACCAGGGGGTAAGATGGGAGAGCCTGCGGATTCTATCCCACAGCCAAATGGCCTGGAGCTGGCTGGGAACAGGGTTAACACATGAAATAATAACAGCTTCATTTTCTGTGTCAGGTCCCAGCTACAGCCTACTAGGTTTCTGAGAGAAAGCCCCCATCACCCTTACTACTTTTCACCCACGGCTGCTTTTTCCTGCTTGGGATCTCGTGGCATCTGCGGAGTCGGAAGGTCCCCCACTGACAGTGAATCTAAGGCTCACACACCCGTGTCACACTTACACCTCAACTAGCAGCTGATGCATCACTTCCTGGAGCTACACCCTCAGGGCAGCATTAAGCCAACTGCCCGAACGTCCAGGGCTGCCCCTAAGACGTGAAAATGCACGTCAACCTCAGTAAAAACCACCAGTGAGTGCCCCACGCACAACCACCATGTTGGGGTTCGCGTCACTTACCGCTCCTTGGTACATCTCGATTTCCTTCTCCCCAAAATACGGCATCTGCTTGAAAGGGTTGACTGAGATCAGGACGGATCCGATGTATGTCTGGGTTGAAACCTGGTTAAGGTCCACTGTCCATCTGCACAGTGACACGTTTCTCAAACGAAACATCCAGATGCTATCAAGAATTCAGAACCGCGCTGGGACACGGTGTTAAATGAGAACAAAGACAGACAAAGGCAATTATCCCACGAGCTGGGCTTTGTTCCTGCTCCGGAGGCCAATGAATGTGATGACATTAGTGAGGAAAAAAGAAATCGTTATTTCAAATACAGCATGCCTTCTCCAGAGTGGTTGGCCTCGCCTGCCAGGGACACCGCAGGGCAGAGCTGGCCAGCGGGGCAAGAGCAGTTACCTGTCTTCACAGGTGGGATTTTTTTTTCTCTTGGAAATTTACTGTCTCCTAGGTCAACTAAAGGGTCCATTTACCTCTTCAATAAAAAGGACCAATCAGTCCCATTTTCTGGAAGTGCAGGGACGTGACAGATACCAAGAACATGGTAAAGAAAAAGAAGAAAATCAGAAATCCGTACAGATCAGGCTCAGAGGGCAGAAGTACTACTTCTGCGTGGGGACCCCGGGAGGCCCCTCAGACAGGGCCGAGATTTGCTGGGCCTTCACATTTATTTGTACAGCTCATTTTAGCACATCCAAAGAAATGAAATGTTATTATAATGTACAAGTATTTCCCTTAGCCAGGCATTGTGATGTGTACCTAAATATCTCAGCCATGCAGGAGGCTAAGGCAGGAGAACTGCAAGTTTGAGGTTAGCATGGACTATACAGCAAGACCCTGTCTCCAAACAAAAGTTGCTCATTTGCATGAAGGGAAAAAATCACAACAGTCACATGTATATAAAGTCTGTCTCTCATTTAGATTCTCAAGGTAAGGCTGGGAGCATAGCTTAGTAGTTAGAACACTCCCCTAGCACATACAAGGCTCTGGGTTCGATTCCCCAGCACCAAGTAGGCCGGTCGTGATGAGACACACCTATAATCTTAGCATTCCGCTCTTGGGAAGCTGAGGCAGGAGGACTGCCATGATTTAAGGCCAGCATGGGCTACAGTGAATTTAGGACCAGCCTATACTATACAGCCAGACTGTCAGAGAGAGAGAGAGAGAGAGAGAGAGAGAGAGAGAGAGAGAGAGAGAGAGAGAGCGCGCGCGAGAGAGAGCGCGAGAGAGAACGCGAGCGCACGCGTGAGTGCAAGCTGTCTCATAAATCTTGCTGTTTCACTAACGAGGCTCCAATTATTTCATAGAAAGAACAAGGCTTTATTTCATTTCCTTTTTACATTTCCAGTTAAAAATATTCTCTTATGGGCTGTAGTGGTGGGACCACTTCTCTATGTCTTGTTAATGGTCTTACTTCAGGCAAAACTTATAACTTTATTTTTTGGCAAGATCAGGGAAGGTACTTTATTTTAGAATTCAGAACAGATGGGTAAACACTTCCATGAACTGGAAGGGGACGCCAAAATGGGTTGCCCTAGAATATTTTCGAAGTCCATGAATTCCCCCACACTGTCTATTTTTCTGGACCTACCAATCACCGAGGTGGTGTTGGGAAGGAGGTGGGGCATATCTTGCACAGTGTCACACATGTAGGTAGAGTTTCGGCAAGAACCAGAAAGAGGGATGTCCCCTATGGCACACCGTACCCGCTGTACCATGTGGACAAACCTCACTTGGACAACACGGCCATGCATTCCTGCCAACTGGCACAGACGTCTGAACTGATTCAAGGAATAAAAATGCCAAATGCATCTGAGAATGGTCTTTGAGGCAAAGAAGCTGGGGGAGAGTTGGACCAAAGGGGTGAGGTGTGCTGGGCACAGGTGCCGTCCTGGCTGGCCGAGCCGCACCAGGCCCGAGGGGGCCATTTCATGTTTCCTAGTTTGTAAAGGAAGTTTCTTCTCATGTCTTAGAAAGAATGCAACCAGTATGGCAGCTCTAATCCACAGCACAGAGAAAGGTGGCATGTCAGATCTCATCTTCAAGGGAATTTTTGTTTTGGGACAGGGTCTGTAGTCTAGGTGGATCCTGAACCCACTATGGAGGCCAGGCTGGTCCAGGCCTCAAGGTAATCCTCCTGCTTCAACCTCCTGGGTGCTGGGATTACACCTATGTGCCACCATGCCTAGTTAAACGTTGCTGGTTTTAGGAGATGTAGTTAATACAGGGTCCTGCTGGTCTACAACGTCTGCGCTGTGTGGTAGACTTTCTTTAAAAAGAACAGTAGAAGAGTGAGGGTAGGAAACAGACTACGGCGGAGAGGGAGAAGGAAAGCGGATGTGGGAAGGACAGGGTCGGGTGTGGGAAGGGGCACACGAACGATCAAGATACGAATGTCTACACACCAGTTCAAGACAAATGCTATTACACACTGCAGATACACACTAATACAATGGATAACACTGGGGAAGATGCCACGCACACAAAAGAACTAAGAAATGGAGGTTGGGCCTGGACGTATTATCAACTGAGCACTCCAACCTTGGAGACAAGGCCTGAAGTAGGCGCAGAGGAGGTAAAGCAGGCAGCCGTGTACAACGTCTCTCTTTGCCGGGTGGTCAGGGGGTCCCATCACCTGGCAGGAGGGTTCCTCATGCCCACCCCTGGTGCCATGGCGTCTCTGGGCACCTGCGGGGCTTCCCGTCAGCAGAGTGGGCCTCCCAGGCAGGGCCACCTGCAGACAAGCAGCTGTTTCCTCGGTGGAACACATGCACAGTTGGTGAGCGAGTCACAGGCACTAATCAGCTCCCCTGGCCAGCTAGAGTCACTTAAAAATTCTGTTGTGGGAATTTAAAAAGTATGTCTTACGAGTTGACAAGTTTTCAACAGACACTTCATACGGTGCCTCATGCCGAGAACCGTGCAAGAACGCAAGAAATAGACGTGGCAAAGTGATACCATTTTCGGTAAAATTAACAACAGCAAGAAAGCAGACGCGTGTGACTGCAGGTGTGAAAGGGGCAGCCGAAGTGGAAGGGCACAGCCCTGGGTGGGCATCCTGGGAATCCCAGAGTTCTCGTCTCTGCCTGGCTGCATCTCACAGGCTCGTGTTCAAATGAGTGTGTGATCCTCCCCAAGGTCAAAGGGTTTTTACAGTTTGTTCTTTGTATATGGTACCCAGTCCCCACCTGCACAGAGCCCTTTTTGTCTGGATGACGGACTGTCCCTTATGCATACTATCTCCATCTTGGGAACAGCCAATACCTCCATTAATGGAGGAATGGATAAAAGAAAATGTGTGTACGCACACATGGAGTACTATGCTGCTATAAGGATGAACCTGAGCCTAAGTGGGAAGATGGATGCCATGAGACCATCATGTTTAGTGAAATAAACCAGCCACACAAGATTAAGTATCAAGGGCCCCGCCTCATATGAGAAGCCCAAAGTATTCAAAGTAGGAGAGGAAAGCCAGAGAGAGCTTGCAGAGGAGGGGTAGCCAAGCAGACATAACTAAGAGGAGATGTGGAAGGAGCCAACCCCCACAGTTAAGCAGGAGTAGACCATCCTAAAGGGAATGAAAGAGGCTGTCTGGGTCCAAGATGGACTCACCACAGCCAAGCAATAATTTCATTTTCTCTTTGTATCCAATTTATCAAAAGCCATGTTTCCACATAAACAACGCAAAACATTGAATGTATATTCTAAGGATTTTAGGGGCTTATTAAACCTCCATTTAAAAGCTCATCTATGGTAAAAACACATTTGAATTTACAATAGCCGACTTTATAATCAAATTTCCAGAAAACCCTAAGTAATCAGAAATGTGTGTGCCCTCCTAGGTGCTACCACCAACTGACAGTGCCACATACGCTGGGCCTCCATCCCTCACCAAGGATAGCCACAGGTGAAAGTTTCAGCATCATGCCCCTTTTACAGAGCCGGAAACTGAGGCACACAGACTGCAGACCAAATCCACAGAGAACAAAGTCTGACCCAGGCCGCCTTATCCACAAATACCCTACTACTCCACACTTCCTAATCTCAGCAGCCAATGCCCATGGACCATAGGTATTGTGCATAAAAGTGATTCTTTTCTTTTTAAAATGACAATAGACCCACATCTTGCTTAATTCCAATTTTTTTCTTTTCTTTTCACTGTTAGGGTTGAAACTAGGCCCTTGTTTATGCTGCTGGGCAAGTGCTCTACCACTGAGCTACCCCCTCAGCCCAGAATATTTCCACTATTTGACTAAATAAGGTAAAAATGTACAAGTAAATACAACTGTTCCCATACTGTTAAAGGTGTCTAGTACACAGTTAGTGAATCTTTTTCTGTAGTAAAAAGCCAGAAAGTAATGGTTTCCATGTTTCTGCAGCTATGGGAAGTGGACAGTGGCCTTGGCACGTGCTTAATAAGCAAGTGCCCACCAAGAGCCAAACAGGCAGCCCCGGTTGCCACAAAAGATGGCACAGGCCAGGTGGGCTGCCCCAGCTCCTCAGCTTAGTAACAGGAAAGCGTGCACAGGCAACCCACAAGCCAGTGGTAGCTGTGGGTCTCAACAAAACTTCAGGGACACAAGTAGTGACAGGCGGGACTTGCCTGCCTGCTGTAGGTTGGCACTTCTTACCCAGAACATACAATCACAACTTTATAACATTGTTAAGAGAGTTGATTTTTAAATGTCTGTACAACATACAAAAAAAAAGTATCCAGGCAATAAGAGCCTAATTTCCTCATTTTATAATGTGAAATTATATTAAAACATCTCATTACATCTGGGAGTCCATGCAATTGTTATTTGTCAATTTAAAACAAAATATAAAATATTTAGATGTTGCTGTTATAATGTAGTCAACAAATCCAAGTATTTGTTGACCCACAGAAAACAAGGATCTAGGGACTGAGCTGCACAGATACTTGGGGGATTCCTGTGCGGGAATAAAGAGCACTGGCTTGGTAAGAAGCGTCCAGATGCTCTGGGAGTACTGCTAACGCTACTTAGCAATACTATGTTGCTGACCCCGCACACTCAGTGCGATGGGGCCGAGGCAGCCGGCCAGCCTATGAAAGGACTGCTGACGGGGATCTGATGCCTCTGACATACAAACCAGCACTGTCAATAATAAAGGATGCCATCATGTGAAAACTTCCTCCCCAGGCTTTCTGGGTTAAAGTCTGAAACGCATGCTAACTCAGGAGCACAGGCTCCCTGCTAACACGGTCACGCCGACACAGGCCTCGGTAAAAGCTTTCTAGTATTCTGGCAGGTGAGCACAGACCTCTGCGCATCTGTGACTAATTCTGAATCCCACTCCAGCTCTTTCCTGTGGCTGCGCCAAACAAAACACCTGATCCCCAGAGGATCAGGCCAGTATGACGGTTCTCTGTTCATAACCAAGATGACACACACTTGAATCCAGTTTCTACCCTGAGTTTTTAGAGGGCCTAGGAAGAAACAGCATCTGGTAAGAAGTGAAAATTGATCTGCAAAGACAGCTCAGGAATGTGAGCCGTCTGCAATTCCACTTCTCTTATTTCCTATTTAGTAAATACAAAGATGCAGAAAACTGAACTATTAATTATTGTCATTATTATTTTACACAAGGCAATTTTTCTTTTTTCTGATATAGGGTCTTGCTCTGTAGCCCAGGCTGGTCCTGAACTCACTATGGAGCCCAGGCTGGCCTTGGACTCACGGCAATGCTCCTGCCTCAGCTTCCTGAGTGCTGGGATTACAGGTGTGCACCATCACGTCCGGGTTTATGTGGTGCAAGGGAATCAAATTCGGGGCCATGCACTTGCTAGGCAAGTGCTTTAACAGCTGCGCCATTCCTCCAGCTCAAGGCGATCTTTTTTAAAGACTCTTAGGTCTAGACTACAACATCTGAGCCAGGAGGAAAGTCACTGACAGAACACAGGGCTTTCTTTAGGAATGGCAGGAACACTGTGTGTGGGGGTCAAAGGACAATAAGGGGACAACACCACATTGCCGGGCACTGGCTGCCAGGAGGGGGATTTGGCATCACCTCTGCCCCCTAAGCAGTCTGAATCCAGTGACATACGAAGGCACAGAACTCACTGTCACCAGTTCAGGCATCTGAGTGACTGTGACACTGGGCACAAAGCCACACTGCTGTGGGAACTGTGACGTCACATACACGGGGGTAGGGAAATAGAAAAGGATACGAAGATGTAGTCATCCATGTACCTCTTCTTGAGGTTCTCCACGATGGAGCTCTCCGAGATCTTGGACAGCAGCACCATGTCGTCCACGCCACTCTGCTTGACATTGTGGCTCTGCCAGTGGTACCGGTAGGCTCCTTTGCTCCCCTGGGGACACAAGCACACTGCTGTTAGGACACCTGATGTTGCCTGGGAGGAGGACAACCACCACTAACTTCCCAAACACACTTCTAGTGCCAAGTGGCAGGGGGAGATCTGGCTCAAACTATAGCTGTGCCACAGAGAATTCCTGCTCCCCATGTCACTGAAACACGTCTTCCCTCACTTGTCAGATGAGAGAAATAAGACCCACTTTCCCAGAGCCATGGAGAATATCACATAAAATCACACACGTACAACGCGGCCAACAGTGTTAGACACAGCCAGAATCCCACAGGTGGCCTTGGCCATCTCTGAGCCTCATGGTCTCAGCAAGCTGGTCAGCAAACATAAGCAACAAGATGGAAGCTTTCTGGGTTTCTTAAGTTTGGAGACTATGTATCGGGCATGAAGTCACCACTTCTCATGTCGCCCAGAGTAGCTTCTATTCATAAACATATCACTAGCCATGTGACAAAGGCCTTCAAAATATATGCCACCGTGTGGGTTGGATCATACTACATGACGTGTGAACAGGAGGCCTACGACATGCCCCCATAGGGACACACAAGCACGTGTGCATGTACTCACACACAGACACACAGACATACAAGCACACACACATGTTCACACAGGAGATACACAAGCATGCATACACACAAGCACACAGACACACAAGCACGCGCACACAGAGACTCACACACTTGGGGTGGGGGAGGTGGGAGAAAGGACTGCCCAGGGAAGGAGGCACTGAAGAGTCTAGAATCCCTGGAGTTCACCAGGGGAGACCTGAGGACGTGCAGAGCCTTCACTCACTGGGGCAGAAGAGCTGAGGCCACGACTTACATAACAGCCGCAGACAGGCGGCAAGACATGGGAATACTGTCCCATGTCCCCACGCCTGACCCCTGCACGCATCTCTGGGCAGTGCCTCATGCTGGGCATGAACCCTCACCAGGGCTTGCTGCCACCGAGTTGGGACCCAGGAGAAAGAAGTCCCGAGTCAACGTGTGCAGAAGGGCCAGGTGTTCGTCCATACCGCACAGACAGGTGCGGAAAGGCACTGGGGCTCTGAGAGGGGGCAATGGGAGGCAACAGGGGGGAGCTGCATTAAACTTCATTTCTGTGGTTTTTTTCAATTGTTTAGATTTTTGATAGGGGCATATCTTAAAGAGGCTCTGGGGAAAGCAGGCTTTGAGAATCAGCCGAGAGGGGCCCACCCAGGAGAGGCTGCCGGTGGCTACAGCTGCGTGGTACAGAAGGTTCCGGATGGCCGGCTGCCACACTGCCGAGCACAGGACATCACTCCGCTCACTCTGAACTCCACATAGCATTGGTTCTACAGGATGACCTCAGACACCACCCTCCTCCTTCCTCTGTGGCAAAGAGAAGAAAAGCGCTGTGCACGGTGTGACTCACTGGGCTTCCGAGGAAGGCCTGGACCACGGCCATGGCCCGAGTCGTCCTGGCCACCCCTCCCTGCCCCTTCCTCTTCCAGCCCCTAGGCACCACCAAAGCAACTGTTCACAGAAAACTGAAGTCCTGGGGCAACCAGGACTAACCCTAATAGGGACCATCTCTTCAAAATAGGCCTACGATGATATTTTCTCTCTGAAAAAATATAAGCACAGACAGAACAAAAAGCTGTCAGTAAGTGGTTACCTAACTTCTACAAAGGAAAAGAAACAAACCAGGTATGGCAATATATACCTATAACCCCAGCTAGTCAGGAGGCCAGCCCAAGCAAGCTAGCAAGATCTTTTTTCAAAGTAAAAAGAGAAAAGGGCTGGAGATGTAGCTCAGCAGGGGTGGGAGGAGAAGGTGACCAGGAAGAGGACCTCTGTGTCCATGAGACATCAATCTCAGTGCCTTTCCTCATGCTCAGTGACACAGTCCTGCCCATCTCAGAGGCTGTGTCCCTCTTGGTGGTGCACAGTCCCCAGGAGAGCATGGTGACTGAGGATCCCACCCTGGCTCTGAGTTGCTCTCAGCCACTTATCCACAGCAGGACAAGGTGCCTACGGTGTGGCCGAGTGGACACTACAGACGGTCCTGCCTTTGGGTGGTTTGACTTGGTGATCCTTTCACTTTACAATGTTGTGAAAATGACAAACTCAGAGACCCACACTTCCCATGCCGCCACCCTCTTCCTGGGCACCGCCACAGTGCCATGTGCCCTTACAGTGCCGGGCAGCCTAGGCCCATCCATCTGGCCATCAAGGGTCAACAGTCCCATTCCACAGCGTGCTGTGTTACTATGCATAGTAAATGCACCTTCAGCAGACCAGGTCTTCAACCAAGACTGGAGAGGTGTGTGGGGATTTAACTCCACTGCAGTCGAGGATTATTTGCATATGCAAAGTAAGCAGCTCTTTCATTGGTGGTGGCAGTCCCACAGGTTAACATTTCCACACCACACTGGAGGACATGGGTCTCCCAGCCGGCAGGTGGCAAAGGCTAAATGTGAGGCAAAGACTCAGTGATTACGGACGCATCCAAACGCGGCTTGTCTTACAGCATCTTTCTCCTGGGTCTATTTAAAATGGCAGAACAATGACAGACAGTCTCCAGAACCAAATCCCTCACTGGAGACATACAACCATGGTTAACGACCACCACCTCTTAGCACCAAAGACTACAACGCTGGAGTTCTATCTGGTCTGACATCTTCTCCAAGTCATCACACACTTGCATGCACACACGTGTACTTCACTTCCCAGTAATCACAGCTATGAAGGACTCAAAATACACATCACGAGTGCTTAAATTTTAAAAACGTGTTATAGTGAAGACACGCTGCCACGGATTCCCCTCAAATCCTCCCCGCTCTGAACACATCCTGCTGTTCTTACTAAGTTCTGCCACAGTTCCAGGTCCTCTTTCATGTCTCTATGGGGTGTAATCAGAAAACCTGATGCACACCACTGCTGCGTGCCATCCAACGGGAAGGCAGACTTGTGAGAACGTGGTGGTGTCCTCCTCCATCTTAGTCACTGGATCCGGCACCGAGCGACTGCTGGCTCCTCCTCCAGAGCCAAAATGATCACTAAAGGTCAAAGTTTTGAATCAATTCAGGGCATGGAGGCAGCCACAGCAGTGCAAGGCAGTCGGGACTTTTCCAGGACTGCTTCCGAAAGCGGCAGGAACGATGGGATATGTGTCTGAAGTGAGGGGAGGACTTTGAGGGGATCTGTGGCAATATATCTTTTAATGTAATAAATATTAAAAGTTTAAACATTTGACTGCACTTTTGATATCACCCTGTACATGTGACCTTCCTCACCCTTGATTTTTCAGAACACTGCCAAGTCCCCGAGATCTTCCAATTATAACTTTCGTCCTCTCTGCGCCTTTCTCCTTCTTTGGCTCCCCCTCACCCACCCTGAAACCCCATTCAGATGAGACTGGAGTTTGGGGAGCTGGGGAGGCTGACCCACCCAGTCTGTGTGGGACAAAGTCAGATACAGCCAGGAGCCCCTAGGGCAGGGCCAGGAAGTTCCAGCAGGGATGGCAGGGTAGCTCTGTGGTAGCTCTTCATTACAAATGGCAACATCCTAAGCAAATGAGATCATAGGCTGGGAAAGTGGGACCCTCACACAGCCCTGGAGGAGAGAAGTGGTGCTGCAGGTGGGTGCCAGCTGCACGTGGGTTCAGGGTGAGATGGTGCCACCCACCCCATATGTGATCCTGAGTCCCACCCGTCATTACAAGTTATGAGGGAGGACTTTTCCATTGGGCAGGGATTGAGCATAGGCTTTTTTAGGCTGATACTGAATTTCCAGTGACAAGTCAGTTTATTTAAAAAAAAAAAAAAAAACAGTTAACCAGGCACTGTGGCATATGCCTGTCATCCCAGCCATTCAGAAGGCTGAGGCAGGAGGATTCCAAGTTTGAGGTCAGCTTGGTCTACACGCTGAGACTCTCAAAATCAAATACAACATGGGCTGGGCACACAGTCTAGTGGTTAGAACATCTGACCAGCAGGAGCATGGCTCTGGGTTCAATCCCTGGTACCACAGGAAACAAAGCAAAGGACTCACTCACGCGCAGGATCTAGAAAGTGGGTGCACCACACTCAATACTGGCTCTTCTTGTTCATTTGTTAGTGACGGTACCGGGCACTGAGCCCAGGGCCTTTATACATAGCTACACCCCCAGCCGATTTTTATTTAAAGTAGGCTCTTACTAAGTCACTAAGATCCAGACTGGGCTCAAACTTGTGATCCTCCTGCCTCATCCTCCCAAAGTCCTGGGCTTACATGTCTGTGCCACAGGACCCAGTTACACTGACTGTCCTTCACGCTTGGGAGGCGACATTGGGGTTGGGTGGGAACGTGGCTGGCTGAGCTGCTTGGTTTCAAAGGCCGAAGGTCCACTGTGGGTGTGTTTACCAAGGTGGCCTGGGAAGTGCAAAGGTGAGGAGGCCATGGTATTCTCTCCTGAGAGCCCAGCTAGCGCTCTGTTGCCCGCCTGGGGAGGGAAGTGTTTGCTGGCACTATCCCTCTCTGCTCCATCCAAGAGAGAGGAGCTACCCACATGCCATAACTGCTGACCACCAATGTCAGGAAAGGGAGGACAGTGCTGTGGACCCAGGAATGGGGGGGGGGGGGGGGAATGGGACGGGACACTGGCATGATCACACAAGCTGAGGCAGTATTTTTAGGAAGAAGCATTACAGAAATTTGGAAAGCAACATCAAAAATTTAGACACACAGCTCAACATACAAACAGATAATGAACCAAAAGAAAATAAAATTCACCAGGTTGCTCACTGAAATACGGGCAACAGGAAGCAGCGCCAGGAGCCGGCTAGAGGAAGACGCCGGGCAAAGGACCACTACAACGTCCTGAGAGACCTGCCTGAGCTGACAGAGGGCGAGACAAAGGGCGTCCCGGGGGGGTGTTAACTGTTCCCAGGTATGACACCCTTTGGGACACCCTGTACATGAATTCACTGCTACATAATTTCTGCTATTGCATTAGCTTTACTTCAAATATTACAACAAATTAATCCGGAGCAAAATTTTGTGTTATATATTATACTTTACGTTTTTGTATACATGATGACCTTTGGGACCACAGGGGCAGTCCTGAACTGAGACCAGAACTGGAGCTCGGGTCTTCTGAGCCCCAGCCGAGCCCTGCAGCTCTCCACACTGGGTCCTGCCCGGGCGAAGCTGGGGTAGAGGTTCTGACTGACCCCAGGGGCTCAAGGCATGGGGCACTGGGGCGGGGGCACCCCTTATCTTGAGCACTATCCGTACCAGATGCTATGTTAGGTGCTTTGCACACTGCTCTGGTTGATCCCAGAAGAATTCCAGAAATGGGGGGGGGGGGGGGGGCGGGTACTATGATCCCAGCTGGACAGACAGAGGGGAGAGGGCAGGGGAGAAGACCACGAGGGAGGACTGGCTTGGAGGTGCTAGAAGGCCACACAGCCAGGCCTGGTGGTGCAGGGATTATAATCCCAGTACTTAGGGAGGCTGAGGCAGGAGGATCAAAAGTTTGAGTAATTCGAAGTTTAGTAATTCAAAATAAAAAATAAAAATGAGCTGGGGCTGTAGCTCAAAGGTCCTCACTCGATCCCCAGTACCAGAGAGAGAGAGAGAGAGAGAGAGAGAGAGAGAAAGGGTAGGAGAGAAGGTGGGAAAAGGAGGGAGGGAGAGAGAGAAAAGAAACCCACTACAGCTGGCTCAGAGGCCACAGAGGACAACTGAAGTGGGTCCCCACTCCACGTAGGTATCTGGAGAGGTGGCCTCTGATCGCAGGTTCACAGGCAGCACTAGTAGCTACTTTTAGGTCCCACAGCAGCCACTGACACAAAAGGTCACTTTTGCCACACTCTGAGCAGCAGTGATCCCAGCACACTGAATGAGGCCCCATGGGGACAGCATCACAGGCAGAAACCTCTGTGGAGCTGGGGCAGGAGCATTGGCTCCACCTGGGACGCTGGCCTCAGCCATCCTGCTCAAAGTGCTCCCCGAGGAGAGTTGCAAAGACTCCGCGCTCCCTGGGCTTCCCTATGACCCAGCTTCTCATTCAAATTTCTAGAGAAACAGATTTCTATTTTCCCCCGTGGCAAGAGGTGCCTCCTAGCACTATCTGAGGATTCACGTGCGTTAAAATAACCTCTGCAAAGTTCCAGACACAACAGGCAAGGGAGGCATCCACTGCCAGAACTGCCGGAATGTTGATTTACGGTCAGGCGTGGCTCCCGGCCCGCAACACCAGGAGCTGACAGTCAGCTCTGGCAAGCTTGGGGATGACATCACAGCCATGCCCCCCACAACATAATGCAAAAAATATCAGGACAAACAGACCAGCTCTCCACCCTGTGTGGAAAAGCCTGTCCCCATGCGGTCACACAGAGGGCAGCAGCCCCATGGGGGCAGGATGGCGAGCTGAGGGCTGTGCTTCACAACCACCAGGAAGATCACACAGGTTTACCTGCAAAAATACTAGCCTGGCTTCTGGGTGCAAAATGCTGAAAAGGCTGTTTACACTCCGCTATGCGGCGCACAAGCGTACTTTTTTCCAAGCCCAGAGGCCACGCTGTGCTCGAAGTGTGAGGAAAAGTAGCCGCAGCCCGTCCTATATTCTCCCGGGTCTGTGACCCTTTTCCTTCCTGGGAGTTAGACCAAAAGCACAAGGTGACTTGGCAATCAAACAGCCAACACCCAGAGGTACCTGGGTGTGACCACATGGCAAGTAAGGTCCTTTGGAACCAAAGGAAAGGGCTTCAACATTCACTTGACAGAGAATGGCTGTTAAAGAAGCCCAACTAGCGGCTAGCTTTGCACCTGGGGTAAAACTCCATAAAAAAAAAAAAATTAAAAGCAGCAAGAAAGAGAACAAAGTAAAAAAAGAGAAGTAACTTGAGATGCAAAGATAAAAGGCAAATGATTTAAATTAAACATGAGGGAAACATTACAGAAATGAAGGAAATAAAACAACTGGAGATCTAAATATATGCACCAAAGAAAACTTGTCTGATCATAGGGTAAGCAGTATAAACAAATAATATAAGATACCATAAATGTTTTTAAAGGACAAGAAAATAATGAAAGTTTCCTTCTAAACTCCACTCCAAGGGGACACAGCCCTTTTTTTGTGGCATGTCCACCGTCCTCCAAATGCTAAGTAGACAAGTTCAGTTCTAAGAAAACCTGCATAAGGTCCTCAAGGTTAAGAATGTATGTGAATCACTTCCTAGAGGTAGGTCACTTTTATGAGGTTGGTGGATTTGTTTTAAAGGGCTGAGAATACAAGCAAGAGGTAATTTTAAGTTTTGGTCATTTAAAATTTCACCTTTTTAAAGCAATTCGTGATTGGTTTAAGGAAATATCAGACAAATTCATCAGTTTTGAAGAGTGGTTTGAATATGAGTGTGTGTGTGTGTGAGTGTGTGTGTGTGTGTGTGTGGTCCTGGGAATCAAAACTCTCGGTCCCCAGTCCATTTCTTAGTTTTAAGGTCAGGACAGGGTCTCACCTAATTTGCCAAGCTACCCAGGCTGGACTGAAACTTAGGTTTGCCTGCCTCAGCCTCCCAGAGTGCTGGGGATTACAGGCCTATGTCACTAGGCCTGGTCTGAATATTTTCTAAATACCTAATTGGTACTTCCAAATCAAATCTCTGTCACTCCTGGGGGGTGGAGGTACTGGGAACTGAACCCAAGGTCCTGCCACGCCAAGTACACACACTATGCCACAGAGCCACATCCCTCTGACCGAGTCTTTTCTCCACTAGAGACACAGTTACTATTCACATGTTCACAGGATGCACTTCAACTGGCAAGCAGGGGAGCTGTGGAATTAAAAGTGACTCACCAGAGACACACTCGTGTGGGGCACAAGAATGGACAACAGGTTGCCCCAGATGGCAGAGGCGGCTCCTCTCCGCTGTGCTCTGGGAGGCCCGAGTCACTGACCCCTGGCCTCTGAAAGGGCCCCTTGTTGAGCTGGGCTGCCCAGAGCAGTCGAGGCTGCTGCAGAAACCGTCCCCATGCATATCCTGACCTGGGAAATGAGCACTCACCAGGACAGCAGCATGGCCTGAGCTCCACACCCATGTGCCCGGTGAGCACAGGGGGCCATGCATGGTGAGGTCTCGTACCTCAACACCGCCACCTACCTGCCACCCAACCCCTTCACACAGCCACGGAGGGAGCTTGAGATGGGCATCTGCAGAGAGCACTAGGGTCTGTCCCTCATGCCTGGCCATGGGAAAAGGGCAAACAGCCGTAGCTGCGTTGGAACAGCTGGTGTTGGAGCTAAGAGGGGCGTGGGGTCAGCCTGGCACAGACGACCAATCTGCACCAGTGTGGGAGGAGATAGGCTTCAGTTGAGTGCCTGTCCTGCCACTGCCCCAGTCCCACTCGGAAGGACTCTAGGCAGGAGCAGGGCTGCCAGGCAGTGAACTCCATTGAATGCTCACACAGGCCGAGTGAGGTTCCTAGACTCAGCGCCTAAGGCCCCCCCAACAAACCCACAGGTTGTGGCCTCTGCACTGACCTTCACACTGAGGGCGAAGTGGTCACTCCCGCGGGCGAACCTGCCAGGCTGTGGCCTCAGTGCTATGGTGTGTCCCCTAAAAGCCTCACGTATTTGGATATAGTGGGCTAACTGTGGAACCCTGTGCTGCTGGAAGGAGCAGAAGCTTGGAGCTTGAACTTGGTGGGTTGAGTCAACTTGTTGAGATTGGGGGATACCCAGAACAGAGCTTTCAGGTTGGTCTTGCTGACCTGTGGGCCAGGAGAGGTCCAAATGGCAGCTTGAACTGAATATAGGAAAAAGAAACACTGCTGCAGCTTCTTCCTGGGAAAACTCCTGTCCAAGTCTCCTTACATCACTGGCTTCTTATCACATGGCTTTCTGTGTGCAATGCCATGAACAGCTCTCCAGCCTCTGCCATGTGCCTTCACCCGGTCTGGGTGCCCCAAGAATGGGCTGAATGAGACCTTCTGAAACTGTGAACTAAAATAAACCTTTCCCCCTTAAGTTGCAAATGTTGGGTATTTTGTCCCAGCAACAAACAAATAACCAAAGGACTCTACGCTGTCCTCCACGCTGAGGACTCAGTGGCTGAGTCCCCCCAGTGACAACCCCCCACCCTGCTGTGGCCTCTGTGGCATCCTCCACAGTAAGGTGGTGGTGGTGTGGGGGAGGCAAGCGCACAGAGCTCAGCTCAGAATCCCACAAGCAAAAACCTTAGCTCCGGCTGGAGTCCCTTCTCTCTGGCTTTTACGCATGTGCACAGGACATGCAGATCTGGGGCTTTGGAATGAGGAGGGAGCTGGGGACACCTGCTTGGGAGCTGTCACTTTCAAGTACCTGTCACCACAGGAACAAGGGAAACTTTGGGGGATAAGAAGGGGGGTAGGGATGAAAGCCAATCATGTGTCCATTCACACCTCACCCTTCTACAGGTGCGGTCTACAGAAGCTAGGCCTGGCCAGGGCAGCCATACCAGGGAGGCTCCTATGTTGATTACACTTGCTTTCTCAATGGGGAGGGAGAAAGCAGCCACAAAGGAGCAAATGTTACTTTAGACATTGACAGACATAATGTGATACACAGCTGTGAAGAGATAACTTATGAGCAGCCTGAGAAGAAGAAACCCAGATGCCAGTGGAAAGGCCTCAGAGGGGACAAAGGCGGCTGGGGTGGGAGGGCAGTGGGGTATACCAGGGACACGCAGCAGGACTTAATTTCCCGAGTGCCCAGAGCTGTACAGATTTAGCAGAAAGGGACACACCTGATGTAGTCACTGGTCTACCTATTCTGGAGCATCGCAAACGCCAGGACCAGAGATCACAGAGCCAAAAGTCAGCACTGTCACTACGGCTCGGTCAACCGTGTCGACCAGAAAGAGTGAAACCTCCTGAACCCGGTCTCCTCCTGCCAGGTCAGGGTGTGCAGGACAACACAAGCCCAGGCCTACTGGTGAGTCCCTTCCACGCAGGGCCAGCCACAGATCAGGCAAGAGCCCAGAGGCCCAAAAGAGAGCACGAGATAAAGGGCGACAGGAGATGGAGGAAATCAAAGCCGGCTGGCGGCACACACTTGTAACCTCAGCACTCAGGGGGCTGAGGCAGGAAGGTTTCAAACTTGAGCCCAGGCTGGGCAACTCAGCAACTTTGACAAGTCCCTACTTCAAAACAAACAAACAAACAAACAAACAAATAACTAAATGGGCCTGGAATGTAGCTCAGTGTGAAGGTCCTAGGTTAAATTCTGAGTACAAAACAATACAAAGAATCAAGGAAATCGCCATATGGGCCTTTTATAACTGCTGACACATTAAAAATCTAAAAAAGTATGTATCAAGTTCAGATAAACCTAAAACATGAAGCCACTACATGATCCACACTCTCCGTGTTGTTCTAGCCTGTATCACAGTGACTGCAGTCCTCAGGCTGTTGTTCCATTGACCAAGAAAGACCCCACCCACTACCATGTCTACAGGACTCATACTTGGGTCCCTGGGACAGGGCCTCAGACTGGCACTGATACCTCAGTTGTGCCTGTCACCAAATGTGGACACACTTTATATCAACCCTGCTCCTGTAGAACCACCAGACAAATGACTCCAAGACATGTGGTTTGTGTGGATCCCGTGTGGCGACCACCTCCTCTAGGGCCTCAGGTTTTCTTGAGTCAGCTGTTTCATGTAAAGGTGGTGTCTTAAGTTACTGTCTTGTCACTATGACTCAATACCCGACGTCCACAACTTTAGGGAGGAAAATTTTATTTTAGCTCACAGTTCAGAAGGTCTCAATCCTTTCACAGGTGGATGGCTGGAAAATAGGGGAATCACATGGCAGGGCTGGAGCCACATGCTACGACAGAGCCAGAGCACCAGAGACAGAGATTTTTACAGTATGGTGGAACAGAGAGAAGTCTAGGAGGAAAGGTGGAACCAGCACACACCTCTCCAGGTCAAGCCCCCAGCATCTACCTCTTCCAGCCAGGGGCCACGTCCCAACCCCACACAGTATCCATAAGAACATGAGGCTTTTGGGGGACACCCTAGACCCAAACCACTACAGATGGTCCCTCATCATCTGGGTTTCAAACCCAAGACCTAAACAGATTTGTGTTAAGGTTCCTATGACTACTTCACTTGGTACCTCACTAGCCCCATCCCAAACATGAAGACCAGAGTGACTCGGACAAGGCAGTACTGGTCAGTCACGCACATTCAACTCAAACACCTGTAAGCCGCATGTGGGAAGCAAGAGCCTTGGGTAGCAAGAAGGGCATGTGCTAGGGTGGTCATGCACATACCCCGCATGTCCTGAGAATGTCAATATGTTTGCCCTGTTTCCAGTGTTGGCCACAGGATCTCAGGGTTGTAGAGAGACTCTCCTAGTTACCTGTGCCTATCCTCAGCCCTGGGACAGAGAGGACCTCAGATCCTCCAGAGATGCAGAACTTCTCCCTTACCAACTCCTCACTGCCAGCCAGTGCAGACCAGAGCCTTCACCTGGCACCCAAGGGGCCTGTGGTCCTACGCTAGCCATGAGAAATCCAGATAGAGAATTCCACCTCTGCTCTGCCTCTGCCCAGGGAATTCTTTTGACCTTCTTTTGGTGGTATGGGGAATGGAGACCAAGGCCCTTGCTCTGAGCTAATATGCTCAGCCCCTTTGTATTATTTATTTGAGGCAGGGTCTTGCTAAGTTGCTATGCTGCCCAGGGCTGGGCTCAAACTTGTGATTCTCCTGCCTCAGTCTTGCAGAGTGCTACCTGTGCCACAGACCTGGTCCCTGGACACGTCTGCATGTTCTAATGCACCCTTGAAAATTCAAAGCAAACACTACTTCCTCGTGTTCTGATAAATCACAGGTGCTCCTGCCACTGTGGGGTTTGTTTTGTTTTGTTTTTTGAGACAAGAATCTCACTCTGTGGAACAAATCACTATGCAGCCCTGGCCTCCACCTCACTGCAATCCTCCTGCTTCAGCCTCCTAAGTGCTGGGATTACATGCACATGCCACCATGCCTTATTTGGTGCAGGAGGTGAGGGGCGGGGGTCAAGCCCAAGGCTCTAACTGCAGAGCTGCACCCCAGCCCCTCCTGCCTGTGCTCCTTTCATGTCCCGTGGGCCACTTATTTATTATCTCTTTTCCCTGTTCTCAGGTCTAAGTTACCTGAGCCTGGAGTTGGTCACAACTCCGCTCTCCCTTGCTCTGACACAGCCGTGGACATCAGTGGCTTTGTTATGAATGAGTGGACAAAAATCATCGCTAAGGATTGAGTCGCCCTAGGAGGCTTCGAGGAGATCAGATTTGAGTTCAGGACTGAAACAGGGAAAAAAGTAGGGAAGAAGCCCCTCCCAAGAGGAAGACGAAGGGAGGCCCAGAGAGGACAGGCGCAATACCATCGTCCTGTGTACACTGGCTTTCCCTCCACGACAGCACCTGAAGAGGCCCGCCAGACCAGAAAGAGGTCTTGTGGCCAGTGTCGCAACCCAAGCTGCGGAGAAGGGAGGGAGGGAGACAGGAAGCAGGCAGCCGAGATGGCATCTCCACAGAGGTAAGCCCAGGTCACACAGACTCTCACAGACCGCAGTTGGGTCCTCACCCTGCATGAGGAGGAATAAAACCCCCAACTCCAAGCAAAGTTCCTAAAGGAGGGTGGGAACAGGGGGCCAGCGTCCTCCACTGTGGGGAATATAGTCATGTGAGCGCGTCTAGCATGACAATGGCCATGCCACTCAGAGCTGGCCTGTTTGGCCTGAGTCTCTGCTCATTTTCGGCATGCACAGAAACAGACTGCAGGGTGAGGGCAACAAACCCCATGCGAGGCAGAGACAAGGAAGAAACAAGCAGCCCTCTCGGAATACAACCTCCGCAGGGTCTTCAAGGTAGCAATCTCAGCCGGAAGGCCTCTCGGCTTGCTACCGCACTGCCCTGCAGAAAGGGCAGAATCGTCACATGGAGGAAACCTCAGGCTGTGGAGGAAGCGCCCGGGGGCCAACCTGAAGCCAGCCAAAGGAACTGCAGTCAGCCGGCTCATAGAGACTTTCGTGGTGGCAGCATGTCTGTTCCTGAGCCCGGGCTTGCAGCCGCCCCTTCTCCCGGCCATCCCCTCCACCTTCAGTCCTTTCCCCAGTCTCCTGCGCCATCTTCCCTGTGTGCTCAGTGCAGTATGAGATATGTCACAGCTCCAGCAGAACTGCATGCCTACTGACCCGCATCTGTGCCCACCATGGCTGTGGCAGAGGGGTCACAGCTCTGTGCGGTGGGGCAGGACGATCTGCCCAGCAGATGCCCCAAGAGAGGGCTGGACACACTGCTGGGCTCTCTGCAGGTACTGGCAGGGCTGACTCTGGAGGAAGAGGGAGGCACAAGGAAGGAACAGACACCTCCTTCCAGTTCTTTCAGCATCCCTGTTGACCCAGCCTAGGGCAAAGGAGACCACTGGGTTTTGTTTGAATGCATCATTTAAAAAAAAAAAAAAAGGCAGAATGGCTTATTTTTAAATAACTTCAAAATTAAAGAAAAATGACTAAAATAGGGAGATATGGAGAAGCACTCTTGTAATCTCAGCTATGTGAAACACAAGAGGATCACAAGCTCAAGGCTAGCCTAGGCAACTTAGCAAGACCCTACTTCAAAATCAAAATGTTAATCTGAGCCTGATAACACATGTCTATAATCCTAGCACTCAGGGAAGCTCACACAAAAGCATCAAAAGTTGAGCCCAGCCAGGGCAACTTAATGAGACCATGTCTCAAAATCAAAAATAAAGATAGGCTGCGGACGTAGCTCAATGGGAAAGCCCTGGACTCGATCCCTAGTGCGGCCAAAATGAATGAGTGAAAAGATAAATGAATACAAATAAATTTTAAAAACCTAACAAGGGCTTGCTGGGGATGTAGCTCAGTGGCAGAAGACCTCTGAGTTTGATCTCCAGGGTCAGTAAATAAATTACAAAAGAATCTTACACTTGTTCCCCATTGGTAATATCACCCCACTGGCTTCCTTTCTCTATATTTCTAGGTGGAGCTTTCTCCGACCCCCCGCACCACCCCCCCGCCCTGCCAAAAAAAAAAAAAAACATTTAAAAATAGGTTGTAACCACCATGCTCTCTTATTCCTTAATGCTTTGGGTATTTTCTAAGGGAAATTTCTCATAAACACCAGAGGGGCTGACGGTATCAGGAAACATAACACTGTCGCAACACTTTCTACACAAATCAATATTCCAATCTCAGTTATCCTAACAGCGTCCTTTATGACAGCTTTCTCCTGTTGCAGGATCACGTATGGATCGTACTTAGTCATTAGATTTTAGTCTCTTAATTTGTAATAGTTTCTCAGCTTTCCTTTGTCTTTTATAATGCTGACACTTTCAAGAATTCAAGCGGGAGATTTTACAGAACTTCCCTCTGTCTGGGCTTGGGCACCACTTCGTCATAGCTACACTCAGCTTTTGCATTCGTGGCTGGAATTCTCAGTAAGTTAATTTTGCATCCCCCTTGGGCTGTCACATGCCAATGCGCACAGTGCACGTGGGCAACACTCATTTCTATCTTTTGCGACGTTCTGGCCAATTCCTCCACTGCATAATTTCTATTTTTCCTGTTGCAACTGCCAAGTGATTTGTGAGGAGATGCAACGAGACTATGTAAATATCCTGTTTCTCAAATGTTGACAACTGACTTTTGATACATTTAAACTTAAAATCCAGTTATTTGGCATTCTGGGAGAATTCAAGACTTCAGGATTTGGGTCTTTAAGACAGACAAGTGTTACAGAACACCTCTTTGGGCTCCTCAGAGACACAGTGCCTGATTTCCTCAGGCCTGTGGGTCCCAGAGGAGCAGAGGGACCCAGCAGGCATGTTCCCATCCTACCACATGGTCTTCCACCTCCACAGGGTAGGAATGAGGTCCAGCTGAGGTTCAGGATGACTCAAGGTGTTTCCTAATGGCCCAGACAGTACCGTGGAGAGAAGCACGCCTGAAATGAGCTTGTACCTGAAACCACCTTGGCCAGGCAGGGCTTCGACCCCTATGTGCACCACCAGCAGGGCCCAGATCCATGCCTACCAGTCCTGCCTCTCCTGTCTCCACAGCTCCAGTATTGTAGAAAGGCTACCTGCCGAAGCAGGGTGGAGGGTAAGCTGGGCCAGAGAGGCACAGACCTGTAGTCCCAGCACTCCAGGTGGCTGAGGAAGGAGGACTGCAAGTCTGAGCTCAGTCTGGGCAATATAGTGATTTGGTCAGATCCTATCTCAAAATAAAAAATAACAATAAAAAAGAGCTGGGAACATAGCTCAGTGTGAAGGTCCTGGGCTCAACCTCCAGTACCACAAAATATAGCAGGTGCAAGTGGAAGAAGTTCCTTGGGACCAGATTGCTAGAAGCTGGGTGGGACCAAAGTTGGGGATAAACAGCCCAGGACGCAGAAAGGATGAGGTTCCATCAGTCACTCCCCTGTGTCACCCTTACATTCCAGATACTCCGGTTTCCATAGAGTCTCTCCTGCCACCCGGGAGAGCCCACAAGCCTTTCTTGCCTCACTTCAGAGGAGTTGGGGAGCCAAGAACCGTCCTCTCCACCCACTGGTGGGGCAAGACAGATGCCCAGCCACTAGGGCAGTGTGTCACAGCTGCAGGAGAGCAGCAGGCTCGTTGGGGACCAGAGAGTCACTACCACAGCCACCGGAAGCCCACTTGGGGAATGGGTACCAGTGATTAACAATTCCAACAGCTACAGATGAGACCCCATCGGCAAACACCAAGGTCACCACACTTTTTAGGTAGGAAGCGTCACACTAAAGATTTTTGCTTTCCTCCCCTCGCTAATGTAATGAGATACAAATTATTGGTGGTACATCCCAAATGCCTCTAGATTCGTAAACAGGAACTGGCTGTAGCAGTCATTTCATGGATGGTATTCTTTAATAACAACTGTGTTGCTGTGGTCTGCTTCCTAAACCACACACTATATTTTTCACTTAGTCATTCGGATTCAATCATTTAACCCACTCCGCAAAACCTGTGCACGGTTACTGGCCTAGGGCCTTGGGGATATAATAGTATTTTTGAAAGACACAAAGATTCACAATCTACTTAAATCTACATTTGTAGTTCCATCAGGAAATACAGGTTTTGTTGGCATAAGATTCTTTTATCGTGTAAAAATACTGAACAGTGACCACATTAACAGGAAAGAGAATACAGAGGTAATTCACACCGGCTGTGAAATGGTACTCCTGGCTGCCCGGTAAGCTGAGAAGCCCCGGGTCGGGTTCACACGAATCATTGATCTTGGAGGACAACAGAATCATCACCCAGGACCCCACTTCAAGAATGCGGAGGTTAATTTCATTTTGGTAGCGCCAGCCCACGCTCTGAGAGGTATCACTTGGAATCACCATTTATTTCATCTATTTACACTAACTTTTTCCTAACAATCTCATATATATATATATATATATATATATATATATATATATATATATAAGCTACTTCATTAAAAAAAAAAACAATCTCAATGCCCAGCTGCAAGAGGCAGCCATTTGGTGTGAGGTATGTGATACCATCTCAGCTTCCAGGAGCAAGAAGTTTTAAATATCCTAACTGGAATCCCTAAAACTTTAATGGAACTGGAGATCTTTGTAAGATATACTTTGTTGCAGCTGAGCTAGCTTCTGAAAGGGCACTTAGCAAAGAGAAAACAGTTTTCCAGGAACCAGCTAGCTACTTTGCAACGTATCATCCCCTAAAGTGCTAAGAGTCAGTGCCCTAAGTGTTAAATATCCCCAAGAAAACACAGGGTATTTCTTCCTAACAGGAACATCAGGCCAGACCAATCCCTAGACCCAGGCTGTGGGGAGATGGTTTTGCCTGTTGCCGGCCACAGCGTGGCACCCCCTTTCCTCGCAAAGATGCCCCCACAGGCGGGCACAGAACCTCTTTGCACCCCCCACCAGCATCCTCAGGCCCCACCCCCACCCACACATCCCCCTCTTAGTCACAAGAGGAAGTGCCCCTCCCCCGGATGCTGTCACTCTGAAACCTGGACACTGGCCACATGGCTTTAGAGGAAGCTGGTAAAAGCTAGGAGCTGGTCACTGGCCCAAGAACCTGGATCGCCTTGCTACTGTGAGGCTTCCAGGGCTCCAGGGAAAGAAACAGAAATCCCCAACCACCCCCACCCCCACCATCCCCCACCCACGTCCTCCCACTCCCATGTGGCGGAGGGGCGACTGGGAAGGGTTCAGACCAGCTCAGTAGCACATCCCAATGTTGAAGTCGCCGGGGAGATGAGACTGAAGGACCCCTTGTCATTTTCCAATGCTAGCAGGCCTCCTTGCTTACAACCTGCACTCTAGGTTCCAGTGTCTTAGGCAGGAAGCAGCTTCGGCCACCACCATGGTGGATGTTAACACCTAAGCACTTTGAAAGGATCAATTCCCTCATTTATAAAACGGCAATTGGGCCTTCAGTCACCATCCTCCCCTTCCCTGTCCCCAGGAATGGTCACCCAGTTGCGTGTGCACTGGAAGGGCACACACATCACTCTTCCCTCCAGACCCTTCTCACCTCCTGGCCCAGGAGAGGTCTGAGAGGGACTGGGCAGGGACGCAGCCTGAGGCCAGCTGGAGAGCAACTGAGAAGCTTCTCTGCATGCCTGGAGAAATTCCATGCTAACTACCGCTTCCTTGGCTCTTCAGGCTGCCTTACCTGAACCCTGTCCTGCTTTCTCCACCTGGCAGCAGAAAAGGCCTGGATTTCTTCCTCTGCCACTTAGGGCCAGGCTGGCCCCAAAGAGATACCTTCACCTCCTTCCTCAGCTCTTCAGGGCGACCAGAGGGTAAACTTTGGGGGCTACAATTCAATCGCGTTCAGGGACACTCTGTAGTTCATTTCATCAGTGGCCAAATGCTCTAAATAACTTCGTCCTGTGCTCCAGCCTTCTGGGAGGCAGCAGAGCACCTCAGCACAGGTGGCTCTGCCCCCGGGGGCGGAGAAATGCCCCAGCTGCAGGTAATAAGGGCCAGGTGAGACCTGACAAAGGCCTCAGCACAATCCTAGGCACAATAACGGGAGGGGGGCGGGCAAGCTCACGCTCACCCTCACCTAGAAGCTACCAGAAACCAGCCCACAAGTGAGACTTGGGACATGTCCAAACAACCAAGGCACTTTCCTAGATGTCCCTGGAGAACACACAACCCAAAACAGAATGCCTGCACCACTGAAGGTCCTGTCCACCATGTGGACACACAACAGGCTGCAGGAGGAGGAGCCAGGCGGGTAAGGACACACTGAGGTCACCTCAGCTGAGCGACACAGCAGCCACGTAAGGCCACTTTGGCCCCATTTTCCTCATCCATGGCCTAACTCACAGCCATTCAGAGAAGTTTGTCAAGCGGGATACCCAGGTCTCTTACCGGACGCACTTTTTTTTTGAGACAGGGTCTTGCACAATAGCCCAGGCTGGTCCTGAACTCACTATGGAGCCCACGTTGGCCTTGGACTCACAGTAATCCTCCTGTCTCAGCCTCCAGTGTGCTGGAATTACAGGCGTACACCACCATGCCCAGCTTGAGTGGTGCTAGGGAATCAAACTCAGGTACTTAGGCAAGCGCTTTAACCATCGAGCTATTCCTCCAGTCCCAGCAGGCCCAGACTAAGACTAAGGGCAGTGGACTTCTGGCAGGGAGACACTTCCCCTCTCTCCCCTTCTCTCTGAACCATCTAGCATAGGGCGTGGTCAGTCTTATCAAATTTATAATTGGGAACAGAGTGTAAAGTGCACCAGAGCCCTTGAAACACTGCATCAACTCCATGCATGTGAAAAAGGAAAGTTGTTGAATGTAAACAAGTTGTTGAGAGAACCTAAGAGGGGTGGCGGGAGGAGAGGGTTGCACCCACCCTCTCCTGCAGGACAGGGCATCTCCGAGGGCAGAAAGCAAGCCCCACCGGCTCCAGGTGACAAGCTCTGCTAGGACCACGCCAAGCTGCCACCCCCACCCCACATTCCCTGGTTCCCCGGGGTTTTGGAGAGAGCTTCCTCTGCAGCAAATCAAGCCTCAATCTGATTAGCAGAATGAGCTTCCCACTGGACAAAATCCACTCCCTTAGGGGCAAAGGCTGGGCCCCAGCAGTCTCTGGCCTGAGGTGTGACCTTGTGCTCTGATCCCCAGCCATAGGTGCGGGACTCCCCAGAGGGTGTTGGGGAAGGAAGGACAGATCTCACTGGGCTCAAAGGCTGCTAGTTACACCCAAGCCTGTGCCCTCTCCCAATAAAACATCACCAGCACCACAGGAGAACACCAGGTCCCACACAGAAAACATGGCCACTCAAAGTCAAGCTGTACAGCTGTCTTGCTGGCACGGTCCAACAAGACACAGTGCAGAAACGGGGAGGCACCTCTCATGAGTAGCTAAATGGCACGCAGCTGTAGGGTCGCAATCCCTTTTTTTTTTTCCTTGTGAGGAAGAACAAGGTCAGGAATTTGGCCAAGGTCACACACAGGGCCCACTCTACAAAGCAGAGCCGGCACAGTGGCACATGTCTATAATCCCAGCTACCAGAGACCGAGACAGGAGAATGGTAAGCTCAAAGCCAGTCAAGGCAATTTACCGAGATCCAGTCTCAACAGGGCTGAGGACGCAGCTCCGTGCTCCCCGGGCTCAGGCCTCAGTGCAGTGAGGAAGAAGCTCACCTGCCCAAATTATCAAGGGTAAGTCACGTGGAGACGCGGAGGAGGGTGGTGAACTGAGGCGTTAAGAGTGGTCTCGCGAGAACGGGGGCGGCATACGGGCACACACAGAGTGTGTACACAGCCAGCTTTTACCTCCTAGTGTGGGGGTGCCTCCCCCTGTCCCCACTGGCTGGGTCCCACAGGAGTCACAGTCTCTCCCAGACAGTGCTTAGGTTGTGTTCAAATTGCAGGAAGAGGCAGCGAGCCAGCACTGGATTGGAGAATACCTGGTACCTCCGAAGTGACACCGTCCCTCGTTGGGTCTCTGGCGCAAGCTCAGGGCAAAGCCTGGGAAAGAAGACCCGCCAAAAGCTCAGAGGGAGGATCAGGATCTGAGAAGGACAGGGAGCCGAGCGGCGGCGAGGCGCTGCTTTACAGTACTCTCAGTTATAGTTACCAGGTGATTTAAGTAGCCTCGAGAATGAGTCACCTGTTCTCAACTGAAGCAGGGTGGGGAGGGGGATGGAGGAAAAGGAGGAGCTTGGTCCTTTTGTTTTCAATAACAGGGATTGAAATCAGGGGCTTCGCTCAAGGGCACACAGGCTAACCTGTGACCTATGACCTGTGACCGGTCCTCGAGTTATATAATCTCTGACTTCTCATTGGGCGTCTGGCTGCTCAAAATAAAGCATTCATTCTGGGCTCCCAAGCAGCTAGGTGTGGCCGTGTGAGGTAAGTGGGTGGGTTCACATTGCAGGGCACAAGATAAAGGTGTGACCTTCCTTCCGCATCCCACCCCTTTGCTCAACGTTAGAAGGCGGTAGCCATAGCTCCACTGTGGGCCTACAAGACCAAGTGTGGCAGAACAGAAATCAGGGAGCAGTCAGCACCCAGATAACAGCAGAGACCTGTGAGCACCCACAATAGTAAGAGGGAGGGAACCAGCCAGACCACGGACCCAGTCAGCACAGCGCCCTTCCAAGCCCAGCTGGACACTGCCCACTGTCCCCTGAACAGGTAAAATCAGACTCAACTGGAGAAGCTCCTCCACGGCGCTGGGGTAGCCACACCTCTCACCGCCCTTCCCCCTTCCCAAGCTGTGCAGGTCTGAGCTTCCCAGCCACGCTCATTGCTACAGACTGGGTGCTCTCACTGTTTCATGACTTATGGTCTTTCCAGGTACATAGTATATTTCTAGTTTTCACCTTTTTTTTCCTGTCTTACGCTTTTCCAGAGCCCTGAGCCAAGGGCAGAGGAGGTACTGAAGACAGTCTGCTTTAGTCACGGCTAGACTGCCTGATGCAATCCTATTCCACCCGTGCTGGATCCTCCTGATTCCTACGCATTCTCACATGACAGTCACACATGCACCAGCTGAACTACACTGGAGTTGCTCCTCAGGCTGCCAACACCTGGAGACTGACGTCTGTGAGCGCCAGGTGCTTGGATACATAAAAGCCCGCACTTGTCACGGGCCTCACGGGGCCTCGTCCACATGGATTCACCACACCTCTGACATCTGCAAAAGCACTTGCAACTCAAAAAGGCCTTTCCTCCTCATCCTAGGCCAGGCCAGGTGTTGGTAACTCACACATTACCCACACAGAGCTGTGACGGCGTGCGTCATGCGCCTGTGTGCCGTCCACCTGAGCCTCCCTGCGAACGCCCAGTTTTGCAGGCCCAGTGGGCTGAGCTTTCTGAGGGACAGTGGCCAAGGCACAGACTAGGGATCTGGGGCCCTGGATCGGTCCCCCAGTGCCACGTAAGCTGGGCATGCTAGTGCATGCCTATACCTCCATACACAGGAGGCTAAGGCAGGAGGACTGCTGTGTGCTCGAGGCCAGCCTGGGCTACGCAGAGAGTTCAGGACCAGCACAGGCTACAGAGCGAGAGACCCTATGGACAGCAGGGAAGGGCATGAAGAGGGCATTCCCAGCAGGAGAAAGCGCAGACACAGGTAGAGGAGGTAGGCTCAACACGACTATTGGTCCACCTTTACTTTCTTTTTTTTTTTCCTGTGCTGCAGGGGGTTGAACCCATGGTTTCCTCACTCAGCGTCTCCAGCCTCCTCCCTTTTTTTTTTTTTTTTAAATATTGTTGGCGGCCACTCTGGGCCCCTCACACTTGAGTGTGAGGTGGCTCGCCAGCTCCGGCTGCAGCGGCTGCTGTGAGGAGGGTACGGCTGGGCAGGGTACTGTCCCGCTGGACGAAGGGTGAGCAAGGGCCATGAGTGACGGGCACCAACAGCTGGCAGCTGGGGCTGGCCATCGTGGGAACGGAGCAGACCGAGTAACAGTTCCGTCTCTCAAACCTGAGCTCTGCCAATCCACATTGGGATCCTGGCATTTCTGCCTCGCCTCAGCTCTCAGGGTCTGCTTCCTGCACCCCAAGACCCTGAGCCCCGTTCCAGTGAGTTTAAAACAAATCATCTAGGAGTTTATTTACTACTTGTTTATGTTTTAGTCCCAGAAGGACAGAATGGCTAGGAGCGAGGGAACCTGCCAGAGGAAGAGAAGGGGATTCCCAGGAGGCAGGGAGGGAAGGTTCTGGAGCGTTTCCTGCATTAGCGGCTGGCAGTCCTGGAGGAGGTCGCTGGGGCCCTGCTTCTGATGGGGAAGTGAAGCTTTAGGAGTTCAGTGACTTGACCAGACACCATTCCCTCCCCATTATAAAACAGCAAAACCCAAAATGACTTGAATTTAGCTCTCCTGACCCACCAACGTGGGCTTTCTTTCACTTCCAAGCTGTCATACAAATCAACGGGACTGGGCACAGTGGTTAGAGCACTTGCCCAGCAGGCACAAGGCCCTGGATCGGTCCCCCAGTGCCACATAAGCTGGGCCTGGTGTTGCATGCCTATAGCTCCGTACACGGGAGGCTAAGGCAGGAGGACTGCTGTGAGTTCGAGGCCAGCCTGGGCTACACAGAGAGTTCAGGACCAGCATAGGCTACAGAGCGAGAGACCCCGTCTTAAGAAAAAAGTGTGCAAATCAAATAAATAACAAGAGGCCAAAGCCTCAGAGTGAGCACAAGGATGACCGGGCACCACAGTACGGCTCCTGGAGGTCCCTGGCCCCATCCACCGTGTGGGGCCGCAACCACACGGGAGGCTGTATCACAACTCACTGAGTAGGCACATGGCCACATCCTCTTAAAACATGCTCCATGGAGACTATCCTTCATGAGGTGGCAAGCCAAAGTCTGAGCATGTCCCCACTGTTTTCCTCTCTTCTTGAGGCGGGGGGGGGATATGGAGGAAGCAACATAAGACTAAAGTCATGGTCCTATGGGAGAAGGAATTCTTATATACTAAAGATAAGGCCAGGTGCACACCTGTAACCCGAGGACTCACGGAAGCTAGACAGGAGAATTGCAAATTTGAGCACAGATCCTGTCTCCGAAAAGGGCTGAGGGTGTAGATCAGTGCAAAGACTGGGTTCAATTCCATAGAAAAGAAAGAAAGACTTAATTGTGGTTCTCTAGAGCCCAGAAACAACAGGAGTACGGACACAACTCTGCCCGTCATCTCCATCATCTTCTGGTGAGCATGTTGTGGAAACAGAGTGTTACGCCTACACCCAGACATGAGACGTGCCCAGGATCTCCAACACTCGCCCGTCCCCGCTCCTGCCACGCAGAGGCTGGCTGTATTCTGATTTGCGTTGGCTCTGTGGCCCCTCGTTAAGGAAACCAGGGCTGTGCATGAGGCCAGCGCATTTAGAAGCAGCAAAATAGAAGGAGTCCAAATAAACTACAGGGAGGGACAGAGGAGAAGTTCCCTGGAAGTCTAAAAGTAGGAACCGAGGCCCATATTTTTGGCTTGGGACTTTCTGTACCACATGAAATTATGACTTAATTGCTCCTGGGCATTTGAAACCCCAGCTAGACCATAATGGTTGGTTACGCCCAGACCAACTTGGGCAGGAGTTGGCAGGGCAGAAGAGGAGGAGGATGGTTGGGTGGCCATGCTTCCTTAGCCTCCCAGGAGTGGCCAGGGTGGTATGGCTGAGGGGCGGAGGTGGGCTCCAGTGGGCCTGGGGTCTGGTCCTGTCTTCTCCCTGTCACTCTGTGCATCTGGGTCAGCAATTTACTGGCAACTGTGCACACACAGGGAGATAGTAATGAGAACCTGATACGAACAAAGCGCTCCGGAAGGAAAGAATGTTGCCCCACCGGGCTCCTCCTGGATTCTCTCCTGTTCTTGGTAGCACCTTCAGCCCCCTCTTTCCCACAGCCAGAGACAGAGACCAGTCATGGGGTTGCCTAGTAGGCTGCAGGCCACACCCCTCATGGGCACCACTGCCCAGCCACTAGGCTCCAAGAGGAGACCCCAGGCCCACACAGGGCGATCCACTCTCACCCTGGGGCCTCACGATGGTGACACGCAGGCTCCTATACTACAAAGTGGTTTCCACCCGGGGCTGCTATGCTCTGGAGGTCTTGGGCAGGGTCTGGATTCCTCTGTGGTCAGCGCGTTGAGGAAGCACAAATGCTTGCCATGTGTGGAGACACACCTCCAGTGCACAGCACAGACCACCCCGACGAAGGATTACCTGGCCCAGAGCATCAGGGCATCCACACGGAGGAGCTGGTCTAGAGAAGGTGCTGCGAGACACAGTCCTCCAGCTGGGCAAGGTCAGTCAATGAGCGGACAGGAGAAAGTAGGGGGGTCTGAGGGAGGGTCAGCCCCCCACGTCTCCAGCCAGTTACATTCCCCCCCACAGCAAGGCCACCAGGTTGCCACATTTAATTTTTGTAGAAGCTGGAAACCTAGATTTTTGTGTGAATGTGACTTTTTTTTTTTTTAATGCTGGCTCAATTCTTTAAAAAGAGTATAGTCTAAATCTTCCAGGGAACACCAGTCTGCAGCTTCTGGCCTAGAGAGGCTCCCAGGGCCCCTTTGCCCCAGTCCCTGGCACCATCTGGCTGCTGGCCCTCCTTAGGGCTTCTCCAAAGTCCCCCACATTGTCTACACCACCCAGAACCAGCTCAAACAAGTCTCTGCAGCTCGAGCCCCACAGCCCAGCCAAGCCCTAGCTCCTACCATCTCCCCTAGCACCCGCTTCCCCAGCTCCATCCTTTGGCCTGATGGCTGTCCCATCCACCTGAGGACATGACTCACAGGACCTTAGAAGTCTAGTCCTGACCTGTCAAGAAGAATCACAGGAAGAGTTACTCAATCTCCCCATACCTGTCGGGGATGATAATAGCAACACTTCATCAGACTGTTGGAAAGAATGAATGGGCTCTTCTAGCTACAATCAGTTCACAGCCATCATCTTCACATCCTTGCCCAGTTTTCTGCTTTTAGAATATTCAAACACGCCTCAGGGCTGCTGCTGATATATAAAAGTTACGTCAGCTCATTACACTACGAGTAATCTCATAGTTGCCTTGAGACTCAAACTAGAAACATGCACAGGTGGAACTCGGAACTGGCGCGTGAACTGTCTAGGTGACCAGTAAGCCACAGCCCTGGGCCGCTCAGACACGGTGCTGAACACTTTGTAGACACAAGGGAAAGTGCATGGTTTATGATCAATCCTAAGAAGGGGCCTAAGTCTCAGGGCAGGAGAGAACAACCACTGCCTGCGAAGAAAAGACAGTGCAGGCGAACGTTGTCGGCCACAGAGCAGCAACATCTCCCCATCTCAGGCACTTGGTGTACGTCCCTAGGGTGGGGGCTAATTTAACCTGTCCCCAGGGCGCCACGGCAGGCTTCGCTGAAGCCAGGTCACTCTGGCTGGAATTCTTGCCCAGGCAGCCTGGCCCTCATAAAGTCCTCGATGGCAGAGGCGGTGTCATTTTCCCTGGGCTCTCAAAGGTTCCCTTGCTGGCTGGCATGCCTTTTCAAGAGAAAGAGAACAGAAGGCCAAAATACTAACTATCCTATTCCTGAGTCTGCCAAAACAACTTGTGGGCAGTGCTCGCTCTTCCCAGCGGTGTTACAGAGGAAGAGAAAGGGGGAGGGAGGAAAATGAGTGCCAGCCCGGAGGAATTCTGGTATTATGGTCACGTGGTTGCTAATGTGTCTTCACATTTATCCTCTTATTTCATTTCTGGTCACTTCTTGCCAATATAAACTCATCTCTTTAAATTAAAAATTGCACTCTATGTGCACTTGATTGTATATTTGGTCTCCTGCTTTCAATAGCAGACTTCACGGAGGTCATGCAAACTCCTCAAGGTCTACCTTAGCAGGAGGTCTACCTTTCTGTATTTCTGAGGAAGAGGTCATACAAAACAAATAATGCACACAAAAAATGGCAACTACAGTAGGGAAGTAAATGTCGAATTAGTCCAGGTACCTGTGAAAAGTGATAAACCAAGATATGGCTTCTAAATGCTAATAACTAACTTCCTAAGGTTTTATAAGCAGCAGAGCCAAATAAACAGCCTCGGTCGCCCAGGATAGTCTAGGGTGTTGAGTTGCATTCCTGCCAGGACTGGCTTCCCTGCTCAGCAGAGAAGGAGCATCTGATGTCTGTAACGTAGACTTGCCAAAAGAGCATTACATAATCCAATCGTATTCCATGCATCTATTTGTACGTTCACCCACCTATCATCCATCCATTTGCCCCTCCATTCACCCACTCACCCATCACTCTGCCCTTCCGTCCGTCCATCCATCCACCCACCCACCCATCCACCCAGCACTGAGTACTGAGTGCCTTTTACACGGCAGACGAGTTAGTAGGACGTAGAGGGAGAGATGAACACACCAAGAACTGTCCCGCCCATGAAGGAGGCAGACAGACATGTCAACAAGAATTCCAATATCTGCCTGGAGCCAGATGTAGGAAGATAACCCTGTCTCCTTCCCAAAAAAGACCTAGGACAAGGTGCTGAGAGCTCGAAACTAAGAATGTAATTGGACACGGTCACGACAACATGAAAAATGCTGAGGAAAATTCCAAACGCCTAACCAGGAAGGTAAACCCTATCGGCGACAATGAATCTGGGAGGAGAGCACAATAAAAGGCCACTGTAGCCGGGCATAGTGGGGTGCTCACCGGCAATACCAGGTACCTGGGAGGTCGAGGCAGCTCTAGGCCTGCCCAGGCAATTTAGTAAAATCCTGGCTCAGAAAAAGAGCCCAGTGGTGGTGGGGCTGGAGTGTACCTCAGTGGAAGAGCACTTGCCTAGCATATGTGAGGCCCTGGTTCTACCACGAGCACCACAAAACCAAAGTGGGCTGTGGGATAGATGAGATGACACTCAGGGAAGCTTGCGGTCCCCGAAAGCACCGAGCCTAGCAGAAGGTCACAGCCTGCGCTCAGAGGGGTGGAGCTGCTTTGGAAGGAAGGTGGGGTACAGGACGCATTCCTCTTTGCTGGAACAGTAAATTGGGGCATGGACTAGGGAGAGCACATGGCTTCTCAGGAGCCTAGCAGCAACTAAAGATGAATAGGGAGACGGGCTGCTGAAAGGGGGCTGGCAATTGTGGGTAGCGAGGGAATGGAGCAGGGGCTCCCCCAAGCCTCTAGAGGCTGATGGATCCAGTTTTTATGACTGAACCTCATGACCATAAGGTGTGGGTATTTTCATTCTCCAGAAACTGAGGCAGAGAGGTCATGGAGTCTGCCCAAGTCACAGAGCTAGAATTCAAACACACCCAACCTAGTCTGGTATTTCCTGTAGGTGGGAGAGTTTGGGCCTGCCTCAGTAGGTCATGGGTGGCACTGAGAATTTTCAAATGACATACTGTGTCATTAGGACTGTGACATCATGAACACTGTGGTCACCAGGTGCATATAACCTGGAGGGGACATGGGAGACATCATGAGGCAACCACCACCCTGCCACAGGCTTGATGCCCCTCATCCAAAACAGGCAGAGGTGTGTCAGAGTTCTAGATTTCTGAGTTTGGACTTTTCCAGATTTTTTAATATTTGGATATACACAATAACATGTCTTGAGGACAAGCCCCAAGTCTGAACATGAAAGTCAAGCACATGAGTCACATATACACCTCAGAGTTCCTAGCACACCTGCGTACCCCTTTCTGCAGCCCGTCCTGAGAGATCGGGTACGGAACTTCTGCGTGTGTGCCCTGTCATGATTGAGAAGTTCTGGACTGTTGAGTTGAAATTTTCTGATTAGGGAAGGACAACATGTGTGGAAGCTAAGTTTCAAAGGGTTTGCTGTCCTGCCCGACTTCTGTGTGTCGTGGAAGCTAGGATGGAACCCAAGGGTGATGGTCACCCAAAACTTAGCCTTTTCTACTACAAAAGCTAAAAATGAAAAGACCTGGAAATGGGCAGCCAGTTACTTTTATTTTAATGTTTTTTATAGTACTCGGGAGGGATCCTAGGATACTCACACTGAGCCATATCCCTGGCTCATCTTTATTTATTTATTTTTAAATTTTGAGACAGGGTCTCAGCTGCTAAGTTGCCCAGGCTGGACTCCACTTGTAATCCTCCTGCCTCAGTGGGTGTACGTTTTTATAATGTCAAAACAAGGGGCCATGAGTGTAAAGAGGACCTGACAAGTGGACAACTCACTACACGACTGAATAAAGAAATCAAGAAAAAGAAGGAAATCCCCCAAACTACATCAAAATCATGGGACCAGAAGACTTGTGTGGCCGCTTACAGAAATCAGGAAGTCGTAAAGGAGGAAGGTATTTTGTTAGCTGAGTCTGGAGGTTACAAGGAGCAGAGAAGCCTCTCAGACTGACGGGCCTTCTGCATGCACCAACTCCATGAGAGCAAGGTTACGGTGTGCCCAACTTAAAAAGGAAGACAGTGAGAAAGTTACTCAAGATTACGTTTGCAGTAAACTGCAGAGCTCAATTCAAAGCCAGGCCCACCTGACGTCCTGTCTGTCCACTTAGGCATCTCACGGCTCAGAGGACGTGAGAGCCAGGATGAGGGTTAGGAGGATCTGCATAGTAGTGACTACTGAGCCACAGCCAGTGTGCAGAGACATCTTACAAATCAATTTCTGCTCAAATGTGGAGTTTCTGTGGTAAACTGTATGTGTTCTAATTTCGAAAGAAAATAAATGGATTACATAAAATTATTTTTAAAAAACAAAAGAAATGCAGCGGCCCTGACATTTCTAAGTGCTCTGGCTGCTCTGAACAGCGGAAGGCCACCTCGTTTGACAACAAGCTCATGGTCACCAGGAGCGCTAGCGAGGAAGGAGCTGAGGCACAAACCCACATGAGGCTTCTCCGCGCTGCCCCTGCCCCACTGCTGCTTGTTCAGCCACCAGGGCAGAGCCGCTGAGGAAGCCTGGTCTCTGAGCCCCCGTGTAGTCACCAGGACACCGCATCCATGTCTACAAATTGCCTTGACAGTTTTGACCTTAAAATGTGTTTGTCCATTTTGAAAAGCAAAATTGAAGAAGGGTGAAAAAAGAAACCCACAACATTTGTAGACACAAAAGTCCAAACCTGCGTTAGAGGAATAGCTCAGCAGCTTAAGTACTTACCTAGTGCTCAAGGCCCTGGGTTCGATTCCCTAGCACCACATTAAGTTGGGCATGGTGGTGCATGCCTGTAATCTCAGCACTTGGGAAGCTGAGGCAGGAGGATTGTTGTGAGTGTGAGGTCAGCCTGACCTCCACAGTGAGTTCAGGACCAGCCTGAACTACACAGCAAGACCCTGTCTCAAACTAACAATAATAATATATGCTTGCTTCGGCAGCACATATACTAAAAAAATAAGAAGAAAAAGAAAACTAAGGGCTATGCCAACCCTGCTTCCTTCCTGCCCCCTGGGATCTACCCTCAAAAGCCCAAACCTTTTGCAGCTGACAACCCAGGCAGTGGGAGTGTTTAGTCACCTTTGTGAAACTCCCAGAGCTGACCTGGAGAGGAAGAGAAGAACCCGAGCGGTAGAGGGGAGAGCCGTGAGCCGTAGAGGGCACCACCAGCTTTCTGGATTAACCTAGAGACTAGGGAGCCCTGTCCACAGAACTAGGGAGGCCCAACCGAGTCCTGACCAGACTTCATCAGTTCCTAAGAGCACACTGGTTTGTGTGTATGTGTATTTATATCAGAACATCTCTTACCAATGGTGATATATCTTAATTTACTTAATGAATAATGAATAGCATTTTCCTTTTTCTTTTTCTTTTCTTTCTTTTTTCTTCCTTTTTTTTTTTTTTTTTTTTTTTTTGAGACAGCATCTCGCTCTCCAGTCTGGGTTGGTCCTGAATTCACTACGGAGCTCAGGCTGGCCTCAAGCTCACAGCAATCCTCTTGCCTCAGCTTCCCCAGTGCTGAGATTACAGGTGTGGGCCACCACATCTGGCTTGTGTGGTGCTGGGGAATCGAAACCAGGGTCTTGTACTTGCTAGGCAAGGGCTTTAGCCACTGAGCTATACTCGCAGCCCTAAAAAAGTATATTAAGGAGTGGTACTCTTTATTCTGGAACATTTATAGTGATCAAAAACAGAAATAAATCTGACGGACAACAAATGCCATTTTCTAAAGACAATGGAGCCTTAGTTTTGACGAAACATAACAGTTTCTGTATGCAGTTCACAAAGGAACATCCTCTACATGGAAATGCATGCAAGATGGAGATGAGCAGCACACACCCACGTGACACCACGTGGCACTGGGGCGGGCAGCACGCACCCAAGCGATGAGGAAGACGTGGCACTGGGGGGCACTCCACCACCTGCAGGGCAGGGGAGGCCCTAGGAGTGAGGGGAGAGAGACAGTAGGCTTAGGAACAGAAGGCGCACCTAGGGAGGGTCTGCATGGCGCACAAGGGAACCTGGGATGTTGCCAACTTCCACTCCCACCCAGCTCGCAGCCTTTGGAGTCCTGAGCTCAGAGGAGCGAAGCCCCTTTCAGTCTCACCACAACCCCTCCAGCCCCGGGAACCTCACTGGCTGCCTGGAGACTGGAGAAGCCACCAAAGCAGGATGAGGACAGACCTGCAACATCTGAGGCACAGGCTCAGGGTCTATTCTGGGCAAAGTGGGACCTTTGCACATGTCTTCTGCCCACAACAGCAGGACTCACCTTGGACACAAGCCACAGATAGGACAGGAAGGCTTGGCAACAGAGGCCAAGGAGCCCAGAACTATGTCAGACAGAGATATATCCTGATGACTGTGTGTCCTAAACACACGACAGGGTGCCAGTTAAATCCTGAGTTGTATACGCGAGGGAAGTTCTTTAATTAAGAAGACAGAGCCCTAAAAGCTCAGAGGCATCCAGAAAAGGAGCTACCCCCCTTGCCCATTATGTCCAGGGGTTCACAGGCACCTGCTTTTGAGCTGGGGCTTAAACAGAGGTGGGCAGGTGAGGGGCATCCAGGATGCTGGTTGCCTGTGCAGGTGCGCAGGAAGGGTAGGTGCCCCCAACAGAGGTTCTCCAGGCTCAAGGCCACCTTTGTCTCCATGAAGCCCACAGATGAGGGAAGCTATGCCCACCTATGCAGTTCCCCACCGCTCGCATTTCCTGGAGGAAGCACCCATGAGTTCTGAGTTACCAGTAGGGTGAATGCCCAAAAGGCACCCACTCTGTCAGACCAAGTGGCCTTTGGTGGTAAAATGGAGCCATGTGTCCTAATGATGTCAAAACAAAAACAACAAACTCCTAGAGGCCTTATTTCTCTAGGAAAGAGTTTAGGCCATAAGAAAAACCAGATTATCTCAGTTATGATTAATTTCCTATCTATAAAACTTACAATAGCTGCATTTATTTTATTTTTAACATTCAAAAGCTCTTTAGCAAAAAGGCCTTTCAAAAGAGGCACTATCTTCCTTTCAACAAAGTTGACCATCTTAAACTAACTAAATTTTCCCTTGTTTTTTAACTAGGGGTCAAAGATCTCCAAGTGACCCAACAGGGATTTAGGGTAGATGCTTGGAACCCAAGCGAAGGCCTGAAATTCTGAGGGGACTGTCAGTGAATCTCCACCATAAATCACAGCTCAAGACAACTCAGACACATGCTTCAACTTGGGGCCATCTGAAGTTTGCCTAATTCAACAACATCCTCTTTTTTTGGTTTGTGAGTTCGAATCCAGGGCCTTCAAATCAAGCTACACCCCCCCCCCCCGGCCCATTTTTTAAGTTTATATTGTGAGACAGGGTCTTACTAAGTCTCTAAGTTGCTCAGGCTGGGCTCAAATTTGTGATATTCCTGCCTCAGCCTCCCAGAGTGCTAGGATTACAGGTCTGTGCCAACAAACTCAGTTAACAACATTTTAGTGCTCCCCCTAAAAAAAAGTAGTACAGGGTGTGGCTCAGGGGTTGAGGGGTACTCAGCATGAAACGGGCATTGGGCTCCACCCCCAGCACCAAGGGAAGAAATGCACACGTCCACCCACTTTGGCACTTTTCTCCATAAAGGCTTTTTGCCATTTATTAAAAATGAACCTGTCATTTCTTATCTTCCCAACATTAAGGTTAAGATTAATCCCCAGTTTCCTCCAGTAGCTGGCCAGCTGGGCAAACAGCCTGGCATCCCGAGCACAGAGCAGGGTCCCTCCTCATGGCGCCTGTAGTGACCCTGCACCAGCTCGGGCAGGTCCTGCATCGTCACATGCTAGCCTCCAACCAGGACGCAGGTTGACCTTCCTGTCCTGTCACCTCTCTGCCAGCTCTGACGTCCACCACCCATAGGCAGTGTGGCCCAGTATCAGGATTACAGAAGCCTGGAGAATCTTCTGAAAGGGGAGGAGGCCATGGTGGAACTTTCTAAATAGCATAAAAGGGACAGCTGACCACACATCCTCCAAGCTGTCTGGCGTTTTGGGCATCAAATTCTCATCAAAACCAAACATTCCTCATCTCGTGGGGTCCATTTTGTTACCAGGTGCTTATATATTGGGAGAGAGAGAGAGAACGGCCAGGTGTGGGGGCACACTCCTGTAATCCCAGCCCTCACGAGGCTGAGGCAGGAGGATTGCCATAAATTCAAGGCCAGCCTAAGCTATGTTACACAGTTCAGGACTAGACCAGATTACAGAGAGAGAACCCATCTCAAAAAAAGAAGAAGAAGAAGAAGAAGAAGAAGAAAAACAATATAGAAAAAAGGAAAAGGAAGATAGAGGAAAGGAAAAAAAAACCCACAGAATTCTGTGTTTCCCTTACTACACAAATAATTCTCACTTCCTCTGGAAAATTGCACAGTAGAATGACTTGGGTGGTCAGTCCGAACCTACCTTTCAACTCAGAATCACAAGATATGTTCTCATGGCCACAAACAGATGATATCAGTTGGTTTTTAAATAATACTGGAACTTTCAAGCTTCTTTCTATTTTTGTCTATAAACCTTCCTTTTGTTAAGCTAGGCACTGCTGCTGCATATTTTATAGGTGTGCTTTAATTAAAGGTGAAGTCACTGCTACATCCGTCCCTCCTGTTGTCAGTACAGTGGAAAGGACACTGGAAACACACAGAAAGCTCCCCTGGGGGCTGCGGTGTGGCCCGCTCTGAGCCCTCCTCTCCAGCACCACAGACAGGCAGATAGGCAAAAGCGCGTTGAAATTCAAAGGCATTTTGTAACTTTTCTCAGGAAAATTAGTGCTGAACATCCCCTCCCATGGTGACAGGGAGTAGGCAGGACGGAAACTCATGCATTTCTTCACTGTCTGGAGACACAGGATGCAGGTGTGGCAGTGGAGCCAGGTAGGGGCAGTCCCCACCACCCCAGGTGAGGCTCATCACCCGGGGTCACTGAATGATGCTGCAGCCATGGAGTGAGACAGAGCTATCAAATTCAATGTGGCCTTTTTTTTTTTTTTTTAATGAGTGAGTTACTAGGTGTCGTGCCAGGTCCTTTGCACCAAACTACATCTTCCATTCATTTTTTATTTTTGACTTTGAGACAGGGTGTTGTATTGCTAAGTGGATAAGTGGTTCTGGCTGAGCTTGAACTTGTGATCCTCCAGCCTCTGCCTTCCAGAGTGCTGGGATTACAGGCCTATGCCACCAGGCCAGGCTTTTGTGTGCCTTTATAGACAGAAATGCCAAGACATGATGTCACCTGGGTATGAAGGAGGCCAAGAGCGAAACCAAGAGAAGCAAGGATGGGCCCCATTTCTAGACACATCCAGGCAAGGTTCCGTCAGTGAGAGCAGGTCCCTACTTCCCTGAAGGAGGCAGGACTGTGGTGACGCTGAACTGGTGCTGGCCAACCAGCAGTAGCAGCTGAAGTGACAGACTCCTCCACACTCTATCCAGCGGGCAGGCACGGGACCAGGTGACAGAGGGGACGGCAGACAGCGAGGTAATCCTGACCTTCCCTACTGCCATGTCACCTGGCTGGTAAACGGGCTGGTGGAGTTGGCCTTTCCTTGGACCACGGCGCAGCACTTCCTGCCCTGGAGAAGCAGCCTTCTGCTCATCTGGAGCCGCTCCCAGGGTGGGGACTAGAAGGGAAACCTGGCAGCAGGTGAGAAAAGTGGCCACTCCCAGACCCAAGCTTCAAGTAGCACTAAAAAGACACACTTCCCTTCAGTGAGCGACTGGCCAGATGCTGAACCAGACAGGTTCTGCCGAAGTGTCAGGGAGGTGATTTTGCCCCCTAAGGGAACTCCAGTACAGAGGTGGAGGCAGCGGTGGCACCTCTCTACTTCTGAGGACACAGAGCCCTGGGAAGTCAAGGGAACTTACAGGTCATGAACAGCTCGGGAGATTCAGATATGAACCAGACGCTCGGCAATGTGGACAGGACATCTGGCCATGGTGACAAAGCTGCCAGACACGTTGTCCTCTGGGCAGGGGACTTCATGCTCTGAGCATCCCTGGGGTCGCCCATGTGAAGCAAGGGCCACTCCCAGGCTGAGCCAGGAGGGGCATATATTGGGGAGAGTCATAGTTAGGGACTAGAGAAAACCAGCCTGCAGGGAGCTGGGGTGTCACATTCCTCACCACCCTCAAGCCTAGAGTCTCCAATCCACACAACACTCACTAGAAAGCGGTGTGCAGCTGGGGCTAGAGAATTGGGGACTTAATGACCTATCCTTCCTATGTCACATGACAACTGGACAGAGGTACAGCTGGAGGACAGTGGGCCTGAGGCTCAGGACATGGACACTGGCAGCTTCAAACCCAAAGGGACATGTACATTGCTTGAAGGGGCAGCAGGGACACGTGAGAGGCTCTTGCCCGGCAAGAGAAGGAGGTGTTCCCACCGGTCAGCGCCCCCCACACCCAGCATCCTGGCATCCTGGGATCGCCGCAGCTTTTCTGATTCCCTCTTAAGGTCTTGAAAAGAGCAAACCACAGCTATCCTCCCTTCCCAGAACCCTCTGCTGATCACAGCGTGAGATCAAATCCCCAAAGACAGGGCGGACGGGTCTTTCAGACATGAAACCCTGGAATGCAGATTAATAATTTACCAGTCACTCTCCACAAATATTGTTCAAGGGGGGAAAAATAACAGCCCTCACTTTTCAATGCGAAGTCAGTTAAATTACCTCAGTCCTTCAGGAAGCAAACGGCAGAATTCTTCCCTTGGAAGCCAATATTTATTAACACTGATGGCTCTTTTTTTTTTTTAAAGAATTAATCATTTCCAGCTTCAATATTCCATTTCAGCAGAAAGTTCACTTTATCCTGCATGTGGATTTCTGCACTTTCTGCCCAGATAAATTAATACATATTCCAAAGTCTGGGGCCACGGTCAATGAAAAAGCCACAGCAAATTCCTCAGCAGTAATAGATATTCCACACGGCTTGAAATGGTGGAAAGAGAATTCTTTTCTTAAGGTTAAGAATCAAAGCACTGTAATTGAAGATCTTAAAACTCCAGCAGCCAGGGCTTCTCGAGAAGTCACCTGATGTTGAATTTCTAGGTCATTTAAGGTGAAGTCCCCTCTTTGAGTCCTTCCCCTCTCTCTCTCTAATCCAGTTCCCAGCTCTAGGTGTGCCACACGGTTGGCATTAGGTCAGTGGTATTAACTCAAATTGACAGTGTAGTAAAAAATAAAATAAAATAAAATAAAAAATGTAGACTAAGTGTACAGAATAATTACTGGTAAAAAGTAAATATATCAGACTGCCGTGAGTCCAAGGCCAGCCTGGGCTACACAGTGAGTTCAGGACCAGCCTGAACTGTAGAGTGAGACCCTGTCTCAAAAAGAAATAAAGGTAAATATATCTCCAAAGTAAATATTACTACACTCTTGCCTAATTTAATCTGTAGGTAACTGTTCGAGGAGGTTTCAAAAACTGTGATAATACAGTCTTGTGCAGGTAAATTCCTAAGCAAACCGCTTTAAAAATCTGACCTTGATTCAACTTGACCATATTTATACCAGAGGGTTCTATTCCATTCGAAACCACAAGTGCCTCCATCCTACCTTTATGAAAATGAGGCAGCACAGGGTCAAGAAGCGACAGCCCATGGCTAAAGCTCTCACTGACGACTGTTGTAAAGTTTTACCAGAACATAGCCAGGCTTCTTCATGTCTGGTCCTGTGCTGCAATGGCTGAGTCGTGGGGTTGTGACAGACACTGGACAGCCCACAAAGCCCAAAACACCAACTGCCTGGCCCTTTGCGGAAGAAGTTTGCTGAGCCAATGGGGATACGCAAGTGGAGGAAAATCCCCAGGAGCTGAAGGCAGCCTTGCCCGGTCCACGGCTGGGCCACTGTGCTGTGGAGTCAGTGCCAAGGGACTGGCCTCGCAAAGCCCACCCACAGCCAGGGGAGGCCAACCCGAGCAAGGGGAAGAGCACAGATGGGCAGAACCAGAGGCCAGCGATGTGCTGGGAACCCGGTACTGCCCCAATTCCAGTGGGCGGGTGAGATGGGGGGCATGGTGCCCCGGAGCGAACACAGCAGGACAGACTTCCTCTTCTACACACCACGATCAGCTGGATTGTCAACCAAGACCAACCCACTTGTTTCTTAATTACGTCCAGATACCTTACTCCCCACCTCCAAGTCACTGAGCTGGAAAGAAATGAGCCCAAATTTCCCAAACCTCAATTTGCCTCCCACAGTCAGAGCTGTACGCAGGATGACAGTTCAGTAATGCACCTCCGAAGAACGCAATTACCCTGACGAGGCCGAAGGTCACTGTTACCTTGATGAGAAGAGGGGATTCGGTCACGCTGCATTTCTCTCAGCCAGTTTTGGCTCCACGATTCCATAATTCCACAGCCTGATCTCACTCTGCACCTCTCTCCTCACTGCAGGGTGGGGGTGACGTGAGGGGACAGAGAAAGCCTAATTTTAAAGGAAAGGTAAAGTGGGGCTAATTCAAGCTACAGGAAGCCCCAGTGCCCTAGTTGTTAGCCTAGGATGTAGGCTCAAGCTAAGAACTGACATCTGAGTACACATTACATTGAAAACGGCACCCTGGAATGTCACAGTGCCTTGGCTTTTACCTCCTCGGCCATGGGAGGCTCTCCAACAAGCCTGCAGTGGGAGGGGATGAAGCCGACTCTGCCCACTTGGCAGGTGAGGACTGTGAGCTCAGGGTGAATCCTCAACTCCAGGTTGTGGGGAAGGTGTGCTCAAAGGCTCCTAATGGCTGCTGCTTCCTGCCTCTGTGTGGTAGGTAGGGTGACTAGGGGCGAGGAAGAAGCCAATTTCACAGAAATGAATTTTGGCCTTTTCTACAGCTCTTACAGATACATTCCCTTCTCAAAATTCAAAGTCGACCCAGTATTTTCTGATGACAACTTGTAACCAGAAGGGAAGGAGTAAGCACAGTGACCCAGGACATCCATGGCTCGGCGGCTGCTATGGAAACAGTGTGCATGTCACTAGACTGTCATGACACTGAGAATATGGACCAGTGGAGTATACCCCACCCCAGAACCCACAGTGGAATTACTGCTGACCTGTCCACAGCTAAACCCACACTAACTAAATCTCCCCGTCACTTAGGTCCAATCTTTAAGGTACTGCAGAACAAAACAGAAGTTGGGAATTGACTTGGCTGGCATCCAGCAGATGTAGCCAATGTCACCGTCACGATGAGCTCCAAGAGTGCTTCCTGATCCGGGGCTCCCACTGCCCACCCCCTTCCCTGCTCTTATCCCCCAAAGAGAAATGGGGAGTCGAGCTGGGCAAATGTGAGCTTCAGATTACCGTTTCCTTTCCACGATGCCTGGTGGTCACAGAGGCCTGAAATAACCACACATCGTAACCTCGCTAGGTAGGGGCTGCTTAGTGAATGAACACAACCAAACCACAATGTACTAAGAAGTGGCTTATTTCTTTTAAACTAGGAAATTCTACATCCAAATCCTACATCTTGCTTTTCAAGTTTCCCGTTTTGAAGGTCCAGCTAAATGGCTACCTACTTTCTACTTACTCCATCCACTTGCCAGTGGTCAGTGCTGTGAGACTTCGTACCAGCCACCTCCCCATCCGAGCACAGGACGCTGCATCCAGCCCACAATGGAGGGTGTCCTTCCTCCAAGCAAACCTCCTCCACCTCTTACATGTCCACACTCCAGTTTCCCTTCCTCTTCTCCCCATTGTTCCTCTACCATTCCTAGCTGAAAGCTTGAGCCACAGGAGTGCATCCAATCAACGCTGTCTGAGCGCCCATTAGGTATCTAGGCTGAACTTGGCGCCAGGGCATCCTCAGAGAAGAGGGCCACACTTAACGCCCAGGTACCATGGACATGGTAATAGACAGGTGACCTCCTAGCCCAAGAGACCAACTGCATTCACCAGTAACCTCTGCAGTGGCGGGTACGAAAGAAACCCAGAGAATGGCCCAGCCTCACCACCTCCCTGAGAGTCCGGGAAGTGACTTCAAGGCACTTGGAATTACCTTCCCATTGTGTTACTCCAGAGAGGCTTTTAAAGTTGTTTTTAAAGCCTCCACTCTCGCATGCCTTTGGTGACCTGTGTAAAGGCAAAACCTCCTTGAAGGCCTGTCCCCCGAGTTCCTGTCCCGGCGTCATCACTCAGGCCCTGGGAGCCAGCGACCTGGCTTCACCTGACATGAAGAGGGCTGGGGGGTTAACCTAGCTGTCCGCCAAGGTTGGATATCTCTGAGTAGCACAGGCCAGCAGCACCAAGGAACATGTGGTGGCTGAAGGTGGCAGGCGAGACCCCACAGGAAAGGTGAGTGCTGGAATGGAGGAAGGCCCCTCCCTGGCTACATCCAAGGCACAGGCAGACAACAGCTGCTGCAGACTGGCTCCTGGTAGGAGTGTCCCTGGGTCTTTGCCCTGAGGCTGAGGCAGGAGGATTCCCCTAACCCCATGTAGGCTAAGCAAGCTCTGCCACCAAGCTCGGGCCCAGACCTATACCTCTTTATTATTAAATTGAGAACTTAAGTTTGAACTAAAGAAAAAAAAAAAGAGTGAGCTCTGGCACGACTTGAGGGATATATGTATTTTTCTTGGTGTGTAGTAGAGGGAGACTTCCTCAAAGAGTTTGTTGAATGACTGGAAACCTCTTTGGGGGGCTTCCTCTGCAAGCGCAGGCTGCAGGGCTGGGGGCGTGACTAGCCAGGCACCATCGGAAGGCCAGGTTGCTGGGGTTCTGGAAGCAGCCGAGCAATGTGGAGGCCACGTCAGGACAGCATGTTTTTTGCATCAACAAGTCTGTGCCAAACATGGAGACTGGTTAAAAAAAAAAAAAAAGAAAAGTTGCTTGGTTCCATACCAAAACCCGCTTTGTGCTCCTGTCCCACGCACAAGCCAGCTGAGGGCACCCTGGCCAGGTGTGTTCTCGAGCTCTGGTAGCAGTGCCATGCAAGCACGTAACAGGCAGGCCCGCCAAGTGGGGGGCCTACAGCCAAACCCTTCACCATGGGTGGGGCGGCAGCCTGTGTCCTCTGGAATGGGGCGTGACCCTGACCTGTGTTGAAGGCCATTTAGGTGTATCACAATACAGGAGACAGACTCTTACTAAGTTGCCCAGGCTGGTCTCAAACTTGGGATCTCCCTGCCTCAGCCTCCCAGAGTGTTGGGATTGTAGGCTTGTGCCAACATGGCCAGCAAAAAATAAACAAACACCGCTGCTTAATGTTTATTCATGCCTCTTTTAAGTCTAAATTTCAAAATATCATGGTGTTATCTATATGCTTTTCATAGGACTCGAACTTTGGACATATCTTGGGCCATCTTGAAAGTTCTCTGGGAGCTCCAATGATGCACACAGTGCACCCCAAGGCCCTTAGTTTTAAAAATAAATCCATGCATTCTCTATAAGAACCAAACCATAAGAAAAGTAAGAGATGGAAGACAGTAAGAAGACAGACTTCATGGAGCAAGAAAGGGCTCATGGGGGAAGTAAGGGGGACGGACAGGCTCAGAAGAGAAGTAAAAATGATCAGGATGCACACGCAGGCGCATGAAGGTCTCCAGCTGGCTGCTACTACTATGAGTCACAAATACATGCTAATAAAAGTAAAAAAAAAAAAAATCCACAAACCCATACTTGTAGAGTTTCTCCTTACAGCTATTAAAGCGTGTACAGTTTACAAAACACCTCCGGACACTGTATTTCATGGAATCCCTATCAAAACCCTAGGAGGGGACTGCATATTAGGAATGGATCCATCTCACAGGGGTGAAAGTGGGAGGCCTGATTAAAGACCACGAGAGCCGGGACTCAAACCAGGACTCCCTGTTGCCATTCTTCACTGAGGAGTGCTGGATATGAAAAGACACCTGTGAAGGCGGGCAGTTAGGACAAGGGTACCTGCCCTCCCCAGATCTATCTTTCTAAATGTGAACATCCATCAAATGACACTTCTCCAGTGTAAGTGCATGGTTTTATTCTCTTCTACTGCTTCTCATTTGGCAGAAGATAGAGGTTTAGCCCACGGCACCAGACTTGAAAGAACATTTAAGCTATCACAGTCTAAAATATCTTGTTTATAAAGTTCTTCCAGGGAAAGGAAAGGCCAGGCTCAGAAGCGCTGTCACCTGGCAAATCACTTAAATGCAGCCTGCATCTCCCCACCCACGGGAGGCAGATCTGTAAGTGAAGCTCCGGTCCCCTCCTACTCCACAGAGAAATGTCACCCGAGCGGGCAAGTTAACCCACCCAAATAGTTCGGAGGGAAGTGAGCACTCCAGCGTTTGCAGACTCGGCTACCAGGCATTGGGAAAGCAGCCCTGTAGCAACAATTGCTTTTAGAGGCAGAGCAAGTACAACTATTTAAGATGGGGAAAAGGTTAAAAGAAAAAAAAACAAAAAACCCTCAGGAACAGTTGCTTAGGAATTTCACAACCTCTTCTATTCACAATTGAATTTCTCTTTTCGTGAATAGGAATTTTTGATCATAGCCATGGAAACTGGGTCAGGGCTGAAATGTTCCTCTTGCTTCAGAGAGGAGATGAAAGGGCTCGCAGGGCCCACAGGACATTCCTGCCTCCAGGTCAGCGCCTGGCAGCCTCCCCGAGCTTTCCAGCCCCTTGGCTGGTAAGAGGCTACGGGGCCTCCATCTGCTCAATTCTGAAGAGACAAAACTCTTCCTCTGTGGCCTCGGCACATGGCCCCTTACAATGCACCCCAAAACTCTGGGGCAACTCTGCACCTCAAGCTGTCCTCTGACCTACCCAGACTTCTCCTTGGGCCCTTGAGAGGTGTGGGTGCTGGTGACTTCCCAGCCTGCTAAGTAGGGGAGCTTCCGATCTTGGAGTCCTATGCCACTCCCCAGACAAGAGGAGCACGGTTCTGAGTCCTTTGGGTAAACATTGTGGATGCACTGGGGAAAACTACCGGAGGACTAAACGCATGGGTAAAACTCCAAAAATGTCACCAGGACTTAAACAGTAAGGTCAGAACCCTGAAAAAAAAAAAATACCAGCTGGGCATGGTGATGCATGCCTACAAGCCCAGCACTGTGGGAGGCCGAAGCAGGAAGATCTAAGTTTGAGCCCAACTCAAAGCAGTTCTGTGACTTAGTGAGACCCTTCTTCAAAATAAGAGAAAACAAAAGGGGCCAGGGATGTAGTGCCCTGCCACCAAAATAAAAAGATATTGATTCATTGTTAATATTGAATTAAAAATACTGGGTGCTAGACACTCCCACACTTTGCCACCCCTCCACAGACAGCGGCCTCAGAGGCCTCCTCCTCCCAGGTGGTCCTGGCGAACTGGGCAGAATTCCTAGCCCTTGGATGTACGCTTGCTGTGTAAAAGAGACGTTCCTCTGTGCCCAGTTTCTCTAACCAAAAGTTTGGCCGAACTCTGATTCCCGAGTGCAGACAGGAACACAAGACACCTCAGCTCCAAAGCCGTCCAGAGTCTACACGGAGGGGTGGGCCTGGGAACCTCAACTCCCAGCCGCAGAGTTTTTCATTTTGATTCACCTCTTCTCTCCTAATAGGGCGGTTCTATCACCACTTTCCTTTTGTTTTCCATGGTCTCCTGCCAGTTTGCTCTTCCCTAGAGCTCCCCAGCCAGTGACCGCTGCAATCTGAATACACGACAACCAAACAAAAGTGAAGTAACTACACACAACAGAACTCAAGGCATGGAATTTAAGAGTTGACGGGGAACAAATGCACTTGGATTTACAAAGTATCTTTTTCCAAAGGAGAAAGCACCATTGTGGTATCTTGCAGAGTCAGGGGAAGGGGCTCCCCACCCTGCGGTGAGGACACACAAGCCAGGGGGCGGGGTGAAGGTGGAAGGGTAGGGGAGAAAATGGGCTCTCTCTGCTTTTCTCTTCCAACTCATCAACGTGTCTCTTGTCTTTTTTTAGTTCTGGAGACTGAACCCAGGGCGCTCTGCCAATGAGCTACAGCCCATGCCTTTTTTCTTGTTTGTATTTTGAGACAGGGTCTCACTAAACTGTCCAAACTGGGTTGAACTTATGATCCTCCTGCCTCAGCCTCTCAGAGTGCTGATATGACATGTAGGTGTCAAAGGACTTCTCTACCAAGAAGAATTTTTTTTTTAAAAATCTAGCCTGACATTTAAATTAAGTGAAGCAAATTCTCCCTAAGAAAATCTGTTTCCTTGAGGTTCTACTGCAGGGACGTGCTACATTCTTGCTATCTTCTCTCTGGAAGGTCTAATTTCTCAGGAATACTGGAAAGAAAATGGTCCAGACAGGGAAAGGCAAGGCATGGGATGGCTCTTAGTGGCCTCTGTCACTGAATTTTCTCTATGTGTAGTGTCAAAAACAGTACCCTCGGATAACATATTGTCACAACATCTTTTGCAAATAAGGTCATTCCCCCCTTCACTGTTTTTCCTTTTAGTTTACTAAATTATTTTAGGTTAAAATTAAAACTAGCTTAATTTTTTTATTCTTGTTTTTAGATAAAACCAAGAAGTATTCAAGGAAAGTCTGAGATGAACATGGCATTTAAATTCAATAAAGAGAAGGAGCCACACAAGTAGGCAGTTCATAAGCAAGAAGAATCCACAGATACTCCTGCACTGGGAACTGAAACTCGCATGTCACTTTTTCAAGTCAGCTCATCTATTTTCACCTTAGTGCGACAAGAACACAGCTTGCAAAATAATTTGAAGAAAAATAGGCTCTGGAGGAATGGCACAGTGGCTAACGCACTTGCTTTGCAAATGCAAGGCCCTGAGTTGATTCCCCAGCACCACATAAAGCTGGGCATGGTGGCACATGCCTATAATCCCAGCACTCAGGAGGCTGAGACAGCAGGACTGCCATGAGTTCAAGGCCTGCCTGGGCTACACAGTGAGTTCGGGACCAGCCTGGGCTACAGAGCGAGACCCTGTCTGGGTAAATAAATAAATAAACTATTAAGTGAATAGATAGATTTTCTAATATGCCTAACTTTTTATAAGGAAAAAAAAAGACATCAAGAAAAAAAAAGAGGTAATGACCAATCAAATGAACCCAGGAGGCATTTTTCCCTAAAGAAGCAGTCCCCAACATTTTTGCCATCAGGTACAGAAGACAATTTTTCTGTTCTTTTTCTTTCTTATTTACTCACTTATTTATTTACTTATTGAGACAGGGTCTCACTCTATAGTCCAGGCTGGTCCTGGGCTTACTATGTAGACCAGGCTGGCCTCGAACATATGGCAATCCTCTTGCCTCAGCCTCCCTGGTGCTGGGATTATGCCAGGTTAATTTTTATGTGGAGTTGGGGGGGATCAAACCTAAATCCTTGCGCATGCTAGGCAAGCGCTCTAACTGCTGAACTACACCCTCAGCCCCAGAAGACAATTTTTCAGACAGGAGGTGCAGCAGTGGGTGGGGCTGGGGGGCAATAGCACCAGTTCTTGAGCCCCACCTCGGATCATCAGGCACCAGATTCTCATGAGGAGTGCACAACCTAGATTCCCTCACATGCGCAGCTCACAGTGGGGTTCCAGCTCCTGCAAGAATCTAAGGCCAGAATCTGAAAGGAGTGGCACTTAGGGGCTCATGAGAGGGACGAGGGACAGGGAATGATTAAGTAACAGGTGAGGTGTCTCAAGTTCACCAGCTGCAGCGTAAACAGTTAACGACCCCACCCCTGCCCCGCCTCCTAGTTCCTAAAGACCAGCAGATTGAGGGTCCATGCCCGAAAGAAAGGGCACAGACTTCAGGAGCCACATGCATTCAGCACATTTTAGTCCACTGGAGGCTCCTCCCTTAAAGTAATCAGGGAGTGGTACACAGAAAGATTGACTGATGCGAAAGGCAGCTCAAGAATTTAAATTTGAAAAAAAAAAAAAACAGAACTGTGCAAACGAAAAGTAGCTTGGGGCAGGAGGTGGAGAAGCGTAGCTGAGCATGCAGGTGCATACCTGTAATTCAAGATACTTGAGGCTGAGGCAGGAGGATCATAAGTTTAAAGCCAGCCTGGTAAATTCAGCAAGACCTTGTCTAAAAATTAATTTAAAAATAAAAATAAAAAAGGGCCAGGATGTAACAAAGTAATAGAATACTTATCAAGCACAAGCAAAGCCCTGAGTTACAGCCCCAGCACTGGCGGGTGGGAGATGGGAGTGGCGTAGGCCTATAATCCCAGCATTCTGGGGTCCTGAGACAGAAGAATCATGAAGTCAAACCCGGCACGGCCCAGCCCAGGCAACCCAGTGACTTAGCAAGACCTTGCCACAAAATCAAAAATAAAAATGAGCTGAGGATGTAGCTCAAAGTGAATGTCTTGGATTCAGTCTCAATATTAGCCAAATAAATGCAAAGCAATTTTTTTTCTGAGACAGGGTCTTGCTCTGTAGTCCAGGGTGGAACTGAACTCACCATGGAGTCCAGACTGACCTTAAACTCAAAGCAATTCTCCTGCCTCAGCCCCCTAAGTGCTTGGATTACAGGCATGTACCACCACGTCCAGTTGATGTGGTGATGGAGAAATCAAACCCAGGGCCTTGTGCTTGCTAGGCAAGTGCTTTAACCACCAAGCTACACTCCTAGCCCCATACAAAGCATTTTTTAACAACAGGTTTTACAATGTGATGAACACAGTCATTCCTTTTACCTTCTGAGATTATAAGCAAAGATGTAACTTCACTTCTGAATCCCAACCTCTGCAGAGAAGAATTAGACCCTTCCTCTCCCACTGCCATCCATGGTCAATGTCCTTCCGGAACATGGCTGTGGATGGTGCTGTCAATGTCTGTCTCCTGCCTAGAGGGAGGCCAAGAGTACATCCAGCCTGAGGACACCCCGCCCCCTTCAGCTCCTCCACGCCCACAGGTCTTACAGCGGCCATGAGCCACTGACCCCCGGCAGCCCACGCAACTCTGTTCCATGCAGAGCATACAAAGATTAAAATGGGAGGAGCCATCCCTTTACATTCTGGGAAATGAGACTTATTATAATTCAGTGGACTGTGACATACACACATTAAACTATACGTACGTACACACACACACTTTTTTTAATAACATGGTTGGGGTTGTAACTCAGTAACAAGAGTACTTGCCTAGCACACGTGAAGTTCTGGGCTCAATCCCCAGAACTGAAAAAAAAGTCTGTCTGTCTGTCTGTCTGTCTATCTATCTATCTATCCATCCATCCAAAAGAAGAATAAAGGTATTAATATATCCAAGTCAGGCCCTGTGGCTCAGGACTCTAATCCCAGCACTCTGGGAGCCTGAGGCAGCTGGATCTCAAGTTCTAGCTCAGCCTGGGCAATTAAATGAGACTGTCTCAAAAAAAAAAAAAAGTATGCATGAATGTATGTGTAAAGGCTGGTGGTATAGCTCAGTGTGAAGGCCCTGGCCCATCCCTAATAATACACACAAAAAAGTATTAATATTTCAAAATATAATATATGGGGGAAATCTCATTTAAAAGTTTACAAAATGCCAGTCCTAAACTTATTTGGAAAGGTCGAAGAACTATGTAACGAAAAGCACAAAGATGTATTGAAGGTCTTGGGATCCGAAGACCCAGTTATAAAGATGTGCACCTTTTCAGGGTGCCCTGCAGAGTCCAGGCAACTTCAGCAAGTTTTCTTTCCTTTTTTTTTTTTTTTTTTAATGTGGTGCTGGGGATGGAATCCAAGGCCAGTGCATGCTGGGCTACTGCTGTATCACAGCAGTAAACCACCCCCACCCCCACCTCAATAGTCTTAAAGAGGTGATTTTTTTTTTTTTTTGAGACAGAATCTTGCTCTATAGTCTAGGCTGATCCTGAACTCATTACGTAGCCCAGGCTGGCCTGATACTCATGGCAATTCTTCTGTCTCACCACACCTGGCTTATGAGATGCTGGGGAATCAAACCCAGGGCCTTGCGCTTGCTAGGCAAGCCCTTTAACCTCTGAGCTATGGACCCAGCCCCAAGAGATTTGGTTTTGGAACTTTGACATGATGGTACTAAATCTTATCTGGATGAGTAGAATGCACTGCCAAGAAATCATTTAGGAGGGAACATAATTAGGGAGGTGTCGCTCAGACACACATAAAAACCTATTCTCAGACCAGAGAAATGGCAGTGAAGAACGGGCGACTGGCTCAGGAGTAGAGGAAGGGATTACTGGAACAGAGAAGCCAGAAACAAATTACAGATGGGAATTCAACAGGAAGAAGAGACACTTCAGAACAGAAGACAAGGAATGTATTAGACAATTATTTTTAGGACCATTAAATATCTGTTTTGAAAAATTTTTCTCTCCCACACCAAAAAGTAAATTTGGGATGGCATAAAGAGCTATATATTAAAAATACATGAAAATTCTATAGCCAGGTGTAGTAGTGCTTGCCTATAATCTCAGCACCGGGCAGGCTGAGGCAGGAAGGTAGTTTGAGGCCAGCCTGGGCTATGAAGCAAGAGCCTGTTTCAAAGAAAAAAAAAAAATTCTAGAGAAAATGTGTATACAGTTTTATGTAATTTAGAGGTAAGAAAAGAGCAACCTAGGAAGAGCTAAAAAACAACCCACTGGTTTTTGTTTTGTTTTTCCCAGCAGTGGGGATTAAACTCAGGGCCTTTCAACTGAGCTATAACCTCAGACTCCCCACCTTTTTTTTTTTTTTTTTTTTGAGGCAGGGTCTTGCTATATTGCCAAGGCTGAGCTCTGACTTGTGATCCTCCTGCCTTGGCCTCCCAGAGTGCTGGGATTATTACAGGCCTGCACCACCAGGCTCAGCTGAGCCCACTGCTTATGACTTGGGACCCATACCATTTTCTGTTCCACAGAGCTGCAGAGCTACACAGTCCCTGGTCATTGTTTTCCCCACAAAGATTACTTGGGATCTCTGTGAAAAATAGGTTTTTAGCCGGGTGCGGTGGTGCACCCCTGTAACCCCAGCACTTGGGAGGCTGAGGCAAAAAGATTGCTGTGAGTTTGAGATCAGCCTGGGCTACACAGTGAGTTCAGGACCAATTTATATTACAGAACAAGACTCTGTCTCCACTTAGTCCCTTCATGGCTAGTTCCAACGGTCCATCAGTTTCAGACCCAAAGTGGGTAGAGGCAGGAGACAGGACTCCAGGAATGAGGCAAGTGCCAGGCATCTCTGCAGGGCGCCAAGTAATTCGCACACCAACATCATCTTTCGCAAAGCCCCCTGGGAGCCAGTCCTCCACTTAAAGAAGTCGGCTGTATTAAACAAGCATCCTTCCAACAAAAATACAGCAATATAAAACTTTCTAAGTCACATGCTTGGCCACAACATGGCAAGGACCGCCCTGGTTACCAGTCCTTAACCTGGGTTCTTTCAGGAAATCACCCAGCAAGCTTTGGGAAGTCCTGTCAGAATCCCTTCCCAGGAGCTCGGATGTCAACAGGACCGTTTTACAAAGCACTGCAGGCAAGTGGAAGCCAGCGTGAGCCCTCGGCTGTGTCAGGCACAGCTCTACTCTCTGGGTGAACTCGGAGTGTTTCTGCTTTTCACCCAAAGCAGATGGCGCTTCAGAATGGAGGGCACTCGTGTTGGGTGCCATGGGTCCCAGGAGGAAGAGGTAATCTGCTTGTGACCCAGGGGTGGGGATTTGCAGAGCCAAGGGTCTGGAAGCCTACCTACGACTTGGGCATGGCATGATCCAGTTGCAGGTGTGTGGGGTCAAGTGGAAGCACACTCGCGACAACACACCCTCCTCCTCCAGCCTCCTGTACAGACATCTAAGTCCATACATGCACACAGCTACACTGTCCCTGCCTGCAGTCACAGCGTCATAGCTGGCAGGGACCTTGTCACACTGCAAGTGCAGTGGTTACAATCGCATGCTTCACCAAGGCTGTGCTTCCTCCAGGGGACAAGGCCACAAGGGTGTTTTCCTTCCCTCCCAGCAATGCGCTGCCAACCAGTGCTGCTGTATATAAATGGGTGGACTGAACTTCCTCTATTCTGAAAAGTTCTACTCAAAAGCCTTCTTTAAGTTACTCAGCCAATGAGGGAGGAGGGTCGAGAGACACGCAGCCAAGGATTTTCCAGATAAGCGACCGTCCCTGCTGCCCCAGCTCCACAGTGCATCACGCATTCCCTTCTCTCTGGATTCTGCTCCCTGGGACGGTGACAGATACAACTTTCTGCAGAGCAGATGCTGAAGCGCTCCAGGTCTCCCAGGTCTCTCAGTTCACCTGTCCCCAAACCAAGGGACCTGGCACTTTGAGGTTGGCAGGATGAGACAGGAATGCGCCAAGTGTCTTGAAACATTTCAAACTCTCCTCAATCTCCCAACTTGGAAGGGTTTCCTAAACAGGCTACATAATATTCTTTCAAAGAACGTGAAACTTTTTTGTGAGGCAGAAACAAACTAGTTAGAAAATGCTAATGGGGAGTGCTGTTTCTAGCTTTTGGGGACTGGCAGTGAGTCAGAAGAGGGGACACCCCACACCAGACACCAGGGTTAGTCAGCCAGGCACTCCGCAGTCTCAGCCTTAGGAGGCAAACCTTTTTATATTTTAATATTAACATTCACTCTACCACCCCTGGAAGAGAAAATCACGCATACTTCCTTTCTACGAGCTGAATCTGCAGGAGGGACTTAAAACACCTTGGTCCACCCAGTTCCAGGAAATAATGAGGGGACAGGCCTCGCTGGTCACCAGCAGGCTGTGGCCTGCCCTGAGGGTGGAACAGAGCACCCAGAGGATGAGTCACCATCACAGCCTGGCTGCAGGGGACACTGAGTCACAGCTTCACTGGCTTTTGTCCATGGGGATCAGACTTACTGAAGTCCAGACTTGGGAGTTCCCAGGAGCTGTGTCGCAGGAAAGGAACGCACAACAGATTTAAAAGGATGAAGAAGTTAGAGCGGCTATCATTGGACAGGCCACAAAGGAGACCTGGGGTGGAGCTCTGGAGTGGATGCTGGCACAGCACTGCCTTCAACCCACAGGCACCACCAACTAAACATAACACAACACAACAAAAAAAGAAACAACAACAACTGCAAAAAACAATCCAGAGAGAGCAGGTGACCCAGTCCTCGCCTCAGGACCGGGCATTCCTGAGGGAGGAGGCAGGGCAGCCCCTCCCACAGCCAGTCCCCATTTCCTGTTCCTTTCCCCCCGAGGGAGGCAAGCCCTGTGGGAATGATGAGGGTGCACAGGAACGTGGGGAGGCCAAAGAGAGAGACGCCTTCAGTCTATCTGGGACATTTAACGCACATACGAAACGTGCACAGTCAAGGCCACATGTCGGTTAGTTCCAAGTAAGTAATTCCATGAGGAAGGCTGTGACAGAGGGGAAGGGTCCCTATCCGCCCACACCCCTACGATCTAAAGCCCAGGCTCTGCGTGGGTGTCTAAGGGTGTCTATCAATCAGAAGAAAGGACAGGGAAGGCCAGTCACAGAAACTGAGCAGACTAGGAACTCCTGCCGCCCCTTGACTAGTGCTTACTGAGACCCACGGTGTGGCTGCGAATGGTGGGGCGAGGCAGCCAGGGCTTTATCTTGTCCAGAACTCTGGAGAATACGGCAACCTGCCAATAGGCTTAATTGGGGCAGTATTTATTTGTTTTTGATACTGAAGATTGAACCCGAGGCACCGGGCATGCTAAGAGGCACTCTGAGAAGTGCACATCCACAGAGGATTCTGCCACGGCTGTCTGCATTAAGGGTGAGGGAAAGTGTCCCTTAAGGAGCCTTCGTGATGGTCCCAGTGTGAGATAAGGCCAATCCAGACCCATCTCTCAGGAAAAGAGAGCCGGCACAAGTGGGCTGAACCCTCTGAGGTCACAGGGAGACAGGGTGGAGGAAGTGGGAAGGGACAGCACAGCTTCCAGAACCAGACGGTGTATCCTCACATCACGCGCACTTTGCTGAATCTCCTCCTCCTCTGCCCTGACAACTCTGTTCTATGTCTCTGCAGAACGTGTGTGTCTGCCTATGTATCTGTGCATGTAGTAAAAACAGAGCCTTTCCAGTGAGCTGCATCCCCAGCCCTTTCTCTTTTTTTATTTTTATCTTGAGACGGGGTCTCACTAAGTGCCTAAATTGCCTAGGCTGGGCTTGAACTTGGGATCCTCCTGCCTCAGCACCCCAGAGTGCTGGGGTTAGGTCCAAGTGGCAGAATATCTGACAAACTGTTCCAGGGAGATCTGGTCACTGTGGACCAGTCTTCAAGGTGGTATGCTGCAGACACCCCTATCCTGAGCACTACGTAAGGACAGCCTGAGCCAATCACTGTCCAGGAGAAGCCCCTCCCCATCCCACTCAGGCCCTGCCCTTTCATTCTCACGTGAGCAGGACAGTCAGTATCACTGCTGAGTTGCATCTCTAAGCGCTGGGGGTCCTTGGCTGTATCCTTGTCCTTAGGAAGTGAAAACTGCAAACATCAGGCTTCCTCTGAGGACGCATTCAGGGCCCTGTGACCTTGTGTGGACCAGTGTCCTTGTGCATTAGGGCTCTGCAACTCCCGGAGCAGGCCTGGGAGAGTCCCTAGGCCTAGGAAGGCCTGGCACGCTGCACCTCCAACACTACCCAGGTGTGGCTGGGCTGCAGCCCTGAACCCACAGCCCCTCTTCAAAGAGGTCCTGAGACTCAAGTGACTGCAATTTATACCTGTCCCCTGCCCCTGTTCAGACGGGTGACCCTGAATATGTTGTCTGACTCATATGCTCCCCCTTCTACACAGCAAGGAAAAGAGTAATATACAAACCCCAAGGGTGCACCAGCAAGCAGAGTCAGTGTTCAGTCAGAAGCTGATGGCTCCGGGGGCAGTTTCTCTTCTTCCCACTGTGTGGAGCGCTGTGAAATTCACAGACGCATCCCTGGCGGGAGGGAGTTAGGGAGGGGAAGGCAGAGCCCGGACATCTGAGGAATGCCAAGAGTCATGAAGAGCTTTCTCAGCACCATGGATCCCTACAATCCCACGCACCCCTGAAACAGTGTGTCCCATGTCTGAGTGACTCACAAAGATCCACCATGTGACTTCCTGGCCCTGACATCTCCAAACTCTAGTCGTCAGGGAGTGGGCCATTTCTGTCTAGAAGGCTGGCACACACAGAACCAACCTCAGTAGTCCTAAATGTCTTCAACTTCCCATTTCCCTTCCAAGACTGTATTCCAGCCTGTGCTCAGAAGGGCTGCCCCAGTGTGCCGTAAGCTCCTTTGACCTCAAATGGCTCCTGGGGCTGGAGAAATAATGGTACATCAGTTAAAGCACTGGCCTAGCAAGCGCAAGGCCCTGAGTTTGATTCCCCAGCACCATGTGGCAGGCATGGTGGTGCACATCTGTAATCCCAGTCCTTGGGAACCTGAGCAGAAGGACTACTGTGAGTCCAAAGCTAGCCTGGACTTTATAGTGAGTTCCAGACCAGACCAGCAGCACAGGCTACAGAGCAAGACTTTGTCTCAATAAATAAATTAGTTAATTAAAACAAAATGCTTCCTTTGTACTGAAATAATAAAAATGCCCTCACCACACAAACCATTAAGGTTTTTTTTTTCCTTTGGATATTGGGGATTGAACCCAGATTTTTCAACCTGAGCTACAATACCAGCTCTTTTCAGTTTTCTGTTGTTTTCAAATTTTGAGACAGGGTCTTGTTAAGTTCCCTGGGAGGGCACAAACTTGTGATCTTCCTGCCTCAGCCTCCCAGAGTGCTGGGATTACAGACGTGCACCACAATGCTTGGTGGAATTACAGTCTTATATTTATAATTCCTTGCCAATCTTGGCACATTTCTACGTCTTGAAAAATAAAGCACACCTCTGTAAATGTGAAGGTTTTTGTGTGTGATTAAGTATCACCATGCATCTATCTTTTAACCCACAAACCTGAAGTATGTAAACATAAATGTCACCCTAAATATCAGGCTCAAAAATGATCTTCGATTTACGTGGACATACAGCAAATGCAGTTCTCTGTTAGCCTCCTGCCCCTCTCCCTTTCTGTCACACACCTGCAAACAGCCCCACTTTGAGAATATTCCACCTATTGCTATGACTCCGCCTACTGCTAAGGCTCCGCCTACTACTAAGGTTCCCCCTACCACCAAGGCTCTGCTGACCTTCCCAAAACATTAAAGAGCAAAGAGTAAGAGCTTCTCAAAACCAAGGAAATGCCCGGACCCAGGAAAAGTTCTGCCCAACCACACATGCAAGCGAAGCTGCAGGAATTCGAAAGGAGCAAAAAAAACAAAGCAATTAAGCCATTAGCATGCCTCCTGGGAGAATCCTGGCCATGGGCGGGGCAGAGGACAGAGCCTGCTGGGGCAGGTGAAGGGTTGTCAGCTGAGGAAAAATAGAAGCAGTAAAACCTCCCCATCAGCCCTGAGCACATACAGACAGTGTCAGGAGACCTCAAGGTCTGCAGATCCATAATAGCTGAACAAGGAAAACCTTATCCTGTTAATCCAGCAATGATTCTTCAAATCAGCAAAAACAGCCTAAGCAGTCCTAAGGTCAGCGTGCCCTAACGCAGACGCCACCAGCACAGGCGGCCGGCCACCTCCTTGCCTGGCCCGCCCCGTGGTGCAGCCCCCTCACAGATGGAGGCCTGTGAGTAGGTAAAGAGCCCTGATGTTTAGTTTCCGCTTCTGCTTGCAGACAGCAGTGCACAGAGTAACAGCCCTCGGTGCCAAGTCAGGGCTGGCGACGCCCTAGCCCCACAGCGGGAGCACGGGGGGGGGGGGGGGGGGCAAGGAGAAGGGCAATCCTGCCCTCCCTCCGGGCCGCCGGCTTCCTCATGCCCTCTGCACTCCCACTGGCTGATGCCATGGTCTACTGCAAGCCAAGGAGGCCCTCGCGGGAGTTATCACAGGGTATGTACCACCTTTGAAAAGTATTTCCAGCTGACTTGGTTCCAGGCTGCCATCAACCCATCCACCACCCGTTCACTGGCAGCTGAGTTGCTGTGACTGGGCAGAACTGGAAGGGCTGTGGCCTTCCAGACCTCTTACTCTTGAGGGGAGTTCGGTTGAAGCAGCAAAGCTGCCCAATGTACACATGGCGGACATTGTGCTGGGTGCTGGACACGCCATAGCCAGCCAGTGTGCTCCAGGGTTTACAGCCAAGTGGGCAAGAGCAAGAAACATGCATGAATTACCACCAAACGACCCTGGGTAGCAGGACAGCCTTTATCCCTCCTTCTTGTCTACTGAGCACTCAGAATCACCTAACAGGAGTCACATGGAGCCTCCTGGACCCTCCCCTCGCCTCCCTCCGCCCCTGCAGAGGAGGCTGTTTCTGCATGGAGTTTAGAAAGCCTCACCTACACACTGGAGCTGAGCGTAGAAACACATGCCACATGCCCAGTAGCTCAACAAGCACCCCTGTGCCCCTTCTGTTACCTGAAGATTTCACAAAGACCGTGGGACACGAGCAAGTCCTGGATAACCTGCAATTCTGAAATACCAGAGCTCAACCTGCCCTCCGAAAATGGGCACCCCATCTGCCTGCTGCATGGCCCGCTCTGTCCCCTCCTCTCTGTCTGTCTGTGAGCTTTGCCTTCTTCTCAAACATGGACACTCGTGAAAAACACTAGCCCACAGATGGCAGATTCCATCTTGTCCTCTGAGAGAGCTTGCTTTCTTGGCAGGCTCCCTCCCAGTCATGGAGGTGGGCAAGGCCTGTTCCAACACCACGCGTCCCTGGCCAGGAAGAAGCCACGGCAGCAGCCAGCCACGGGCTGCTGAGCTCCATGGCAGAGTCACCAGGCTTTCGGGTGTCCTTTCTTGATTCCGATTCTCCTCCAATCTCAGCATTGCAAATCTTACCCAAAGGCATGGAGGGCAGCGACACTCCTACCTTGGGCAGCTTCATCATTCCGCCAAAATCAAAGGCTTCGGTGACATGTGAGTCATGTGGCACAGCACCCTAGTCAGATGCCATTGCTCCCTCCATGGAGGGACTAGCAGTGGTTTCCTCTGGATTCCACGGGTCAGCAGCTCTGCGCTAATTCCATCCTTCGAGATACAGGCCCGGATGCAGTTTGGAAGAATGAAAATACAAGCCCTTTCCCCATTAAGTTTTAAAATAATCCCAACCAGGGCTGAAGGAATAGCACAGTGGTTAAAGCACTTGCCTAGCAAGCACAAGGCCCTGGGTTCAATTCCCCAACACCACATAAACGGGCGTAGAGGCACAAGCCTGTAATCCCAGCACTTGGGAAGCTGAGGCAGGAGGACAGCCATGAATTCAAAGCCAGCCTGGGCTCCACAGTAAGTTCAGGACCAACCTGGACTATAAAGTGAAAGCCTGCCTCAAAAAATAAATAAATAAATAAAACAAAATAATCCCATCCACCTTGTAGGACAAGTCACAAAGCCACAGGGCAAGAAGGCAGAGAGGCAGGTATACAAAGCTGAAAAAGACTGAAACAGAGGGGGAAAAGCTTAAATGTGCACAGACAAACCCAAGATCTCTGCAGAGAGGGTGGCGAAGGATTTTGGAAGAGAGAGCCTCCAGCTAGGAGACTCCAGAAGTAGGACTGGGGGCCGGCCTAAAAGAAGAACCTCACTGGTGGGATGGGGAAGGGCGGGACTCAGTTCTCACCAGACACAAGGGATGGTGCCAACCATGGAAGACTACAAGGGAAGTAGTTCACCTTGGCCAGACTATCACAGAAAACCAAGGACGAAAGTCCTTAAATTCTCTAGCAGAAGAAAGTTGCCCTGAAACTGGGGTCCCGCAAGTTACTCGTCCTCTATTTGAAATACATAAAGTGCCTGTTGGCCAGCTGACACTCCGATACAACAGCAGTGGAACACTAAAGACTCTGACTCATCCCCAAACAAAGGGGACAGTGCCTCATTGTCCCTGCACAACAGAAAAAACTTGACACATGGCTCTACACGCACTTGGAATGGGGCAGAACAGGACTGGACAGAGCTGGGAGCAGGCGACTGCTCCTCTCCTGTCTTTATTTTGTTCCCTCACTTCTGAGCAGGCGCTGGGGAGTTGGGGAAGGAAGCGCTGGCCTGGTGAGTCCACACCCACCTCCAGCCCCAGGAGCAGAGACCAGGATCAGGAAGCTGGTGCTGAGTCCGCTGACAAGAGTCAAGCAACTCCCTTATCCTGCGCCCTCAATTATTAAATATTAACCTCATAATATTCATGAATATGAAGAGTGAGCCTGCAGTTATTTACATGAAGGCAAATTTCACAGAAACCTACATCCGGGACTGGAGATGGAGCTCAGTGGGTAGAGCATTTGCTTAGCATGTGCAAGGCCCTGAGCAGTTCCCAGTACTACATATAAAAATCTATACAGGATCAACGTTGTGAATATTTCTATGCTTAATATTATTCTGAAAAGTCACATTAGTTGTCAGCAAATAATACCTAAACTATTGCCTCGTGTTACTAAGTGTTTATGCATGTGGGGAAGGTAGTACTGGGGACTGAACCTAGGGCCAAACATCGAGTTATGAGTTACATCCCTTTATACCTTTTTTCTTTGGAGACAAGATCTCACTAAGTTGCCTACTTCTACCTCAGCCTACCAAGTAGCTAGGATTACAGGCACTAGCACTGCACCCAGTTTAATTTATGTATCTTATTTGTTTAGTGTCTCTGAGAATCTTACAAAAGTTACCTTGAAACCCCCCCTTATCTCCAATAATGCTTTGTTATGTTTTATTTTCAAGCATTTCCAGGTGAGGAGCAGGATTCCTGGATAGTACATCAAAAAAAAAAAAGTTAAATTCCAGAGTCAATTAAGTTAGAATCGCTATTAAGTTATCAAGTAACCTGGGGCTAGGGGCAGGCCACTGAATTCTCCCGACCTCAGAGGGTCCCTGGGGAGGCCACAAAACCACTCTCGGGGGGCCTATAAATCTTCTTCTTTTTCGGAAAAAAAACCCCCACACACATAAACATGACACAATTTCACAAACAGTAGCCTCAAGTTACTTCTAATGCTGCGTCACGTTTTATATCTAAATCACTGAAGGAAACAAGTATTGTTTCTAGAGCCGTTACCAGCACGATAGAGGTACAAAGGAGGAAGCCAGTGACCGTGAAGTCACCTCACCAATCACACTGAAAGGCAGTGGCAGGGGGGAGCTAGGGCTGTGGGGTCGGGGAGCCAAGTCAATAAGCACCAAGATCTTATTACTGGGTCGTCCTCTGGATGAGCCTGGGGCAGACCCCAAGAAGTCCCTTCAAGAACTGGAGATGTAAGTCTGTGGTCCTCTGTCTCACAAAGGCCTTCCTGTTAAAAGCCAAAGGCAAGCACCTAGCTTTGGATCCACGGGACTCACCATTCTTCTGGTGTGAAGGGAACTTAGCGCTCAGTCTTCCCTTCTGCCAAAGCCAGTGTGATGTGAAAATGCCTGTGGGTGGGATGCCGTGCTATGTAGGGTGTGTCAGAACAGAAGAGAGGATGGAAGTACACGGAAAGGCAGGTCAGCGGTTAGGAACTGGCGAAGTGAGAGAAGTTTTCTTCCCATTTGTGTAGAGGTGGAGATAGATTAAGAGTGGGAGACCTGCAGGAAAATGGATCTTTGGAGCCCACAGGCTAAAGGAAACCACCATGTCTTGTCGAGGGGCCCACAGACAGCACAGTCTGCACTCACACGATAGAGGATTTTGAGAATCATAGTCCTTTTGGACACGACTTACAACCAAGGAAAAGAATGTATTTTTGTCTGTGTAAGGAATGTTTTTTTCTCCACCTGGGCAGCTTGGTACTGGCTAAAAAGGCAGAATTAGGCAGCAAAAAGTCTCGTCCCCACCTTGGAAGGCATGCGTTCCACCCTGCAGGCCAAAAGGACACCCAGCCCAGTCTGGTTTGATGTGACTCACTACTCGCAAGTTTGGGCTTAAGCTAAACATTATTTTCACTGGGATTCCTTTAACAGCTAGAAAATGATTTTTCTTGTTATTATTCACTTCCACTTTTACCTTTTTTTAACAACAACAACAAGGGTAGCAATTTTAGAATCAGACTCAGCCTTCATTAATACAAAAGAACTGTAGCTCTAACTCCTCCTGGCTTGGAAAAACAGCCGCAGATGGATCAGGAGCAAACAGGAGTTCAAAGATCAGCCCCGGAGGGGTGGAGCTACCACTGACGCTGCTCCTGACTCAGTGTTTTCACCCAATTAAGGAAAGTTGAAAGAGAGGTGGTTGAGGTTGGGGAGCTCCATCTGGGCCACTGGGTCCCTTCTTTCCCACACTGACTCTGGACTTAGTCACATGATTGCTTTGGCTAGCGAGGACAACTGCAGGCATGATGCAAAGAAAAGTTCAAAAACTGCTTTGCCCTGGAGCTTGTGCTCTCTTGCTAGTAACCCTGTGGTGTGACCACTACTGTGTAAACAAGCCAGGACCAGCCTGTGTGACGAGAGGTACACGGGCAAGTCATCTGCACTGGCCCAGCAGAAAGAGGCCAACTCCAGACACACAGAGAGGCCATCCTACAATCCTGCACATCCAGCCAAGCCACCGGATGACCACAGCAACCAGATGAGCCAGCTCAGGAGAGAACTGGCCAGCCAGCAAGCAAAATCATGAGACAACATAAATGTCGACTATTGAAGCCACAGCTCTTGGAATGATTTGTTACACAAAAAGCTAACAGACACAAGAGAGCAAGAAAAGTGACTAAGAGATGCTAAGACATACTGAACATCCTGGGATGTAACGCCTAAAGGCTCGTTACCCAGCAGGCACCAGGACTTACGATTGTGCATCAGCTGTCATCAGAATAACATGACATAGATCCAAAAGTGACTGTCCCCCTAATATTCATCTTAAAACAAGCATTTGCTATAGCTCCTGGAATGATATCATATGGGCTTCAGGGGTTATAAGCCTTTTAGAGTACAGAAAGAGTGATATGTATTTTTATGCACTCTTTTCTTAATTAAAAACAAACTTTAAAACTATAGAGAAGAATAAATACCCAGGTACACAGTGCCTAGAATTAAAGACTATCTTTTTGTATTTGGATTTATTTTTATATATATATAAAGAAGCAGAACTGAGTCCTGCGTGTGAGGCAGTTACAGTGCGTGGCTTCCCAGAGCCCACCAGCCCAGACAGCCGACACTCACTTCATAGCTGGTGAATGAAAGGGTGAACAGTAGGGTCATCGCAACCAGCGCAGTGGCGCGACCAACTTTTAACCACCTGTTGCTAATTTCTTGGGGACACTTGCAGTGCCTCTGGGACTTCTATTTCACACCACTAAGGTTGCAACTCCAGGGAGAAGCCAAGGGGTGGACCAGCTGGTAACCAATGACAAAGGGAACTTTGTGTGCTGCAGTCAACAACAAAGGCAGAAGGAAGTGGCAGCTGGACCTAACCTGTTCTATGGCCTTTGTGGGATGAATCGGAGGCAAACGTGTTGGAGTGAAATGTTTTAAACAAATTCTCCCAGCCTGATGTGACCTTTCAATGATTCCCCCAAAATCAAACAACCAAAGACCTGTCGTACCAGGCCCCCATGAAAATATGAGGTGGGAAACGCCTGGAAAGTTTACCTGCAAGGGGAAGAGGTTGGTGCAGAGCAAGGTCCACCAGGACCACCCACCTTCTGTTTCTACTCTGGTGCACCTGCTGCCTCACAGAGATCACCTCGAAGACAAGCCCAGAAGTGGGCATGGTGGCTCACACATCTATGGCTCGAGCACTTGGGGGGCTAAAGCGCAAGGCTCATGAGTTCAAGGCCAGCTGGAGCTAATCATGGGAGTCTGTCATTTAAAAACTAAACAAAAACAAAAAATACAACCCTGGAAACACAGATAATACGACGGAGCGTGGAACCTGGCTGACCTTCCAAGCCAGGAAGCTCCTGGAGGAGAGGAAGGCCGCGAGGAGAGGGTGGAGGGTGATCTGAGCCGACAGCAGACCCACAGGACGTGTGACCGCGCTGGGGTAGCACTGCCTGTCAGTGATAGAGCTACAGAACCAGCAAGAGGAGAAACAGAGGGAGGTGGCAGATTTGGCGGAGGAAGCTAGAATAACAAAGAGTGCTCAAGGACTCCCATCCTACCCGGGCTGAATCCTCCTAACCAATCCTGCCACCACCTTGGCTGCGGCCATGGTCAAAGGAGAAGGCAAAGAGCTGGGAGAAGACACTGGCAGCAGGTGCCAGCTCAGACAGACCTGGATTGCTACACCAGACAGGTGCCCCAAAGAGGAGGGTGGCTAGCACTGCATCCTGAGCCAGGAAAGAAGGGGTAGCCACTCAGCTCTCAAATGATACCCTGCCCAGGACCTCCCTCCCCCTGGTCAAAGGACAAGAGTCCAGCCTTAGCCACATCAAAGGCCATAGGGTCTTAGGGCCAGAGCAGGAGGCCCTGCCTGGTGCCTGGACAAACACCCATACTCACCAAGGCTTCCCAGGCCAGTGAGAGAGCCTCACTTCAGGGCCCTGCTCCTCTTCCATCTTCCCCCCACCAGCCCCTTAGCACCTCAAAGACCCCAACGCCTTCTCCCACTGCACCCAGCAGTGTACACAGGGCTATGATGTCCCCAGAGCTGAGATGTGCAGGGAGTACAAAAGGTCCTCTCTAGGGCCATCTTCGAGCAGTGACAGTAAATGAGCCTGTCACACCCATGCATCCGGACCTAGGAGTGAGGGGTGTATACCCCGATCTTGTCATCTGGCTCCTACTCCACACCAGAAAGGTCACCCTGTCTCAAAAGCTACAGAAGGTTGAGCGGCCCATACTGACCACAGTAGTCTTGGGGAATAAAAGGGGCTTTTCTCCTGGACATCTCGGTATGGTTATGGCTGAACCTAGGCTAGCTAATCAGGCTACTGTGGGGCTATTGTCTTGCTGCCAAAATACGATATGCTTACCAAGAAGAAGGATGTATAAAACAAGTAGAAAAATACAAAGCACAGATGACGTATTTGTCCCATAATTACAACTATGCAGAAGCACGAGTGTGTCTGGATAGATCAGGAGGGAACTCAAAGATCTAAAAATAATTACCATGTCAGAATACAATGGTATTATGTGTGAATTCTTCTAAATTTATTCTTTGTAATCTTTTAAATTTGATACTGGTATAGTAATCAATCAAAAATAAGACCTGCTATCACTGAGCAGGCCTTCTGTAAGCGTCTTAGGAAAAACAAACAAATAAAAAAACGTAAAACTATCTGGTCACATCCAGACTCTTAAGGAGAGACTCTAATCCATCTTCACTGGGTAGGAAAAACCTTATTAGACTGAAATCAAAAAACTCAAAGATTCTGTCACACCAGCTTAGGCAAAAACCGGCTGAGACTTCAGAAGTCATGTTTAATTCCTCCAGACCTGTCTAGGAAGTCAGCCAACAGGGTTTAGGGTAGAATTCTTGAGCTCTCTTTGGACTTTCTACAATGCAGCGTATGTTTTGTTTTCCACAATGTCATACAGGATTATAAAGTACTTTTACAGTTTAGATTTAAAATGTTCCCCAGAAGTCTCACATGTTTAGTGGTCGCATTTTTTGGAAGGTGACAGTTCTAGCCGCATCAGTGGACTCATCCATTCACAGGAGAGATCATAATTTGGTGGCTTTGCTGGAGGTGACAATTTAGGAGGTGGACCCTAGAATGGAAAGGGGTCATGGGGCTGTGACCTTGGCGGCTACACCCAGCCCCCGGCTACATCTTCTCTAGTTCTTTCCTGCTCTGCTCTCTGGCTGCCATGATGTGGACAGCTTTCTCCCGCCAGGCCCTTCACCACAGGCCTAGGGGGGCCAGCCCTGCCCCCAACTCTGCATGGACTGGTGCCTCAGAAATCATGAGCCAAAATAAATCCTTCCTCTTTAAGCTGTTTACATCTATCAACCAGCCACAGTGACTGACACGACTAACACAATTACTACAAATGAATCTTTAACACACATCAGAACTCTAGATACCCGAGAGAGTGATGAGCCCATCAGAGCAGTGGTCAGAAAAGGTCTGGCCCTCTTCGGCCTCACAGCCCCACTCTCCATGGTCCTGGACATCTTCAGTGGGGCTACTGGCAATTCTGGAAGCGGAAAGTGACTTTGGAAACAGCCAAAGTAGACTTGCTATAAAGTCTGATGAGTAAGAAGGGCTATTGGGCGGAGCACCCACGCTTACATCAGACAGGAAGTAAAGATAAATAAAGTTTCTTGTGCAGCTCATAAGCGACCATTCAGAAGGGCTGGAACAATGGCAATGATGTGTTGTTGCCAGGGTGGCACCCATGTTCCAGGGACGTTCCCTGGAAGCGCTGCGGCTTGTCAGAGTAGGCATCTTCACCTTGGGGAAGGCTTTTCTGGTTCTACTTCCCCAGAGCAGCTGTCATACCAACATGTTTAAGAAAGGAGTCTGCTAAGTTGTCTGAAAGCCTTCTCTCTCTGCCAAAATAAATTCTGAATTTGAAATTCAAAACACAATTTGTTTACCATTATTACAGAATGTGCTTACAAGGCTAAGAAGCTTATTTTTAATACTGCTGGCATTTAACCTTTCACCCCGTATTTACTCTGCAAACATGAAGTCCAAGCAAGGTAAGAAACAAAAATATTAGGGGCTGGGAATGCAGCACAGGGATCGGGTACTTGCCTAGCATAAGCAAGGGTCTGGGTCTGATCTTCAGCACCACACACACATACCAAAAAAAAAGTAAAAATAAAAATAACCAAATAGATTTTTCATCACATTCTGGTAGAAATACAACTTGCTGCACTTTGTTAAAAAAAAATTTAAAAACTTATAGATGACAAACTTCGAAAATCCAAACTGTATCTAATTCTTATATACTTCACGAAGAAGCTCATAATAATTCATATTAAACACTTTTTTCAGATGAAGCCTCACTGTGTTGTCCAGGCTGGTCTTGTACTGGTAGATTCAAGTGATCCTCCTGCCTCAGCCTCCCATGTAGCTGGGACTAAGCTTGTGCCACCACATTTGGCTCAGTACCTCGTATTTGGACAGAGGTTTCAAAATCCAGCTGTGTGTTGGTGCTGATGACAGGGCTGTCACAGTTCTTGCCAGGAGAGGAAAGGTGGGAAGGGTGGGTACTATGTGGTCTTTCAGTCCCACGGGACCTGGCAACACACTAACGCTTGGGTACAGGAGCAAAATGTCATATTCCAAGTCAACACACTCGCTGCTGCTCGCCACTCAGCCCTAAACCTGACCATGAATTCACAGGAGTCATCGAAGGGCAGAAAGCGCCCACTGTACTTCGGTGTGGGTTGGGGCGTTCTCACCGCAAAGCTGAAGCTTCAGAAGAGACTGCTGAGCCGGCAGCACCCCCACTCATATGGCCCCCACTCCTGGTGTGTGGACGTCCCAGTGCAGTAACATCTGGGTGCAGACTTTCCCTGTTATAGTTGCCTAGAGATTCCCTGGGAAGGAAACACCAAGCGACCCCCTTTCTCTGAGGAGACCCAGGGCGATGCTTGGATGGATGCCACTGCTGGGCTGGGGGCTAGTATGCGGGCAGCTCTGCTGGCCGTCCAGGGCAGGGCACACACGGCAGTTCACGGGGTGACACGTGAGATTCCCTAGTATGGTTACGGGAGACGTATGACATTGGGATATTAAGAAATGGGCAGATCTGGCAGAAAAATCTGTATTTCCAGCTTTGTTTGAAAATCAAGAAAACTTGGCAATATGGTCAGAAATTCAGGTTTGATGTTTACACTCCTAAACCGTATTGACTGCTTTGGTGACCTGTGATTTCTAATGGCCCAGTGTCTCAAAAGTATAGACTACAGTATATAATTTAACAAGAGTCAGAAAAGTTAAGTATGAGCAAAAACTTCTGTGCCACTTAGTGCGGCTCTGGAAGAACTCTTCTTCCTGCTTCTCCTTCCCCGAATCTCTGCCTGGCTCTCAGTGACGTGTCCCAGCAGAGGCCCTGTGGACAGCCACATGTCCACACTTCCTCCCGGGAGGCTGGCCTCCCCATCAGGCCACATCCAGGCCTCTGATAGAGCTGCCACATCTGGCCCCCTCGCTCCTCGGTCTCTCCACATTTGCAGCCCCGAGCTCTCCCTGGAGAGAGGAAGCCCTGGGCCGGCCAGGTACTTCCTCCTCGGGTGGACCACAGCATTTGCCCCAGGTGGAGTCCTGGTGTCCAGGCTGCAGAACCTTCCTGACCCTCCGGTCACTGCCCAGCCCCCCAGGCCTTTCCCGGTGGGTTTCCCTGGATTGCGCTATTCTGGCCAGCGGACCTCTAGCAAGTCGATAATCCCATCAATGAAAAAGAACTAAATGCCTTTTCTGAAATGGATTCCAGGCTTTCAACTACATAGCAGCCTCTACCCAGACACCTATCTGCGGCTGGCTGGCTCCCTGTCGAGCTTCTAAGTTATAAGTCTGTGCCTATGTATCTGCAGGTGTAATAGCTGCGATTCACCCACAGGGAATAAAAACAAGGAAAAGGGATCTGGGACATTTACTGAAGTAATAGAGATTTCAGATTGACTCAAATATTTCTGCATAGCTAACTCCAGATACCCTATGAATCACAGTTTCTGGGAAGAGAACATGCAGCAGAGCTACAGACAAGGGGTTCTATCCACATTGAAACTGGTCACGGCCCCATGAGCAGATGCTCCCTGGCCAAGGATGAGAGCCAGAAATGTTACAGAGGGAACCTTAGATGGGTGCCACTGTTACCTCGGGACAAAGGAGATTCTATCCCCTCCCAACAACAGTCACCATGTTATAAGGATGTGCAGAGGTGTTGAGGTTTTTTTAAGCTTCCTCAAGCCTCCTACAGGAAAGGGTATAACTATCATCTGCAAGTGATCTTGGGTTTTCCCAAGATGAACAAGTTTTCCAAAGTGGGTTTTTAGGAGGAAGGTATAGAGTGAACTACAAGCTATACATTGTGCCTCTGAGTCAGGAATGACAATCTTTCTTATGAGTCACAGTAGAGGAAGCCTTGACAGGACCTTGGGCACAGGTGGAGAGCCGTCCTAATTGTTCTCCCAGACTTCCCAAGATGGTGTGCACATGCAGACACATACGAGCCTGCACACACACCCACATACTGGTCCAGCGCACAGGTGTCTTCCTATGCCTGGAGAGGGCCACACCCCGGATGCTTCCTTCCCATCCTGTCCCTTCCCTTCCAGTCCAAGCAGCTGAGGGATAGGAGGTGGCAAGCCCAGGCAGGTGCGGGGTGCGAAGCATCACTTGGTTCAACGGACAGGCTCTTACATAAGCTCTGAATATCATAACTGGGGTTCCAATTATTTAAGATGTTGGTGCTGTATTCTATGGCAATTGCAGACATCTAATAAGCAGACTTCACTTTCCAAGTCAGGGGAGAAGCGACTTATTTACTTTGGCCCCAGTAAATCACTGTGGGCCTGGGACCTCTGTCTGCAGCACTTCTATCCCAGGACAGCCAGCTGTCCAACTCTTCCCGCCAGAGAACTGTAGCCTCAGCCAGCGTGTCTGATGCACAGAGGGCCTCCTGGCACCCATCACACGTCCATCTGTGCGGAGGGCAGGGGCTGGGCCATGGGTACATCTTGGCCATGCAGCAGCCTGCCAGCTCTGGGCAGGACTCTTGGCCTGGACTGCAAGGCACGCACTCCACTGACCTCTCTATTCAACAGCAAGGGAGCCAAACTGATCACAGAGTTCCCCAGGACTCCACCAAAGGCATGCTGGACCACTATTTCAGTCTCACCAGCAAGAAAAATGAGTTTAAGGAGAAAAGTTGATTTTTCTCAAAGTACTATGCAAGCAGTTACATTTGATAAGATCTTTAAGCTTTTGACATAAACACATTGATTTCTCTCTCTCTCTCTCTTAGAAATATTGAACCATGGAAAATAGGCACAGCAATTCTAAAGCATCAGGACTATCATGCTGCCTAAATCCTGGTGGCCAGATGCCCAAGGAGTGCCTCCCCACCAAACGCATGCTCTGCACAAACAGTTTTCTACAGGGTTCCAAAGATAATGGGGGGGAGGGGAGGTGGGGTGGGCAGGCTGGACTCTTAAACCTTAAATTGGAAGGAGAAAGTTTATTTACAAAGTATTCTCCTAGCAGGGCAAAGGTGACATCATTTTAGACTACTTAAAAAGTAAAAGCTACCAGCCTGAACTAGAGAGTGAGACCCTGTCTCAAAATAAATACATTATTAAAAGTAAAAGTTTGGGTCAAAGATATCTTTTATTAGTTTTGTGTTTTTAGTCATTCTTTTGGCCGAACAGCCCCGGGTCAGAGGCCCGGCCTGACCTCTGCACTTAAGATTCTGGGCCTTTGCTGCAGCCCCGCAGGCTAACCCTGAACACAGGTTTCTAAGTCAGCTACGCTTCACTTTCTCAGTCCTAAACTACAGTGGCTCACAGAGGCTGAGATTGTCCTCTGAGGCGGGAGTATTTGCAAAGATTCAGGTGTGCAAACTCGGACGCCTTCTAGGACTTTTCTTTTCTCATGGACTGCCAATCTCTTGAAAACAGAGTCCTGCTTTTGTGGCTCGGAAGGAAAGCGACACCGCACGGCAGCCCAGTGGCTGAGGTTTGGGGCGGGAAAGGGGTGCGGCTAGGCTCAGGCTGGGGTAGTCAAGAGGAGGAGGCGGCTCCAGACCCAAGCGCCGGGGGGGAAAGAATGCACCTCCGGGAAGTCGGGAGCAAGGTTCTCGGGATCCCCTCACCCCTCCCGGGTAGGGGTTGTCCCTCAGACTCGACCCATCCTCCCGGGTCACCTTCACCCGCCAGGTGAGGCCACCTGCGCCCCGCTGGCCCGGCCCTCCCCTGGGGGATGAGGTGTTCCCACACCCTCAGACGGCCGGCAGCCACCACCGAGACCCTTCATGGAATGTCCCGCGACGCGCAAAGCGACGCGAGGAAAGTTTCCCCCGCGCCGGCCTGGGGACCGATCTCAGCCCGGCACTGTCCTCTCCTGTTGGCTGGGACCCCCACGGTGCCCAGCGTTCTCTCCCTCCGGCCGGGACTCCCCACGATGACCTGCGGCCGCTCCCACCATGGTGATCCGCATCCCCTCTCGGCTGGTCGAGATCCACCGTAGGGACCCGCGTCTTCTCCCGCCGACTGGGACCCACCACGGTGACTCGCGGTCCCTCCCACCGGCCGTGACGCCCCAGGGTGACAAGAGTCCCGTCCCGCCGGCCATACTCACCATGGTGACCCGCGTCCCCCCGTCGTCCGCCGCGCTGGGCCGGCCCGCGGCTCCGACAACTTCAGAACTCGGCTCCGGTCACCGAGGCGGCGCAGACACCCAAGCGCTTGCGAGAGCCAATGGGAGCCGGGGACTCACGGCCCAGATCGGGATGTACCGGGAGGGGGACCCCGAGAGCGCGACGCCGGGCCGGCGGCTCTACGTCCCGCACTCTGCGCACCGCGGCCCCCGCACTCTGCGCGCCACGCACCCTGCGCGCCCGATTCCCGGCACCCGGCTCTGCGCGCGCCACCCCGCGACCTGCCCATAAATGGCGAAGTCGGCGCGGGCCAGGCCAATCAGCGCCGCGCCCCACCGCGTCACCCCGCGGGGAGGCCGAGGCAGCCAACCGCCCGAGCGCCGGGAGCGCCCGGCTCCGGGGCCTCTGGGTCCTGCGGTCCGTCCGGCTCAGCAGCCCGGGACGGGACGCGGGGACGCAGGGACCTGGAGGCGAGGGTGAGGGGTAACAGCCCATCCAAGCGCAGAATGACGCCCACGCACAAGGCCCTGCTTTTCCTACAGTTTTTTTTTTTTTTTTCCCAGAAGAAGGAAATATTTTATCAGCCTGAGAGATCAGAGTTGTGGCAGCGGCCCAAAGGAAATCCTTTTTCTTTCCAACGTCTGGATGGCAAGGAAAGTCAAAAATATCACTTCCCCTGCCCCTCCCTTACCTGAATTTCCTTGGGAAACAAAGGAAGCCCGTTGGGATGGGGGGAGGGAGGCGTGTTTGGTGGCAAAGGTGAGGAGGAGGCGGGAACCTGCACATCCAGGCTCCGTCACAAGCTCCCAAGTGTCTAGTTTCTGGAATGAGGTGGGCGATGGGGGAAAGGGGAGGGACCTGAAACTCGGTGCGGAGTCTGTGCTACTGCCTCAGGGCTGAGCAGGTCATCTGGGAAGGGCGGTTTATAACAGGGGTCCTCCTGCTATCTGGAAAGAAAGATTTCAAAGCCACGGATGGTGACAGGCTTGTAGTCCCAGCTCTCTGGGAGTCTGAGGCAGGAGGAGAATTGTAAGTTGGAGCCCAGCCTGGGCAGTTAGGGGACTTGGAGAGACTCTGTCTCAAAATTAAAAATAAATAAATAAATAATAAAAAATAAAAACAATTGGGGGATGTGGTCCAGTGGAAAGGCCCTGGGCTCCATCCCCAGTACCTCCCAAAAAGATTTGGAAACTTGAGGGCACTTTATGACCCTCAGTACTACCTTTTGCTTGAACATTGGATCACAGAGTCAGCGAGGGTGTGTAAAATCACCTGGGGTAATAACAGTGGAAAACAAATGTGGCTGGCTCATACAATAGGCCACCTGTCACCTGCCATACGAAGGGAGGAGCTCTATTCCTGCCACCATTGACCCCAGGACACACCACGTTGTGCAAAAGGCCAGGCACCAAAACTCTTGCAGAGTGTGGTTCCCTTTATGTGCAGGTGGAGGGCTGGAGAGCTACAGAGAGCACACCAGCAGCGACCAGGGTGGGGGCAGGCAGGGCTTCTGATTGAGGAGTGGGAACATTGTGAAGTTAGACAATGTGCTGACAAAACTTTGGGAATACCCTGAGATCTATGTGGTTGCACATTCTAGACGGGGAGAATCTCGTGGTGTGTGGAAATGCTTCAGTTTTCTAAATAGAAAATCATGTTGTTCAGATTCATACAGTCAGGGCAGCAGTATTGTTGAGTGTCACCACAGGACGCAAGGCAGGGCTTTGGGGACACACCAGGGCCTACCCCTGCTACATTTATGATCTCAGAAGTGAGACAGGTGGTAAATTGAAGAAAAAAAAAAAACAATAGCTAGGCATGGTAGTATTGTAGTCCCAGCTGCTCAGGAAGCTGAGGGTCACTTGGCCCAGGGGCTAGAGGCCAGTCTGGGCAACACAGTGAGACTCTGTCTCAAAAAGCAAACAAAACAATAGTGAGAAGTGCCAGTAATTTGTACAAGGAGCTAACATAACGGGCTGAAAGATCCATCTGGCAGCCACCAGCAGCATGAAGCAGCAAGGAACCACACGGTTCATTTGACATCCCCATGTTTGGGACATCACCCGGGTGCACATGAACCAGATCCCTCAGACTCCAAGGTCAGCAGGTCTCTGCATCTCATCCCCATGTACTGGACACCACCCAAGTTCACAGAGACCCGATCCCTCAGACTCCAAGGTCAGGGGCTCTCCATATTTCATAAGTATGTGTCCATTCTGAAATACTGTCAGGTATTTTAGGAACTCATGAACAGGGATTACAAAAGAGAAATTCAAGCTTATTAAGAATATAAAAAGCACAGCTTATGGGAAAAGCAACCCATTGTGTAGGGTACCACCTCATCCGTCAACCTGATTAGCAGTGGATCTGACATGGGCCTTGACCCACACAGGCAAAGACAGCGTGGCTCTTCTTCTGACCCAGAGATGCAATGAAACACTCAAAACTTTCCTGAGAATCCAATGATGGTCTATCAATGTGGGTCTATCCTGGATTTATTTAAAATCACCTCAAAATTTTTTGTCACTTGTATTATCATTTGAGGTTTCTTATTTGTTGGTGGTGGTGTTTGGTTTTGTTTTGTTTTAAAAAGAAAAAAAAAAAAACAAGGCCTTACAGTGTAGTCCAGGCTAGCCTCAAACTTAAATATTCTCCTGTCTGACTCCTAAGTGCTGGGAGTAAAGGAGCACACCACGGTGCCTGGTTTAAGCTGTTTTTAAATTATTTTCTTTTAAAGCTCAAATGAAGGTGAGAAGTGACATACACCTGTAATCCCATGTCACAAAAAAAAAAAAAAACCTTTTTGCCTGACCTGGTGTGGCATATTCCTGTATCTGTAATCATAGTGACTCAGGAGGCTGAAGCAGGAGGATCACAAGTTTGAAAACAGACCAGTCAATATAGTTAAGACCCTTTCTCAAAATAAAAAGGGTTGGGAATGCAGTTCAGAGCTTCCTAGTTTCAATCCCCACTACTACAAAGAAAATAAAACAACAATACTTACCTTTCAAATACCTTTCAAAATAAGTATTTTCCCAAATTTCTGGATTTGTATCTATTTTTACAGGACTCTGGAATATCATATTGGTTTTTGTATTTGTTTGTTTTGGTGGGATTGGCTGACACTGGCTGACCCTTGTGCTGGGGATGGAACCCAGGGCCTCCTTGAGTGTGTTAAGAACATGCCCCGACTATGCCAGGACCCTGTACCCAGGGCCTTTTTCAAGGCCATGGTAGCTGTGAAGTGGAAGCAACTTCTGTAACTGTAAAGCTTATTCTAGACACATGATGGAGCTGTTTGGATGAGGCTCTGCACTCAGCTTGGCATGACCCACAGTGAAAAGCAGCGAAAAAGGAAATCGAGATAAACGATTTCCCATTTAGATTTACTTATGAAACAGAGAATATCACTGATGCATTTTGGGAAGCAGCAAGATATAATATCAGGCAATAAAACTAGTTTCCATGTCGATTCCATTAAAAAAAAATCCTGCCCCTGAATACATTCACATTAATAAATTTTAAAAGAGTGCATTAATGGGAACGCAGGGCCTGAATCCTTGAGCAAGACATGAGTGGAACAGAGACCTGTGTCACCTCAACATGACAAGCCCTGTTCATTCCCACTTGGTGTTGTACTCCAGATCAGCTACTGAGCCAAGCGCTTCAGGCCCAGCATCCCCCTACACTCACCATCTCCTCTGTCCTATAGAAGCCTGTCGCTGCTGTGGCCCCGAGGAGACCAGGCTGAGAGCTCTCCACGTCACGTGCCAGCCTGCTCTGCTCCCTCACCAGCCCAGGCCCATTGACTGCCTGGCCCCAAGCCCAGATCCTTACCCTTTATTTGAATGTCATCAGAGGAGACCTCCCTTCAGGCAGACCTAGTGGGAACAGGAGCAAGTAGAAAAACCCTGCGATGCTCCCCACAACTGGGGCCGCGGGAAACACTACTGCTTCCTTATGAGACACAGAGTGACATCTGGGGGCTCAGAGTTTCACTCAGTGCTAGAGAGAATGCGCAGCACATGAGAGGCCCTGGGCTCTACCCCCAGCACCGGAAGACCAGACAAAAATGTTACCTTCGCATACCGAGTCTAAGTCATCTTTAAAATTCCTTGGTCAGGCCTGGAGGCCCAGGTCAATAATTCCAGTGCTCTGGGAGGCCAAGGCAGGAGGATCACAAGTTCAAACCCAAATTGAGTCACACAGTAACTGAGTGAGACTGTCTCAAAATAATAAAAAATGGCCTGATGATGCAGCTCAGAGTGAAGGCCCTGGGTTCAAGCTCCAGTACCAATAAATAAGTAAATATTTATTTTTTCTCCTAATGTACTGATACTGATTTGTACTGGAGATATTGAAGATATTAGTAAGATATTAATTAAATAGGTAGATAATGTAATATGATGCCACTTCTAATACAAAATATTTTTGACTGGAATAATTATTATATTGAAATAAATGAGTGAAAATTATTTTAATGTGCTTTAATTGAAAACTTTGTTTTTTGAGACAGGGTCTTGCTATCTGTACACCAGGCTATTCCCGAACTCATGGCAATCCTCCTGCTTCAGCCTCCCAAGTGCTGGGATTACAGGCATAAATTGAGAACTTATTTAAAAGCATGACTATACAGATTTATAATTTTTCAGATTTAAGCAGATTTCTCACAGACCTAGGGATAGAAGCCAGGTCCCCCAAGGGCTAGGCAAACCTGCTTCCACTGGGCCCTATACCCCAGCTCCCCTCCAGAAGTTAAAATAATGAAAAAATGTGCAGTGGTAGTTAGGGTGCTCCCGACCCGTCAGAGCACGAGGTGGCCCACAGGCATGAGCTCTGCGAAAGCGGCTCCTCGGCTCAGCTTTGCATCCAGACCTTGGCTGTCTTCCTCTTCACTCTCAACTCCTGCCTTCTTCTTGTGTATATTCTCGGAATCCACCTTGAATCTTTCCTGGAATAAGATAAAGTGTGCCTCAATAGGTAAATGTCCTTAAGAAACTGAAAAATGTTTTTACAAAACCACTACATGAAACTTGCTGTAGATAAGCACCAAGACCTTCTCTCTCTCTTTCTCTCTCTCTCTCTCTCTCTCTCTCTCTCTCTCTCTAACATGAAGGAAACCCTTTCTAAAGTAAACTGCATGCTTCATCGCCTCCTGAAAATATGCCGGCTGTTGAGCAGCCTGCACCGGAAGCCTGGGGTCATCTCCCTGACATCAACTGCTGACTAGGGTGACCGGAATAAGGTCCTCAGGGACCAAGGGATATACTGCCTTTTACCTCCAAGCAGAGGTGCTGGGAAGACACTGTGAATTAAAAAAAGAAAAAACTATTACACTAAAAGACACATTGCCAGGAAGGATGGAATAAGTGCATTTAAAGCAAAAGGGGGTATTTTGGGGCTCTTAAGGGACATTCATAGCATGTGCCTTTTACTACCTTTTAAAATTTAAACTTTCAGCCTATTTTGGATCACTCTGTGCTGACAAAATGTTTATGGTAATTTCTGTCAAAACATGACAACGTGTCCTCATCTTCCTTGGTCATCAGATCTGGCACCATGGTGACTTCTGGCTCTTCCCCAAAGTCAAAATGACCATGAAGGGCCCACATTAGAAATTGCTCCAGACCGTGAGGGCAGCGCAGCAGACACTCAGCAAGGGGACTCCCAGAACTGCAGCGGGAAGCAGCCGGAATGACAAGATACTCAGCTAATTCGGTAAAGCCACACTGTCACATATAACCTAGCCTGCACACACCTGCTTAAATGCTGCTGGTGACAGAGATGGTAGCACAGGTGGGACTGTGCCCTCGGGGGCAGCATGACACCCTTGCACTGCTCCTGTTCCCCAGCTCCCTGTCCTACTGCCATTCAGTAAGATGGCTCAGGTGCCTGCCGGGGCACCGTCCCTCCTCTGTGAAAGTACAGTGAAAACAAAGGTCAGGGCTGCAGGAGATGGCCCCTCCCTTCGCCATCGTCACACTCTGTATTTGGCCAGGAATGTGACTCAGAAAGCAGTTCTGACAAGCAAAAGCCTTCAGAGCTCAAAGTAGGATGATTCCAAATAGTACGAAATGGATACAGATGTGTCCTTCTGTTGTGTGATGGATCTGGACAGATCAAGAGGCACACCGTAACACAGAAAATGCCTCAAAACGGTCACCAACCCTAACCATAAATTCATCCTAAAACAGTGACCCAGCTCTTGTAACTATTACATAAACATCTCACGTGTAATTTTTTTTTTCCTTTTTAGCTTGTTTTTTGGGACAGGATGTTGTACGTTGCTCAGGCTGGCCTTGAATTCCTAGGCTAAAGAGATCATCCTGCCTCAGCTTCCCGAGAACCTGGGACCACAGACATATCCCCACCTCACCTGGCCCCTTTCTGTTTTCCTCCATCTGGAACCTTCTCTCCCTCCTCAGTGGAGAGGTTGAGGGAAACAAGCCGCTTCTGTATTTTTGATGGGTGAGTAAGTCACTAGAATTCCTATTGAAAGCAATTTGGCACTTCCTCTCCGAACATTCCGGAATTATGCCATCCCTGACCCTTCCGTATGGTTTCGGGAATACAGCCAGGGACACACACACACACGACGCAAGTCGACATATGTCAGCCACGCGGCCTTGCCAGCAGGGCAGCAGGCGACTCAAACGTCCACTGCCGGCAAAACCAGCTCGGTGCATCGGGAGGTGCGTAGACCAGAGATGCTGGCTCTGCAGTGGGAAACGCTCTGAAAACAGAATAACAAGTTTCCCTTTGAGCCAGTGTGGAAGGAGACCCCAGAGGTATTGCTAAAGTTACGACAAAGCACAGAGCAGGACATATACTAAAGTTCCTTTGGCATAAAAAACCAAAGATGGGTTGGGGGGTAGCCCAGTGGTAGGGCGTGTGCCCAGCAAGGGTGAGTGTGTGTGGCCTCGAGCTCTATCCGCAGCACAGCGAAAGGAAAGAAGAAACAGAGATGCAGAAATAATCAGATCACGTTGCTACATAGAGCAGAATAAGACAAAAGTCAAATGGGGAACTGCCAGTAAAGACTGGTGTTTACGTTTGCATGAAGAAACTCCGGGAAAGACACAGTAAACTCACAGAAGTGTTTGCGGGATGTCGCAGCAGGAGGTGAGTGAGACGGTATGCTGGGGATGTTTGACGTTGTTTATTTTCGGATCATTGTAAACGTATTGCTCATAAACATTAAAAATATTGTTATCAAAGCCAGACATTGTGGTCCATACCTATAATCCCAGCCCTCGGGAGGCTGAGGCAGAAAGATTGTGAGTTTGAGGTCAGCCTGCACTGCAGGTAAGTTCCAGCCCAGCCTGGAACACATAGTGAGAGACCCTGTTTAAAAAAAAAAATTTAGAAAAGAAAAGAAAAGAAAAGAAAGAGAGCTGTGGGTGTAGATGGGTAGATCAGCAGTTAGACTGCTTGCCTTACAAGTTGAAGGTCCTGGGTTCAATTCCTCAGTACCTTATAAATTGAGCGTGGTGGTGCACGCCTGTAATCCCAGTACTCAGGAGGCTGAGGCAGGAGGACTGCTGTGAGTTCGAGCTACACAGCAAATTCAGGACCAGCCTGGACCACTACAGAGCAAGATCCTGTCTCAGAAAAAAAAAAATCTGCCTGTCTATCTATATAGTTATCAAGCATGTGACATGGCCACACATAGCAGAATAAGACAAAAGTCAAATAGGGATCATGTAAGTAAAGATTTGAAAACACATAGAAGCTGAGCATGGCAGAGCAGGTCTGTAATCCCAGCACTCTGGGAGGCGGAAGCAGTACGACTGTAAATTTAAGCTCATGCTGGTAACCTGCTGACAGCAACAGCCTGTCCCAAAATCAAAAAATAAAATAAAATAAAAATGGGTTGGAGATATAGCTCTGTGTTAAGGTCCTGGACTCAATCTACAGTAGCACAAGAGAGACGGGGGGGGGGGGGGGGGGGGGGGGGGGGGGGGGGGGAGGGAAGGAAGGAAGGAAGGAAGGAAGGAAGGGAGAAAGAACAGAAGAGAAAGCATGCAGAACCCTTCTTGGCGTGAGGCACTGCGCTGCTGCGGAGGCTCCTGAGGGAGGCTGGGAGGGGGAGGACGTGTTGGTGGGGTCGGTCGGCGGAAGTGAAGGCCCTGAGGTGGGAAAGGTACTGAGCTGATTTGCTAGGCCGCTCTGTCCTTGGGTGCTACGATGCAGCACACCTGTGTCCCTTTAGGACAAGCCTGGTTCCTGACAAGTAAGGGACAGCCCTGCGTGGGGTTGCTGCGCCATGCAGTCTTAGATCCCGCCTGGAATTCATCTTTGAGAATTCGTTGTCACTTAGGATTGTTTACAGTGCTAGAACTGAACCCAGGGCCTCGTGTATGACAGGCAAGAATTTGCCATTGGCCTGTGTTCCTGGCCACTCAGAAATTAAATTTGAAGGACAGGCTGGTTTGGTGGTGGGTTTTTGTTTGTTTGTTTGTTTGTTTTTTGTTTGTTTGTTTGTTTTGGTTTTATCTCTTTGGAACAGTTGCTTGTTTTGTTTCTGATTTGTTTTGTTGGTGCTGGGGATCTTGAACCCAAGGCTTTGTAAGTGAAAGCATATGCCCTTCCCCTGAGCTATACTCTTAGCTCTAGGCTCATACAGAACTCACTATGAAGCCCAGGCTGGCCTGGAACTCACAGAAATCCTCCTGCCACAGTCTTCCAAGTGCTGTGATTACAGGCATGTGCTTGCTGTTATGTGGTGCTGGGGGTGTCAAACCCAGGACCTCATGCTTCCTGGGCAAGTGCTTTGATCACTGAGCTATGCCTCTAGTCCTCCCCTCCCCGGTTTTTTTTTTTTTTTTTTTTTTTTTTGAGACAGGGTCTCACTCTGTGGTTTCGGCTGGCTGAACTCACAACGGAGCCCCGGGTGGCCTCAGACTCATGGCAATACTCCTGCTTCAGCCTCCCAAGTACTGGGACTCCAGGCATGTGCCATCACACTCAGATTCCAGCTTCATTTTAGGACAGGATTTCTTAGAAAACTTAAAAGAGTCAGCCTGATTTTTGGCCCCTAACCTTAATCAGCAGTAGGTCTACTGTGACCAAGAGACTCAAGTTCAATTTTAACTGAAATCACAGCCTCACATGCCTCAGCAATGTTTCTTATCTTCCCATCTCGACTTGTATCTTGTTTTTCTTCGTGCTGAGCGAGGGCCAGGAGACCGGCAGCTGACTAGGAGAGCAGGTGATTTCTAACGGCAGGAGAAAGGAAAGTCAACTTTGTTTTTACCAAACTCATGAAATTACTCAATAACGCTCAGATGACTCATTGTGGTACTTTAAAATCCCAGAAACTCCACTGCCTTGAAAATAGTGTTTCAGGGAAGGGCGTCCAGTTATGCGAAAATCTCTCTGTAGCGCGTGCGCGCACACACACACACACACACACACACACACACACTCGCACACTTGCACATGCACACGTACACATATCCTCTTTGAGGAACAAAAAGCCTTTGAAGGGAATATACCAAATGTTTACAATGATGGGTTCAATGTTCAGGTGGTAGGTAAGACCATGGAGGGTTCTTTCTTTTCTTATTTAGCTTTTTCTTTGTTTTCCAAATACTATTTAGGGAACACAAAGTATGCTCACCATAAAAACTAAAACCAGAACCAGCCCAGGCTCATCTCTGAAAGCCAAGCCCAGGCACCATGGCCAGTATGTGCTCACCTGGGAGGGCCCAGGAGCCCCATGGCACCTCAGGCCTGTTTCTGGAGTCCTGGACACGCACTTGAAAGCCACGTGGAGGCCTCACGTTGTCAGCTCCGGGAACAGGGACACAGGTCTCCTGCCCCACTGACCAAGTTGTCCCCAGTGCACCTATGCCCTCCATAGCCCTCACCCAGTGTCACTCTGAGATCCATACAAGCCAGACTCAGCCTGGGTCCCAGCGCCTGGTCATCCTTCTCCAAAACCAATGGACCCACTCTCTGAGAATCCCCAGTACAGGAGGGAGTTCACTGAATTTTCAAGAAGCTGTGGCAAGTCTTCAAAGCACATTCTAATGTATCCCTGGATGCCTGCAGATATTGCCTCTCCTCACACCTGCCATGGCTTGTGGGTCTCTGGGCCGGCCAGCACCGCTGCCCCCTTCCCTCCCCAGAACACACCACCTAATCAGAGTCTGCTGCCACCTCATCCTCTACAGGCCCAGAGTTCAGTGAAATGTGACAGTCCCTGAGGGTACCAGATACCTCGTATCCTGATGACTGCCTCCTGCAGCAGAGACATAACAGCCAGTCGTGGGTTTGTTAGTTACCATATGTGGCCTTAAAGCCCGGGTCCTCACCACAGTGCCCTGCAAGATGGAGCCACCACGGAATGAGTGCCAGAGGTGAGACTGGGCAGCAGCAGGTGTCCCAAGACCCTCTCAGAACCATGTGATCTATGCAGACCCCTCTCCTGGGGGGCAGTGGGTGTGGCAGGAGCTGTCATACTGCGGCAGAGACTTAACACATAACACACAGCAGGATCAAAACATACAGGGGAAGTTAAAAAATGTTTACATGTTTTACAGTATAAGACATGTTGCCACGAATTCCCTTCAACATTCCCTCACTTGTTTTGAACTTATCCTACTGTTCTTGGCAATGTGACTTTTACTGCAGTAATTAAAAAAAAAATTCTTCATAGTTTTTGATTACCCCATATGTGCTTACATATTACAAAGTCATATATCAACAAAGCTATATGCAAAAGATGTTCTGTTCCGTGCTCCTCCCTCGATGCAGAGAAAGAGCGAGAAGCCGGGCTGGCAGCCGGGGACCAGCTCTGCAGAGGTCCCTGCCTGACACCGCGGCCTGGGAAGAGCCAGTCCCAGGCATGCGCTGAGCATTTTCCCTTTATTCCATTCTCTTATGTGGTTGCTGTGACTATGCTGAATAGAAGGGGTGACAGTGGACACCCTTGTCTTGTTCCTTATTTGAGGGGGAATGCTTTTAGTGTTTCCCCATGTAGGATGACGATGGTAGTAGGACTGTCATAAATTGCTTTTATCAGCTTGAGGTAAGGTCTTTCTATGCCTATTTTCATCAGGGTTTCTACCAGATTTCATGACTTCTAAAGGCTACTTATCCCACCACCTCTTCTGCTGAGCAGGAACTGGGGACAAAGGTCAGTGGCCCATGGCCTTCTCTCTCCAAGTGTATTGCAGCTACTGGAGCACACAGCAAAGGTCCCCCCATCCCTCACAGACCCAAGGGGAAAGTCTTCCCAGGCAGAGCATATCAGCAGAGTCTTTAGTGTCCTTAAGTAGGTGCAAAATATTCTGTTCTGGTGCCTGGGCCAGAGGAGGAGAGGGTGGGATGGGATGGCCTGGGGTGTGGAGAAGGGCTGGTTGCCTCCATACCTGCACCTGACCTTCGGTCCAGGAGGCAGGAGAGGCAATAGTGTCTGACCCCTCTTGTGGTACAGGCATGACTCCACCTGGAGGGTCAGCACTAGAAGGACCATGGAGGGGCTTTGGTGTCAGGTGTGGTGTCCTGAGCTGCACGTGCTGCTGAGGCTGAGAGGAAATGTCAGGCCTGATCTTCTGGCCAACTGGGCTTCCAGGATCTAACAGTCCACCATCAAGGCTCTGGGTTCTCAACTAGGAACAGCTACAGGATTGAATGTGAACATCCTGGACAGGGTTAATGAAGTGACTTGGGGTAGGGTGGCAGGTGAAATGTCAATGTCCTTAACAATGGGAACTTCTCTGAGGCCTCTGCTCGGTCCCCACAGAAGACAGAAAAAGGACACTGGCCTGGTTTCAAGCAAAGATTGCTAACTCAGTACTTGCTCTGCCATCTGCATTTTCCTTTCAAAAGTAAAGTCAGCCTAGGCCTGATATCATCCCAGTACTATGGGAGGCTGAAGCAGGAGGATCCCAAGTTCAAGCCCAGTTTGGAGCTACTTGGCAAGATCCTGTTTCAAAATCACAACTAAAACATGGGCTGGGATACAGCCCAGTGTGAAGACTTTAGGCTCCCCTCCTCTTTATTTTTTTAACATGCAAAGTAAAATCAATAGGAAATGCCACTGGAGCTTGAAAAGGGTCACAACAGAATGCCTGAACATTATGGGTTGGACACAACGGTGCTTAGGAGGCCGGGTTTACAGTGACACTCATTATATTGTCCTTGGGAGGCCACAGGTCACTCTTCCTCAGACTGTGGTGTGCCCACAGTGTCCCTTCCAGTGAGAGGGGAACAGTGTGCACTAAGAAGGTAGGGGCAGCAGGAGGGGTAGGCAGCTCTCCTGCCAGTCCAGGGGATGAGAATGGAGAGCCCCAGGACTCCTCCCCCCAAGAGCCCCGCCTCCGCCACCCTTTCTGCTCCTGCTAGGCGAGGTGACTCACGGGGAGCATAGTGTCCGTGACACTACCCACCCCTGACAATCTCACCCACATTCTGCAGCCTCTGTTCTCCAACCCCTTTCTCCATTTGGATTCTGTAACATCACATGAAGCCACAAAACACAAGGGAAACTCCAGATCACGTTTTACAAGAAGATAAGCTGGCATGTGAGTAGGACTGTTACATGAAAACAGGGATCTGTGTTTCTTTTTGTTAAACTAAATAACTCTATATTCATGTCCCCAAATCTTTAATTCCCTTGATTTTATTTTTCTTTTTGTTTTCTTGAGACACAGTCTTAGACTTGAACTCACTATGTAGTCCAGGCTGGTCTTGATCTTGCAATCCTGCCTCCACCTTCTAAATGCTGGTATAATAGGCATTTACCAGCATGTCTAGCTTGTGATTTTCAAGCAATCGGGCTAGAGGAATGGCTCAGTGGTTAAAGTGCTTGCCTAGTAAGCACTAAGTCAAGCACTACGTGCCTGGGTTTGATTCCCCAGCAGCACATAAACTGGGTGTGGTGGCACACACCTGTAATCCCAGTACTGGAGAGCCTGAGAAAGGAGGATTGCTATGAGTCCAGGGCCAGCCTGGGCTCCATAGTGAGTTCAGGACCAACCTGGGCTATCCAGCAAGACCTGGTCTCAAAAAAAAAAAAAAAAAAAAAAAAAAAAAAAAAAAAAAAAAAAAAAAAAAAAAAAAAAAAAAAAAAAAGAAAAAAGAAAGAAAAGAAAAAGAAAGAAAGAAAAAAGAAAAAAGAAAAGAAGAAAGAAAAAGGAAAATTAGCACAATCCTCGGAGACAAAGTCATTACAGAATCCTTAGTCCTTCTTTTTTTTCTTTTTGCCAACACCAACACTGGCTTTTGCTACCTTCTGACTGTCTGCCTTCTGTTTCTGGGTTCCTGCCACCATTTTGTTGAAGCTGTTTCCCTTCTCTTAAAGACCATGTATGTCTGCAAGTCCATGTTTGTTTGTGTACATAATCCAAGGAATCATATCTCACGTCAAAGCTAGCTATCTTGGGCTTCGGCTCCATAGATGTCGCCTGTGGAACTGGGTAGTCACTGTGTTGTGACAGGGTTGGGACCAAAAATGTCTCACAGAAAGTTCAGGTGTTCTGGGGCGGGGCTTCCAGAAGGCCCATAGAGGTGTCACCTCATCCACAGAGTCATCCACTGATGTGCGTGAGCTCAGAGCCGGATGTATTTGGTCCTGACAGCTAAAAGCTAGCTCATATGTCCATCACAATGGCAGCCAGTCCTCAGTCAGCCCCCTTTCAGTTCTTCAGTAACTTAAGTGTGTAACGTATGGGACTGCAGACGAAAGGACACCAGAAATCAAGGGGAGATGCTAGACAAGGTCACACGGGAGGTGGAAAGAAAGATGACCACTGAGACCGGAGGAGCTTTACAAATGAGATCCTGTCACTTGCGGTCAAATGCATGGAACTGGTGGACGTTAATGAAGTAAGTCAGGAATGCAGAGCCAGGCACACCCACGTTCTCACTGGCGCGGGAACTGAAAGAGTGGACCCAACGGAGGTTCCTAGTGGAAGAGGGGGTGGAGGCTGGAGGGGAGGGCAAGGTGGGAAGGAGCGGGACAGGAAGAATTACTCCTAATGTCCTGCAGCACAGTGGGCAGGGTGTTATGCTTTGAGTCTGGCATGCCGTCGCGGCCAGCACGACATCAAGCTGATCAGTTAAGCGGGAAACTGGCTAGTGGGTGCGATGTCCGCGCAGGCGCACTCCTGGAACTACCTCGCAGGCAGAATGGAACCACTTTATTCTCCACTACAAAATTTTTATATACAGGGAAAAGCAAGGGCCTGAGCTTAGGAGGACATTTTATCAGATCTTACAAGTGATCTGTGTGAACTCTTTATTAGGGACATAACCGCGTCTCATTTACTAAGTTAGCAGCCCCTTGTTATAGACCTCTGATTCAATTAACTTATGGAGATTAGCCTGCTTTTAACTTCTTTAGACAGCGTAGAAGAGGCCTTCCTCTCCGCTTTGGGATTCATGGCAGCCTTCCACTAGAATTACAAAAGATCAAAAGAAGGTTCCTATTTTCATTCAGTCAAGAGGAATCCCGTAAAAAAAAAAAGAAAATGCTGCAGAAAGTTTGAATCACCAAGGAATGTTCCCCAAAAGCTGCATGAGTTTGAATGCTGTAGAATGTCTACTTTCCAGTGCTGCTAGGATTGGGGCCTGGCCAGCGTGGCTGGATGGGTGGGAAAGGACGCGGCGGGTGAATACTACTTCTTGCCTTCCTTGCCCCTCAGCTTCTTGTCCTGTCCTGCCATGGACAGTTGCTCCCTCACTAGGCCTCGGCCACAACCTCCCACCTCTGCCAGCTGCCCATGAATGGACTGAGACCTTCTGAAACTGTGAGCTAATATCAACCTTTCCTTTCTTAAGCTGTGAGTGTTGGGTACTGTGTCCCAGCACCAAGATGGTAACTAAGATAGGGTGACTGTGGTGGACAGGAATTAATAGTATGTTTCAACCTGGCTAGAAGAGGGGCCTCCCAACATAAAGAAAGGACATGTGTTTATAGTGGTGAATGTGCCAGCTGCCCTTATCCAGTCATCACACATACACTGCAGGCAGTAGGAGCCCCTACCTTAAGTCTAACAAGGTCGAACATACACTTTTTACAAGTTTTGTGCAAATTTCTCCCAAGTGTTGACACATAGCCAGAAAAATAGCCTCAACAAAAACTATTGTGCCAGGCATGACAGTGCCCATTACTATAGCATCTGGGAGACTGAGACAGGAGAATCAAGAATTTAAGGCCAGTGAGACTCTATATTAAAAAAAAAAAAAAACCCTCAATTTTATCTTCAGGAAGCAGTTGGCTTTCTCAGACCACAGTTTTAGGGAACTCCCAACCTAGGCAACCTGGCCTTCTTCTGTTTTGGCAAAAATGTTTCCCATTGTCCAATGATGCCAATGCTTCAGATTCTTTTTTTTTTTTTTTTTTGAAGGGTGGGGGTGCAGGTGGACCGAATGCAATTGCTCCAGAGAAAGTTCAAAATTAAAAAAAACAAATGAAGGGAAATAAGAACAACACATTGATACCAGCCTAGCAACAATTCCCCCAGAAAGGAAATAGAATCCCAGACATCTCAGAAGCCCAATATCACCCTTAGATCTGTCCTAGAATATCATGTTTCTTTCTCTTTTCTTTTCCTCTCTGCCCCCCTTGCTCTTTCTTCTGTGGTACTGAGGAGTGACTTAGCACTGAACTACATCCATATATATATATATATATATATATATATATATATATATATATATATATATATAAATGTATAAATTTTGAGACAGTGTCTCTCAATAAGTTGCTAAATTGCCCAGGTTAGCTCCAACTGGCAGTCCTCTTATCTTAGCCTCCCAGGTGCTGTGATTACAGGTGTGTGCACCACCACACCTGGTGCTCACGCTCTCCCTCTATTCCTACGTCTCTGTCTCTCTCAGTTTTTATGAGGCAGGGTCTCATTGTAGCTGCTGGCCTCTAGCTTGTGTGCACAACCACTCCCAGCTTCTGTTAGCCATCTTTCTGTGGCAATAACAAAATACCTGATACAACTAAGTTCAGTGGTAGAGTGCTAGTCCAGTGTGGACAGGCCCCGGTTTCTCCCTGCTGCAGAAAGGAGGTAAAGTTTGTTTTGGCTCCTGGACGTTTGGGCCTGTGGCACAGTACACAATGGTGAGAACCAGAGGGAGAAAGCGGCTCAAGACAGCCAGAGAGAGAAAGAGAGAGAGAGCAGTGACCAGGTAGGGTCCCCAGGTCCCCTCCTAGGATATACTCCAATGACCTAACTTTCTGCCACTAGGCTCTTCCTCCTAAAGGTCCCGCCACCTCCCAGTAGCACCAAGCTTCTGTAACCCAGCAGTTACAGTGCTTGCCTAGCAAGCACAAGGCCCTGGGTTCAATTCTCCAGGACCACATAAGCTGGGTGTGGTGGTGGTGCACACCTGTAATCCCAGCACTCAGGAGGCTGAGGAAGGAGGATTGCTATGTGTTTGAGGCCAGCCTGGGCTCCAAAGTGAGTTCAGAGCCAGCATGGACTATAAAGTGAGAACCTGCCTCAAAAAAATAAATAAATAAATAAAAAATAAGGAGGCGGTGGTGATAAAAGTTCTGTCTCTGGAAGTGACACCTATAAAGCACATAGGAGCTGTGGACAGGCAGAAACTGTTACTGTCATGTGGGCTTCAACTCTGAAAGAAAGGGCTCCAGTTTAAAAAAAAAAATGAGCTGGGCCTAGTAGCATAGGCCTGTAATCTCAGGGGCTAAGACAGGAGGATCACAAGTTCAAGCCCCACGTGGGCAAATTGGAAACATATCAAGACCCCATCTTAAAATCAAAAATAAAAACAAGGTGGGGATGCAGCTCAGTGTGAAGGCCCTGGGCTCGATCCCCAATACCACGCACACACATACACACACACACACATGTGCGTGCGCCCACACGTGCACCCACACATGCACACACACCCACATTTACCATGTGTCAGGTACTAGGTTCTGTAATATCCCTGAGATGGCACAATGACCCTGGGATGCAGTATCCAATCGCTGTGGGTGCCTAGAGGACAAGCACATTTCACAGAGTGCTGGAACTGCACTATTTTAAAATAGCATGATGCCAGAAATGACATCTTTTGAAACTATCTGAACTTATGGTGCACAATTTTAGATGCTAGTGAAAAACACAGGTTTTTTTTTTCCTCAAAAAATCTTTGAGAGAGTTTGCAGAACTCCTGCCTGTCTCCTTCTGCTGGGAACCATGGAGAAGATTGGGGGCCAAGGGGTTGGGGGGGGGTGGCAAAGGCACTTCCATGGTTACCCTGAAAGGAGCCTGGGAATAAACCTTTGAAGGGAAAATGGAAAGAAGGGACCTATAGATAGCAGGGACTTCCGCACCGACTCCAGATGGATGTGCGCTGAGTCCCCAGGCTGTGTGCCCAGCGCTCACTGTGGCTGCCAGAGCCCAGGAGGCTGAGTCAGTGCCTCTCAGGCAACCCGCACTGCCACCCCACTGCCTTACCACCCTACCACCCCCACCACTCCACTGCAGATTAACTTTTTTTTTTCAAACACAGAGTGGCAATCTCACTTCATGATCACCACAGCTACTTATATTTTAAAAAAAGAAAAACTCAGGGCTGGGGACATAGCTGATGGTTGAAGCACTTGCCTAGCAAATACAAGGCCCTCACTTCAGTTCCCCTACAACACATAAACTGGGCTTGGTGGCACATGCCTGTAATCCTAGCATTCAGGAGGCTGAGGCAGTACTGCCATGAGTTCATGGGCAGCCTGGACTACAGAGACCCTGTTGGAAAAATAAATGAAAAATAGAATAAAAAATTAAATTTAAAAAATAACTTCTTACTTCACCACAAAGGCATTCAGCAGGCTGACAGCTTCTTTTTTTCTCCTCTGCAGAGCCCAGTGATCACAGTGGCATGAATGCCATCACGCAAACACACCAAGGGCACAGCCAGAGCTTGGATGTGGGTGCACTGACTGAGCAGCAGGGACCACAAGAAACCCTCCAAACACAGAAAAGAGGAGCCTCTGTGTGGGGGCCAAGTGTGTCACCCAGCAGCATGGAGTTAACCTGACATGAGTGGGGTCCTGGGGTTCATCTTCAGCTCTGAAAGACATAAAGAAGGAAGCTATTTACAGTTTGGATCTGGAATATACCCCAAAAGCCTCCTGTATTAAGGTATCTATGCAGTCCAAGTGCTGTTGGAAGGTGGGGTCTGGTAGGAGGAGGAGGATCACCAGATGTGGGCAGATCACTGAGGGTGCGGCCTAGAAGAATACACTCTTGTCCAGGCTTCTTCCTGCAGCCCTAACCCTTCCTTTTGCAATGCCATGAGCTATTGTTCTCTGCCAGACGCTTCCGGCAATTAGCAGCCACCCATGAATGGAGTGAGACCTCCTGACACTGTAACACTCCACTGACACTTTCCTCCCTTAATTTGTGGGGTTTGGGTATTGTGTCCCGGGAATGAAAAATGGCTAAGACAGAGGCCTTGGGTACAACATATCCAAACTGCACTGAGGCAGCTACAACCCCATCATTCCCCTTCAGAAGCCCTAACATGGACACTCCAGAATCCAGTCTATAGCCCAAGGGAAAGCATTAGGCAGGAGTTTAGGGAAGAAAACTGCAGTACAGGGTACCTGGTGAATCCCTCCACACAGAGGCTGTTTTTCAGTTGAGATTTTCCATTTTCCCCTGATCAAGTAGTTAATGTCTCAGTTTCTTAAAGTTAGGTGGGTAGCTATACTTCTTCCTCCTCCGGAAGTCCTGCTTCTTCCAGTTAAGTGTACATGAAGAAGCCAATCATTGGGAGCCATCTCATAGTTCCAGCCAATCACAGCGAGCCATCACATAGCTCCTGCCAATCACTGAGTTCTGAGTCTACATAAGAAGCCCTCAGGCACAGGCAGGATACTTGCTCTGCACCCCCCTGGCTTCTGGCCAGGAGCTTTTCTTTTTTTCCTTTTCTTTTCTTTCTGTAAGGAAGACCTGCTTAGTTCTTTTCTTGGCTTCTCAGCCAATGGCTTTTCTTTTCTTTTGTTTGGTTCAATAAACTGTTGCTTGCATTATTTTTGGACTTCGTCTGCTTTATCCTTAATAGCATGCATGAGAGCCTGTGGACCTGGGAACCTTGCCGCCACTTCAGTGGGGAGAGGGGGATTTATCTCAACAAAAGGAAGCTTGAAAAGGCTGTTAGAATAGAGCTGGGCTTACTCCATAGCTCAGCGGAGGCTGCACATGTGTTTCTTGAGGTCATGACCCTGCTCAGTTCAGCTCAGTACAGTTTTTTTCCTTTTCACTATCATTTATGTGTGTAACTGGCACCGTAGGGGGGAAAAACCCTTTAAAAATAACTGCTCAGAGTCCTCTTTCACATCTGGTGTCTAGGGGTGAGCACCAGGTGACTGTGAGCTTCCACTGGGGCCCAATTACTCATGAATTGGAAGCTTAGGTAAGTTGCATATGCTCTCTGGGCCTCAATTTCCTCTCATGCAGAATGGGGCGATGTCCTCTTGTTGAGAGACCACGTGTACTGAGGGCCCACTGCACTGCTTTGCAATCTGTGGTGGCCTGTGTGATCACTGTCATCTGTTGCCCTCTGACCTGTAATGCAGTTTCTGAGCCCACAAACCCTAAAGGAGAAAAAAAGAGATCCTACGCGGAAGGCGGATAGCAATCGTCCAGCTTGTCTTGTCTTTCTCTGTAAAATCAGAAACTGATGTTCTGGTTTTAAGTCAGTACAGGCGGGTTTGGTCACTGGCGTCGCTTCATTAGCTGGGTCACCTGCAGGCCTGCGGCAGTGTTCTGAGCAGCAGGCCGGGCACAGTAGCACAGCAGCAACCACCACAAGCAGCACTGCAAACAGCCTTCTGATTTATAGAGTACCATAAACCCATCTCGCTGACCTCTCATAAAAACCTAGGATTTAACCAAAACAAACACCCTTCTTTTCCTTTGGGGAAGTGGAAACACAGGAAAGATATCCAATAACTCACTTTCCTGCCTTTGCTCGGTTCCCTCCACAGGAGCGTCTCCTGATATCCCGCCATGGAGGAACTTGGTATGCTCATCAGACCTGTGTTAAATTTCCCTCTCCTTTTTTTCACAAGAAAAGGACTCATCCCTTCTCGACCTTCTATAGAGTTCAAAGTATGACCCGTGTAACAGTATTTTCACTTCTACCTAGTGGGTTTCTTATATGTGTCCATTTTAAAAATCTATTTATTTATATTTGAAACTCTGCCCTGAAGATGAGCAGCCTCCCAAGGGTAGGGACTAGGCAGCTTACTGATCCAGCCTCCTTCTTTCTCCCCCTCTCCACTTAGGCTGGACCCAGAGGCAGGGCCTCTTGTGTACTTGACTGATCTACTCTGAGGCTCCCCAAAATCCTGGCCTAGAAACCCCACTGCAAGATAAAGCAAAGCATCACTCTTGAGGGATTGCTGCCCTAGAAGCAGGGCAGTAATGCTCTGGCTGAGAAATTGAGATGCAGAAGGCGAATGCAAGCAGGAAGCATGCTGCTTCTGCGCAGGATTCGGGTGACCCTCATTATATAGCACTGTAGCCATAGCTGACCATGTCCCCGAGGCATGCCTTTGGGACCTCGTGCAGCTGGGGGCATCCTCTGTGGGTGTGTAACACCCCATTCTCCCTCTCCCAGTGGGGAAAATTAACTTCACTGTCTAATAAAGCTAACCAACTCTCCACCAAGGGAAACTAAATAGCAGCTGATATTTTTGGAGGCTCTTAAATGAGGACAGCTGAGTCCAAAGGAAAACAGGCATGTTTCCTACTGAACATCAGCTGTGCTTTGCTTCATACTGAACATCAGCCTGGACAGAATTTTCCCTGTTTTTTTTTTTTTCATTTTTCTCACGTTTTCCTGAGTGCTTCATATGACTCAGATAATCAAATTGATACTCCTTATAAATTCTAGTTATCAGGGCATAATGGGGTTTCTGTTGGAACACAGGATTCTAGGTTCTCCCCAGCACCTGCAGTGACCGGGTTCCTACTGCCAGGTGACTATTTCTCAGGAAGCAGAGGTTCTTCGTATTTTTTTCTGAGAGGGCGTCCTGCTTTGTCGCCTAGCCTGATCTTTAACTCATGCATTCAAATGATTCTCCTGCCTCAGCTTCCCAAGGAGGCGGGACTACGGCTATATGTCCCTGCATCCTTTCAGGGCCCAGCTGTTGAAGACTCATCTCTGCCAAGTTCCAGCAGGGTCACTTCTCCAGGCAACCTTACTGTGCACCAAGTCAGCAGACTTGGGCCAGCTAGGGTTGGACCCGAGGTGGTGGTGTGTGCTCGGACCCGAGGTGGTGGTGTGTGCTCCACCAGGAGGAGGGCAGAGCTTAAGGCTGCACTCTGGGTGGTGACGTTCTAGGTGTACAGGGTGCTCAGGGGGAAGGTAGCTCCCCAAGAGTGAGGATGTAGGTGCTGGATGGCCTGCTCCAAAGCTGGGGAGACCCTGGGTTCTGGAGGACACCCAGCTCCTGCTTGGGGCCCAGCAGGAACCATGAGCCACAGGGCAGTCTCGCTGGTGCTGCTTCAGGCTCCCTGCACAGCCTCCTCCACGCTGCTCCCTCCTGGAAAGCCAACATCTACGTTCCTCCTCTGCCTGGTCTTATTGCTGGCCTCTACCTGGAGTCCTGGGGTCCTGTCTGGGATAAAGTATTGAGGTGATTTTTTTCCTTTTTAGTCTAGGGGATTGAACGCAGGTGTTCACACTGAGATACATCCCTAGCCCATTTTTTATCTGTATTTTGAGATAGGGTCTCACTTAAGTCTTCTCAAGTTACGTAGGCTGGGCATGAACTTGTAATCTTCCTTCCTCAGTCTCCTAGAGTTCTGAGATTACTGGCCTTTGGAGGTAGGTCTATTTCTCTCTTTCTGTCTCTCTCTCTCTCTCTCTCCCCCTACCTATTTGTCATCTATCTCTGCTTTAATTTGATTTCAACCAGGAACACGAAAGGAAGTTCCCTGAGACCCTATCTTCATAAAGAGAATAAGGCAGCAGGACACAACATGTGCCTTGCCGGTAACAGGTGCTTGATATATTTCTTTATTGAAATAAAATTCATGTAAAATTAACCATTTCAATTCTTTTTCAATACCAGGGAGTGAACCCAGGGTTTTTGCATGGAGCCACATCCCCAGCCCCTTTTTATTGTTTTATATTGAGACAGGATCTCACTAAGTTGAGTTGCCCAGGGTGGGCTTAAACTCATGATTCTCCTGTCCCCACCTCCCACAGCACTTGAACTATAAACATGCACTATCTTGCCCAGCTAAGATTAATCATTCCAAAGCATCTGATTCAGTGGCATTTAATGTGCTCACATCTCTACCTAGCTCCAAAACACTTACTGCATACCTCTTGAAAGCTGTGTAAAAGCAAAGTTGAAGATTAGTTGGGTGATTCATAAGATATTTCTGTCATTTATAAAACCACTAGACAAATTATCTACTCTTACAATTGAAAATTACTTAACAATATGAACATTTTTCACTTTTCTATTTGCTAATGTAGTAATGATAATAACTGCTATTACTTATGTGATGATGTCTTCGTTACTTTCTCATGGCTGGGACACAATACCCAACATCCACAGCTTAAGAGAAGATAGGTTTATTTTAGCTCAGTTTTAGAAGGTCTTGGTCTATTCATGGGTGGCCTGCAATGGTGGAAGCACCTGGCAGAGGTTTAGCCAGAGAAAAGCTGTTCATAACGAGGCAAGACGGGAAACAGAGAGAGAGAGAGAGAGAGAGAGAGAGAGAGAGAGAGAGAGAGAGAGAGAGATGAAGGGTGGAGCTAGCACATACCTTTCCAGGTCACATCTGAGTGACTGTCTCCTCCCAGGTCATGCCCCAATGATCTGCCCCTTCTGATCAGCACAGGAATCAACAGATTAACCCCCATGATTGAATCATGTTCCAAACATGAGTTTGGGAGCATTTCACATCTAAACCCATAATACTCCACCCCTGGCCTCCAAAAGACTCATGACTCCCTTCTTATGCAAAATGCATTTAGTCCTTCTCTAAGAGTTCCAAAGTCCTAATAGCTCCAATACTGCTAAAAAGTCTAAGTCCAAAGACTCCTCTGAAACTCAAGGCAAACCGTCTGTGCTTGTGAAAATTTCTTTGAGACTCAAGGCAAACTGCTAGCTGTGGGCACCTGTGAAAATCAAAGTTAAACACTTCTGACATACAATGTCACAGGGTAAACATTCCCATTACAAAAGAAAGGAATAGGAAGATAGAAAGCAATCTGGCCAAAGCAAGACTGAAATGCAATAGGACAAAATCAAATCCTTTCACTCCTCTAAATCCTGTAACTCCATGTCCAGCACCCAGCACAAGCTGAGATGTGAGATACAAAGGCTGTGGGAAGCCTAGCTCCTGTGACACTGCCCTGGGCAGCAACCTCCCTGGCTTCTCTTTCAGGCTGGCTCTGTTCACAGCCTACGGTCTTCCTCTGCAGACAATCCACGTTCCTAGGGTCTCCTCCATACTTTGGGTGTCACCTTCACAGCCTCATGTACTTTCCTTCCAGGGGCACACTGCCTGGCCTCCAAGGCCTTCTGAAATCTGGGTGGAAGCCTACAGGACTCCCCAACTCTTGCATTCTGCACGCCTGTGAAATGACATGGGTGACACCATGGTCTGCCACTTGGTTCTGCAGCAGTCTGGTCCGCTTATGTAAGGTCTTACTTTGGCTTATGTGGTGCTGGGGAACTGAACTCAGGACCTTATGCTTGCTAGATGAGGGATCTAACCACTGTACTATCCTCCAGGCCCCCTCTGAGTTCTTAGATGGCTTAACTTTTTGGGGATTCACTTCCTAGGCTGCCCTGCAGGATGTCCTGGGGCTCTCCTTTCAAAACAAAGTCTTTTGCTATGGCATCCTTGAATAGGTAAAGGGTGGGGCCTTGCTGGTTCCTACAGCCCTGGTGCAGAGCACTTATATTCTTCTTAATGCCAATTTGGTTTTCAGCATATTCTCCTTTGCCACACTTAGCAGGTGTTTTTTTTTTTTTTTTTTTTCTGGCAAACCCAGAAACTATTCATGTCTTGTTGCTTTGCCTTTTTCTCCTGCTTTTCAGTGTACAGCTGGCTAAAAGCAGCAAGCAGTACCTATGTGACAGCCTGAATGTTGAGATGTCTTAAAATTTTCTCCACCACATTAACAAGTTCACTGCCCTTAAAGTCTCAGGACAGAGGCAAAATGCCAACATGCTTGTTGCACAGTTTCTAGAGAGTGCCTCCCTTCCTAGTCATCTTCCCAGACTGCCCAGTGGAGACAGAGTCCTCACCACTCCACCACAACCACCCCCCTCAAGGTCACCATGACCTCCACATTGCCAAATCCCTCACCCACTTTCATCTGCACAGGCTCTTTCTTCTCAATCTCCTCTTCTGGTTCTGTCTCTCTCCCTCTCTCTTTCTCTTTCTCTCTTTCTCTCTCTCTCTCTCTTTCTCTTTCTCTCTCTCTCTCTCTCTCTCTCTCTCTCTCTCTCTCTCTCTCCCCCTCTCTCTCTCTGTCTCTCTCTCTCCCCCCCCCTCTCTCTCAGGCTGGACATCAAACCTAGGGCTTAGTTCTTGATGCTGATACCAAGTTCCTTTTTCAGGGCTCAGAAGCACATCTTCAGGGGACAGCTTGCCCAGATGACCCCATCCAGGCTCTCGGCTATGAGGACTACTTACTGTGTTGGGTGAAGGGCAGAGTCTGCTCCAGCTCTCCCTCTGTTATGAATTAGATATGGAATATTCTCCTAAAGCCTCATGTTTGTGAAAGGTGATTGAATTGTGGGGGTTGATTGGATCAAGTGGATAAATCTATGGATTCTGTGGGCTGTTAAGAGGTGGGGCCTTGCTGGGGAGGGTGGACCATTGGGGGCATGGCCTGGAAGGATTTATTCCACTTCCCCCAGCTCCTTCCTGGTCTTGTGCTCCTCTTGGCCTCAGTGGCATGAGCACGTAGCCTCCACACGCTGTCACTGCCAGCAGACCAAGCATGTACTGACTTAGACCTCTGAACTGTGAATTAAAAATAACTCTTTCCTCCCTTAAGTTGTGGGCATTGAGTATTAAGTTTGAGTGGTGAGAAAGTAGGATTTAGCTGCCACTTAACTTCAAACTCATGATTCAAGTTGCCATTGGGCTGTCTCTTCTCAAGACTCAGGAGGTGTCACATCCTTCACGTGTGCAATGCCATGCTCTAGACTTCTGTCCCTGCCTGCTCCCAACCCCCAGCTCTCCATCTCATAAATGACATCATCCTTTATTCAGTGGTTCATGTGAAAACAAAATACATGACTTCTCCCTCCCTGTCCCCAAGTAGCGCACCCTTTGCTGAGCTCCGCTTCTCCATTCTCTCTGACAGTCCATGGCTGTTATTTCTCTCTTCACAGCCACTGTAATCCTTACACAAAAGCCTCACATCGCTCCCTCTCCTTTCTCTCTGTCCACCATAATTCATTCTCAAAACCACCCCTACGCATTCCCAAGAAGGTCACAGAAGGAGACACTCAGATTATGTGACGTGTTGGACCCCTGTGAAAGGAGGTATAGACCAGGAGGTCGTCAATCTCAGGGCCTTGGACTGGTACCAGTAGTCTGAGGACTTGGAAATACTGGGCCACCAGGACAGATAAGCAGCAAGCAGGGGATGAGCTATGAAGGAAGCTCTGCTTCAGGTTCTGCTGCCGCTGTTGATTGACAGGAGGCAGGGCTTCCCTCCCCTCTCCCCTCCTGAAGCTACTTCCACTTCAAAGCTGTCCTCCAACAACCTACTGCAAAACAAGAACCTCCCCCATCCTTGGGAGAATGGTTTTATTTTCTTTTTCTTTTATTTTTTTTCTCTTTCTTTCTTTCTTTTTGGGACAGGGTCTCGCTCTGTAGTCCAGGCTGGTCTTGAACTCACTATGTAGCCCAGACTGGTGTCAAACTCACGGCAATCTTCCTGCCTCAGCCTTTTCAGTGCTGATATTGCAGGCGTGTGCCACCACACCTGGCTTATATGGTGCTGGGAAACTGAACTCAAGACCTTGTGCTTGCTGGGCAAGTGCTCTAACTGTTGTGCTATTCCTCCAGCTGAGAATGGTTTTCAACTAAACTAGTCTCTGATGTCAAAAGGTTGGGAAAACTGCTAGAGATGGATCAGAAAGTTGACTTATGAGTTGATGACAGATGTACAAAGGACTAAACCAATAGCCAAGAAAAAAGAAATAGACAATTATTAATATCAAGAGTTAAAAAATTGTACCATCACATTTGACTCAGCTCTGGACAATACTAAAAATGTAAACATGCTATTATTAGTTTTATTTGTTCATTTAAAAATATTTATTTATTTATTGAGACAGGTCTCACTCTGTAGCCCAGGCTGCTCCTGAACTCACCATGTGGCCCAGGCTAGCCTTGGACTTACAGCAATCCTCCTGCCTCAGCCTTTTGAGTGCTGGGTATACAGGCATGCGCCACCACGCCTGGGGAATTGAACTCAGGGCTTTGTGCTTGTTAGGCAAACACATTAAGCACTATGCCATTCCTCCAGCCCCCTGGTTATTAATTTAATCAGAATTGCTTGTCATTATATTAAGGAGATTGAGAGGAAGCATACTTGGCTGAGGGCAAGCTGAAACTTGTTACAAGGCCACCTCCTCATCTTCCACAGCAGGAAGTCCACAGAAAATGTCCCATGGTGGGCGACCAATAAACATCAGTATGGAGCCTGGTGGCACAGGCCTGTGATCCCCGTACTCTGGGAGGCTGCAGCAGGAGCGGTGCAACTTCAAGAGCAGCCTAGCCATTTTGGTGACTTGGGGAGACCCTGTCTTAAAGTCAAAACTAAAACATGGGCCGGTGATACAGAGGTGCACATAGGGATGTAGCTCAGTGTGAAGACACTGAGTTCAATCTCCCAAAAACAAAAGAAAACAGACATCAGTATGAGCACATTTGACTATAAACTGTGTGTATTTTTTGATACAAGAAAGAAAACCCACAGTTTTGAGGAATCAGAGAGCTTCTACAAAGTAGCTGTAGCTATTATTTTGAAATTCCTCTGGTATTTATTAAGAATCTTAACATTGTCTTTCCTCCTAGGACATACGTTCTGTATTTCTATTTTAGGCACATTCAAAATACATAGTTAAGGAAAACACAGTTCTTCCATTTTAGAATAGTGTTCAAAAATATATTCTTTAGAGAACTAAAAATATTACTTTAAAAACTATGTTTGTTCAAAAGAACATAAACTCATTGACTTCCCAGAAAAATTTTCCATGTATAATTTTAATAATTTTTGAACAAAAGAATCAGTGCATTTTTTTTTTCTTTTTAAAACAAGGTCTCACTGTATAGTCCAGGCTGATCCTGAACTCACTATGGAGCCCTGACTGGCCTCAAACTCACAGCAATCCTTCTGCCTCAGCCAGGATTATGGATATGCACCACCACACCCAGCTTATGAGATGCTGGGGGAATCAAACTCAGGGTTTTTCTATTTGCTAGCCAAGTACTTGAACTGCTGTGTTATTCCTCCAGCCCCAGTGAAGGGTTTTTAAATGTCAGCTTTAGCCTGTTAAAAACAGAAGAGTCAGGGATGAGAATAATCAGTGGTTAGAATGGTTACCCAGCATGAGCGAGGCCCTGGGTTCGATTCCCCAGCACCACATAAAAATTAGCCAGGTGTGGTGGCACATGCCTGTAATCCCAGTACTTGGAAGGCTGAGGTACGAGGATTGCTGTGAGTTTGAGGCCGACCCGGGCTACATAGTGAGTTTAGGCATAGTGAGTTCAGGACCGGCCTCGACTTACAGCGTGAGGCTCTGTCTAAAAAATGAAACACAAAGAAGAACAGGTAAGTAAAGTCTACTTTGCTAATACAAAAATAATTTCTAGATAGACAGTATTCCTTCAAATGATGATTTTTCCCTCTCTCCTTAGAATAATAGTAATGTTTCAGATCAAGAAAAAAGATTAATCATCTCATTTCAGGTTTTTAAATAAGCCTCATGAATAACAAAGCCAGGTTATCTTCTTCCATAACTCAGATGGCTGAAATGATCACTGGCCGAGGAAAACAGCACCACTGACCTAAAATCCCGTCTGATGCTCGGGTTTCAGTCTCAGCTCCATCTCTGACTAGCCGGAAGACTTTCAGTGAGCCATCTCATCTGTTCGAGATGCATTTTTGTCTGTTGAGCACCCAGCTTAAGTCAGGTGCTACTTCAGGTAGGAGGGACACACTAGTCATTGTGTAGTCAGCTGGTGACACTGACATTCTAAAGGGGAAAATTACAAACAAGCAGGCCAAGAAGTTTTAGATAAACAAAAAGAATCATGGGTACTTCCGAAAGAGCCGTGTGAATTGGGTGTGGACTGCAAGTCTGTCATCCCAGCACTCTGGAAGGCTGAGGCAGGAGAACTGCAAGTTCAAGCCCAGCCTGGGCAATTTAGCCACTTAGTGAGACTCTGTCTCAAAATAAAAAAGGATGGGGATATAGCCCAGTGTGAAGGCCCTGGGTTCAGTCTTCAGAAACAAACAAAAAAAAAAAGAAGAAGAAGAAGAAGAAAGAAAGAAAGAAAAAGAAAAGAAAAACGCTATATGACAGTGTCTTTGATTTTTTTTGTCGCTGGGACAGAATATCTGACATCCACAGCTGAAGGGAAGAAGGATTTATCTTAGCTCACAGTTTCAGAAAGTCTCAATCTGCTCATGGGTGCTTGGCAACAGTGGATGCACATGGCAGAAGCAGAGCAGAGGTGGAGGAATACCTCTTCACAGCAATGGCAGACAGGCGGCCAAGTGATGGAGGAAGGGTGGAGTGGGATGTGCCCTTTTAGGTCCTGTCCCAGTGTTTTGCCCTTTCCAGGTCAAGCCCTGGTGTTCTTCCTCTTCCAGGTCACACACCCAGTCACATGCCACAATCTCATAGTCTGCTCTACCACACACCTGTAATCCAGCCCTCCTGCCCAGCCCCACCTCTCAATGGCACGTGGTTCCATAGCTATTCTCCTACATCCAAATTCATGAGGCTTTTAGGGTTCATTCCAGTTCCAAACCATAACAGTCAGTGACTGGTATGGCACATGGTGGCTGGTTGAGGAAGGACAGTCAGGGTGAACTTGTCAAAGAAAGTAGAATCCGATTAACATCGGCATCACCTATCATCAATCAACCGTGTGACCATCTAGCAGAAAAGTTTTGGTTGAGGGTGGGCCAGATTGCCAGTACAAAAAAGGGGCCTGGCAAGTTTGGGGGTGAAGAAGGCTGGAGTGGCTGGGTGTGGGAAGAGGGAGATCTGATGATACCAGAGGGCAGTCCCACGCTGGAGTATGACAGCTGCAGCAGAGAATTTTGATTTTATTTGTGCTAAGAAGCTACAGACTGGTTTAAGCAGAGCTTTGGGATTGAAACTCACAATGAATTAGCAGCAATTTAGTGTGTCACTGAGACCTCTTCAAAAGAGAATGTTCTGACTTTTAAGTACTAGAAACATCAAATTCTATCTCTATGTATAAAATGAAGTGGTTGCACCAACATTAATTAGACTTTTTACTTACTGACTGAATTTGGGAGAAAAATTCAGGGATAGCGAAGCCCCAACTTGAGGCACAACAGATGTGGGCAGAAGTCCTGGTGGAGACAGGCTACTCCTGACACAGGGAACAGGGCTGAGTAGGGGGTCTTAGTAGGCAGTGCCTGGCTGGGGTGGGTGGTGCCAACCTTCTGTTCTGGTGAGACTTTAAAACTTCACTTTCTTATTCAGGAGAACAAGCCAAACATTGAGGGCAGCCACCAAACAATGACATAGTGGTGGTAGCCATGGGCACCTCAGCCATTGCTAGTCACACCTGTCCTCAGAGATGTCCACAGGGTGCAAGGAGGGCTTCAGCAGGCAGCAGAAGCACGAGGATGGCCCAAGGACACCCTTTCCCATAGCAGCAAGAGCCCACTCTTCTTTCCCTCTCCCAGGGTCCAGTAAGGCACTTCACTGGGCTGAGTCATGCAAGTGAGGCAGGAAGGGGTCAACCAAGACAGAGGCCGTACCATAACCAGCCACTCATGGTTCTTGGAGAAGACAACTGGAGTCTGCATGAGGTGCCGCCAAAAGTCACCTAGGACACGAAGGGTCACTTCCATTTAACAAGGACATTGATCACAGCCTGCCAGGAAAAGAAGTGGCTCTAGACATGGCCAGCCCCGGAAGGATGTTCAGTTTTCCCAAGGCATGGAGCATCCTTGGGCCATCCTCCTACTTCTGAGGAGTGAGTAGAGCCTAGGGTCTTGAAAGTTGTCCACGGTGGCTCAAACTCATGGTCCTCTTGCCTTAGTCTCTCAGCATGTGGGAAATTACGGCCTGTCCTACCATGCCAGGCTTTGTAAGAATTTTCAAAAGTAACTACAACTAAGCCGCAAGCAACAGAGAAAACCATAAAAATATTAGGAAGGTCTTTCCCGGTAGTATTTGTGTCTTATGTAATTGCTGGTGTACAAAGGAGGGCAAGTTCAGCCTCGGGTTGTGTTTAAATAGAGTACAACAGAGACTTAACAAAATACTACTTACTTGAGAGATAAAAGAGACTTCATCTAAAGAATTTGTGGCCGGAAAAACTTCAACATGAAACTAACACATCCAAAACTCAGTTCAGTTAGCAAAGCAAGTGTTATACAAGAAGCCATTGCACACGAATTTTGGAAGCTTTTCCCACCTCTTTCCAACAATTTTCCGAAAATGGGCGCAAAGATCTCTGCATGGAGGCTCTAGAGGAGTCTAACCACACAGTGGCCCCATCTTGCGTGGCCCAGAGCAGCCAGTACCCATGGGCTGTCTTGCATTAGCCAAGTCATGGCACCACTTGGGACAGTGAAGTCTCACATAAGCGGACATTCTTTTCAGTGTCTTTACCAAGAGCACATCACTGGACAGTGATCTTCTTAGGTAAGAGAATTAAAAGACAGCGTCTGTCTTTCTTCCACAACAGACAAGGAACGACAGACATCACCTTCCCTGTGAGCTTGTGCTAACAGTACCATGATAAGTCATCCTAAAGCCAGGAGAGCCAGGTTCTATCCATTTTGAAAAATTTCACATTTTGTTAATCTCAAAGTTTCTGCATTAATCTTAGTTTCTTCTTTCTTTCTGTGGAACTAGGGATTGAACCCAAGGCCACTGCATTGAACTACATCCTCGGCCTTTTTAAATTTTTTGTTTCATTCGATTTTGAGACAGTGTATGCTAAGTGGTATAATTACCCAGGCTAAGCAGGAACTTGGTTCCTCCTACCAGAGTACTTCTGTCCTAGAATGCTTTTCCTATGTCCTGTCTGACTAGGCCCTTGTTAGGTAGGTAGTTAGACACTGGCAAGCCCTGGGAGACAACCGGGTCCAAGATAGCATGCTTTATCAGTTACAGTTAAGAAACAAGGCCTTCAGGGTACAATGTACTCAGCAGGATCATTTCTGAGGTCTCAGACCCTAGCTTAGTTACTTATTTGTTGCTGTGACAGAATACTCAACATTCATAGCTTAAGAAAGAACTATTTAGCTCACAGTTTCAGACAGTCTCACCTAGTCCGTCATGGCCAGCCAGCAAATGTGAAAGCACATGGCAGAGGTTAGACAGCTGTTTAGGGCATTGCAGACAAAGGCCAAATGAAGCAGGAGCTGAGTTGACGTCTGGAGACTCAGGCAAGGCCAGAATTTTTCCAGGAAGAAGTTGTAACAGTGTTTTTTCTTCCTTCTTTTACTTAGTTCAAAGTGCCAGTTGAGCTCCCACAGCCAGGGTAGACACTCTTCTCTCACTTTCTAGCCTACAAGTCAACAACTCACACCCGAAAGCTCTGCCCTGGGTGCCCCTCCACCCCAGATCTCAATAAGTTGATATAATCACTCCAGGTCAAACACCAAGCATCCAGCCCTTCCACCAGGCCCTACTTCCCAACAGCACAGGGTTCCACATACATGAGGCTTTTGGGGGACACTCCAGATGGAAACACAGCAGACCCAAAATCATCCCGTGGAGCAGGGCAATATTTTAAGGTCACATGTTATGCATGTTCCTGATACCTGGCCACTTGGATATCTATTTCTAGAACAAGGCCTTCAGCATCCTGGAGTCATAGCCTACACCAAGTACCAGAATGGCAAGCATCCTTTAAAGTCCCACCCTCCTTGGGCTGAGACCTGATTAGACTCTTACATGATTAAGGCCCCCGTGGGAATATGAATTCCTGAGAGAGGCAAGGAGGACATTTTTGAGACACAGACATTCCAAAGTCACTTCTAAGAAAAAAGGCCAATGAACAGTCATAATCTGACAGGATTCTAGACCCCAGAAAGAAGTCTGTGTACATAAAAAGTGTCCAAACTTGCACTTAGGGTAGATGCCTCGGGCACTGCTGAGCTCTTCACTTGAAGGTATAAATCTCTACGGGGTTTGTGTGTGTGTGTGTGTGTGTGTGTGTGTGTGTGTGTGTGTAGTGCTGGAGATTGAACCTAGGGCCTTCACCATCCCACAGCCCATTTCCACATCCCCAGCCCATTTTGTATTTGTGATTTTGAGACAGGCTCTCCTTAAGTCATGAAGTTGCACAGGCTGGGCTAGAACTTGCAATCCTCCTGCCTCGGCCTCCCAGAATGCTGGGATTACAGGCCTGGGGCACCAAGACCAGATCCTCTTCCTCTTTCTAGCCCCTACATGGGACCATTCATTGCAGTTCAATTCTTTGGCACCATATAATTAGAGACAAAGAACTAGTGACATACCTCCTGATAGATCTCGACACCTCACTGAGTTACCAGCTGAGGACAAGATAACTTAGTAACTGTATCCACAATGGACTTGGCACATTCCTAGCCCCACCACCTTCCAGCCTTTTTACAAATACCATCTTTGACCTCCATTAGCCCTGACCTTTGTCCATATGAGCCTGATGGGTGGCCACAAAGATGTCCTGTGCCTCTCACCTTAGACCATCTGTAGGGCAGAGGCAGAAATAGAAACTGTTGAGCAACAGATTACTTTTTTTAAAAAAAAATCCCTACAGTGTCTAGCACATATATTATGCACATTACTTTAGTTACTGATTGGTGACTAGTATTACAGCCAGCAAGGTTATAAGATTGCTGTCTTTGATAAACCATTTTTAGTCATCCATGCCAACATAAAATAATTTGTGATAAATCGTGGATTTTTAATTAAAGTAGTGCAAGAAAAAAGTCTATTTAATAAGTTACAGTAAAATCAATTATAGAAAAATGGGTAATTGATTCCAACTTATCTTGCAGAAATAGTAAAAGGACAGAAAGAAACCAGGGCAGGCTAAATTGTTTTGCTCTGAATGTCATCCCCTCAGGAGCCAAAGTAAGCAAGTGGCCTGGAAAGAAAAAAGCTGGCCAGGCTGGGTGGCGCAGGCCTATAATCCCTAAGAGGCTGAGGCAGGAGGATTAAAAGTTCAGGATCAGCCTAGGTAACTTAACTAGACCCTGTCTCAAAATCAAAAACAAAGGGCTGGGGGCATAGCTTAGTGGTAGAAGTATTACCTAGTGCACACAAGGCCCAGGATTTGAATCCCTAGCACCACATAAAAATTAGCCAGGTGTGGTGGTGCATGTGTGTAATCCCAGTGCTCGGTAGGCTGAGGCAGGAAGACTGCCATGAACGGATGCCTATCTGGGCTATATAGTAAGTTCAGGACCAGTCTGGACTACAGAGCAAGACACTGTCTCAAAACAAATCAACCAAAAATAAAAATGAGCTGGAGATGTAACCAAGTGTGAAGGCTCTGGTTTCTACCTTCAGAACAGAAAAAAATAAAAGCTAGGTCAGAAGTGGGTAGTTATTGGTCTCAACCAAGACTACTTTGATACCCTGGGAGCCACATGGAGGAAACAGGTTTTGAGAGAACTATAATTATGTTTCTTATTATTGATACTTTAGAACTTGTTAATTGTTGTGATTCTTAATTAAGGTCAGACTAAATAGGGGGGTATATACAGGTGACAAGACCCTATCCTCAGCTGTCCTACCCTGGAATATGAGGGAGACTTGTGATAAAACATCCAAGGTATGTTTTGGAGGGAGCATCCTCTGTTTTCTAGGTGTGCCACTCTGAGGAATATAAAGACTTGGTGTTATCATTCATCCAAGGAAGCCAAAAGTACCCTGAAGCCCTGACTAGAGGGGACCATGACTGGGTGGAACTGGGCTAGGGAGAAAGAGAGGAGCAGGAAGGAGAAATGACAGACAAGACAGAGGGAGAGGGACCGGTCACTGTTTGTCCAGCCACTTTCTCATCAATAGGACAGAATATCCCTACAACCTACAACTTCAGGGAGGTGAGAGTTACCTTCGTTCCCAGCGTCAGAGGTCTCAATCCATGCCAGCAGAGGGAAGGGCATGGTGAAGAGCAAGGCTGGAGAAAAGCTGTTCACAGCAGGGCAACCACACAGGACCAGCAACAATAGCTTCCTTCCCTGCCCCGCCTCCAAACAGGCCCCGCCTCCAAACAGGTCCCGCCTCCAACCAGGCCCCGCCTCCAAACAGCACGTGTAATCATCAACCGACTAACCCTCCAGTTCAACTGATCCCCATGATCCAATTATCTACAGAAATCTTTTGAGGATTCAAAATTCAAGCTATGCCACGGTCTGCCATGGTTCTGGGAGGTAACCCGATGGGGACTGGGGAAAAACATTTTGAACCTTCCCGGACCCTTCACCATGGGCTCTGGGAGTGAATGGGCGCCCAGGCGCTCTCCGGTAACACAGTGTCTGTTCAGATGTGGCAAGTTCCACACATCCCACATGTATTTTAAGTGGTAGAAAGTCGCTGGGACGCTGAAGGACACAGCCACCCCAGGGACACAGGATTCAACTCAGCGGGCATTTACTGATTGCATATCACGCCCAAGAAGTGGAGATCTAATGAGACAAATAAAGGAAAGGAAAGGAAAGGAAAGGAAAGGAAAGGAAAGGAAAGGAAAGGAAAGGAAAGAAAGAAAGAAAGAAAGAAAGAAAGAAAGAAAATCTCTGAATTTCCAGGGCGTTAAGGGACGAGGACGCTGTTCGTGGGGTCTCCACAGGCCGGGTCTCAGGGCCGTGGCCCTCCCGCGCTGTAGCCCCATGGTCTCTTTTCCTTTCTTCATCAGCGTGTCCGAGGGCTAAGCCGTGTTTCTGACACGCCGGTGACACAGAGTGCCCCTCTCTGAGTGGAGGGAGGCTTGTTCCTGGAGCACCCAGGGCCCCACACTCCCGGCTGCAGCATGGCGAGCATTCCGTGCCGGCTCCTGCCTGCAGGGCTGGGTCCCTCCCTGAGTCCCTCCCACCGCGTCACGCTCCTTCCCGCCGGGTGGGGACAGACAGACCGGGTAAGTGACAGTCTTTAAGAACCAAGCAGACGCCGCCAGGCGGGCACGGGTGGGTTCCCGGCTCAGACCCTGCCCACCCGGACCAAGCACAATCGCAAGGGGGCGTACGTGGGTGGGGGGAAGAGACCTGGTCCGGGTTCCCGCCGCAGCGCGTCGCGGGGGCGCGTGTGGACGCCGCTCACCTGCACAGGTGGGCGCCAGACCGCGGCCTCCGCACACTCTCCTCAGTCCCGGATGTGTGTGAGGGGGGCAGGTGACTGTCTTATCTGTGGGAAAGAGATTTGGTCCGAGCGGGACGCCGGGGTTCTGAAGAGCAGGGCTGTAGAACAGTTCCGAGGCTCCCGCCTTTCCCACCTGAGGCTGCACGTGTCCCCGTGAGTGGAGTCCCCGCCGGCAGCCCCGGGCGCCGGCTCGGCGGGAAGCAGCCACTGCGCGAGGCTATTTCGGGCGCGGCGGCGCAGGGGGAGGGGCGCGAGTGGGCGGGACGCCGCGGCCCGGGTGCCTGGCAACCGCGTCCAGGCAACGAGCGCGGAGGAGCGCGCCCCCCCACCAGGGCCGCGAGTCGCTGGCCGCGCGCGCTGATTGGCCGGCGCTCCCCGCGGCGCGCGCCCGGCCCCGCCCCCGGCGCCCCGCACCGCGCGACCCGCACCTCGCTTCCCGGCAAGGACTCGGGCAGCCACGCGCGCCGCCCCCTCCCCCCGCGCCGGTGAGTGCCGTCCCAGGGGTCCCGGAATCCCGCGATTACGCGGCCCCCGCTCAGAGAGGGACACGCGTGGGAGAGAAAGAGTCGTGCGTGTCCCGGGGACACACGGCGGGCCGCAGGGGTGGCTGCATGCAGACGCGGGAGGGGATGAAGTTGGGCGCGGAGCGCACCTGGCATCGCGTTCCCGCGGGGGTTGCAAGCGGGCGAGGCGCTTCCGCGGGGGCTGCGGGCTCGCGCACAGGGGTCCCGGGAGACTGTTTCGGGTCGCCAGGGCGCGCGCAGATCGCCTGGGGCGGGGGAGCAGAGCTGGTGACCTTGGGCAGGTTAACCGCATCGGCCCCTCATTCCCTCCGACCACCGCGCCACTCCTGTATTCTCCTGCCTGGAAGGAGGGGTTGGGGTTCTTTGTCGCTCTGATGCTCCCGCTGGCCGTCGCACTGTGAGCCGGAAGGGCCCCCAAAGTGCGACCGTGCAGGACCTGGATGGACAAGGCTGTGCTGTGTTTATTCTGTAAGGGGGTTCCATTATTTGGCCCCCAAAGTGACGAGAAATGCTACTGACTTATGGAAGACTGTGAAGAGAGCAGGCGGAGGTCTGGAGTGGCTTCATAAGATGCACAGGTTAAAACCCCCGGCTGCCCTGAAGTTGAGAGCTAAATCCAGTTCGTGCTCCTAAGCACCGGCTTTCCTGGAGTTGATCGCGTAGGAAACTTTGTATTTGAACAGGTGAAATCGAAACCCAGTAGTGGCAGGCAGCAGCAAATTAAGTGAGTCATTCCTTCAGTGTGCATGAGGGTATGTGTGTGTGTGCTTGTGTGTGCCTGTGTCTGTGTGCGCGCGTGCGCGCACCCTCAGCTTAAAGTCTATGTATGTCTGTTAGGAATTTTTTTCCTAATCAGAGATGATGCTAGACTGATCTGCATCTGTTGAAGGGCGGCCCTGTCGGAAGCAGGCGCAGATATCTTCAAAGAAGAGTTAGATGTGCGACTGTAAAGACGTCCTTTGCTGAGAACCACCCTTAAGATGTGCACATCGCATCTGCGTGTAGGATTCTGCCTTGGAGTGAATGTATGTGTGTCTAAGAGTGTATGATAGATCCTGGAGCTTCTATTTTTAGCCCTCTCCTGAGGGGGGGGGGGGAAGATCCTAGGCCCCTTTTCTGTACCCTGCCCCTCTCCTGGCAGACTTTCCTCTTCCCCCCTGGGGGAACAGGAGTGTGCAGTACTTCTGGAACAGGTCTTTGGGTGGCTCTTCAGACTTTATGGTTCAAGGATACCCTTGGTATTCGTTTGTATCTGGTATCTTTGTGTAACAGTGTGGGTTGGGAAGATCTTTCCTGTGTTAATGAATAAGCTGGCTTCCCTAACCACGTAGGGATCTTGAATTGTTTACTCTTAGAAATCCAGTGGCATAAAGACAGAAAATTCTTGACTGCCCACGAATTTGGCCATGAACCCTAGAAATCCTTTAACATCTCAGACCTCCTTGGCTTGGAGTCCTCGTTAGGGTAGTGCTCCTCCTCCTCTCTGTAGGCCCCTGGCCTGTATGATGCCTGTGTACCTTTTGAGGTCACCTTTCCCACATCATGCAGCCAGCCAGACTCTTCTTTTATTCTCACTGAGCCACCTCCTCTACTTTCTCTGGCACCAGAGCTCATGTCAACGACATACCACGGCACAATACTCTCCTCTGTCCTCTCCTGACTCACCAGAACACGGATGCTGGTCCCATGCTCCTAGTGCCACCTCCAAAGGTTGACTTGCCATCACCAGCCAGGCCTTCTCTTTCGACGTGGTGCTGTTTGCTTGGTCAAAGTGCCCTCCTGGCTCAGTACTTCCCAACCTGGTGGCTCCTCAGAATCTCCTGGAATGTTTTGAAAAGCCTGGCTCACTGGATTCTCACATATACCAGCGTAGAATCATGGGTGTGGGGGGGGGGGGGCGGGGAGACCTACACAGTCCTTTCTTTATAGACAAACCCAAAAGAAGGAAAAGGAACAGCAGGGGAGGCAGGCGGAAGCTTCCCCCTAGGTGATCATGAGGTTCATTCAGGTTTGGGATTCACTTCAGGCACTGCTACCAACCAGCAAGAAGCAAGTGGGCAGCGCAAGCCACCATCTTCCTTCTACACTTTGCCTGGACCCCTGCCAGCAGTGTTGGGGTATATGCTGAGGCTGTTTCATTTCAGTGACCTTGAAGTTCCTCAGTTCCTGTGGCTATGGGGTTGCACTGAAAGTTCAACCTCTAGCATCTTGGGTATGTTCAGGCTTGGGAATTTTTCCACCTTCAAGATCTGGGACTTGGACTGTTACCTACCAAGCTAATTCTTTGCACCAACCGCACCTGCCTTTAACCCGTGCAGAGACTCTGGCTCCAATCCTGTAGCCCCTTCGGGCCCCACGTTTTCCCCCAGGAGTGTGGAAGTAGCCACCCCTTCTGGTTCTGCCTAGAATCATACAGGTTGGGCTCCTGTCTCCCAGTTCTGGACCCAGGATCCCTCTCATTATCTTATTGTCTTATTCCAGGCACCAGATTATCCAGGCAGCAGTCACAGGGACCTTCTGATGGCTTCTACTGCCAGTCCACCCTGGCCTCAATTAAGTAACTGAGGTTTTGCTTTTCTATTAAAAAAAAAAAAGGAGCTCATCATTTGTTAACTATGATGACATTGGCTTATTGACGTACTTAACCTGGTGGCATTTCCTCCCAGGAAGTGGCCCTTTGCACTGCTGAGGTGAAGCAGTGCAGGGTTCTTTCTCCGTGTAAATACCATTGTGTCTCTTGTGCCCTGGGTACTTCCCTGGGCCTCTCCCTGCCCTTCTGTAACTGTCTCCCAGACCTTTCCCAAGGTGAACTCTTCTACACCTGCTCCACACACCCCAAACTCTTGACTCTGTCCCTTCCTTCATGTCCCTGCAGCAGACTGGCTCCATCAGTCATTCCCTGTCACCATCACACTGCTCCCTCCTTCCTCAGCCTGGCCCTTACCCAGCCATGTGTCTGTGCTGCTCTTCTCATGAGGAGTCATGGGAGAATCCCCTGCTCTGTCCTGGGGGCAGTCACTAGCCACATGTGGCTATTGAGGTCGCAGAATGTGGCTGCTATCACTGAGAAGCTGAACTTTTAATTTGGGTTAATTTACAAATAAGTTCATGGGGCCAATGGTGTAGTTTGGGGAAGGTTGCTTGTCTAGCAGATGTGAGCCCTCAGTTCCATCCCTTAACCATGAAACAAAGCAAGTCATCAGTTCAGCTTAAGAGGATGCAGGGGGCTGTTGGCCCCTGTGGGGGACAGCGAGGTCCTAGGCCGCCATTGTGGTGGACCCTGGGTTGCTTTCCTGGATGGACTCTCTCGCCTCTGCCTTCTCTTCTTCCGGCAGACCTGCGCAGGTGCTGTGCCCCACCCCTTGACCTGCATCCTGCTGCCCTGCTCACCCTGGCCTGTGTCAGTGACACTGGATCCCTGCCTTCCACTCTGACCTTGCTCTCCTCCATCCCCTTCCCGTCCTTGGGCTTCTCCAGCTTCACCTTCTCCCCAGCCCACAGTGGCAGGAGAAGTGGCCACGTCCTATGCCTGCAGTGGGCCAGTTCCCATGCAGTAAGTAGCCTTTAATCCTCACTGTGGCTCTGCCAGGCTGGGCGTCTGCTTCTTCCTCTTACATGGATGAAGAGGCTGAGGCAGGGGGAAGTCAGAGTAGCTGAGGGGAGTCCTGCTGGTTAGAGGCAGATTGAGAAGGGAACTCTTTTGGCAGTCTGACCTTGGGATCCTTCTACCTGAACTTGGAGCTGGCAGCCTGACCTTGGGGCCCACTTCTACCCCTATGTTGCTCAGCCTCTTCCCCAGATTCCATTCAGGGTTTAATACTGGAAAGTCTTCTTTGTCATGGTAGCTTCCTTACCTATTTTTCTCTTTTTTTATTTTGACATGATTCTGATTTACAGAGAGGTTTCAAGAGGCTAAGGGCACATCCAGCATTTTTGCTAGAGTCCTCAGCCACAGCAGTGATTCCAATATGCCTTTTGACTAGGTTCTGTAAATATTAGCTTTTCACCTGTTGAACCACAGCTCCTCTGGGCAGGGCGGGATCCTGCTCAGCTCAGTGAGCAGGTGTTCACTGGACTGAGAAGTGTCTGGTTCAGTCATTACACAGAGGCACCAACTGCCTGGAGAGCTGTCGTCTCTTCGGTCCGGTGCCTCATGGGGCGTGTGAGAACCTGGTCTCACCTGGAGGCTGGCGGGTGCTGGGTCATAATAGGCCCTTCTAGCAAGTAACTTGGGAAGGTGCTTCTGAGGGGAGGAGGTGGTTTTTCCTGATGACATGGTAATTTTGTGTCTGTGTCAAGACAAAGAGCATATTTGATTAAGAAAACGAGTAGAAAAAGCCAACATGGCACGTTAAAAATGGCCCACTCTGTTCTGCGCACCCCAAGTGAGCAGCCGGTGGTGAGAGGAACCGTTCTGCTGGCTTCCTCCTGGCACCCGCCACCTGCTCCTTTCGTCTGCTCCCCCCACACTGCTTCTTTCCCTGCCTCCCTCTCCACATTCCCTCCCTCCCCACCTCTCTCTCCCTTTCTTTCTTTGGACAATGTCTGCCTAAGTTGTCCAGGCTAGCCTTGAACTTCCTGTAACCCTCTGCTTCAGCATCCTGAATGCTGGGATTGTAGGCGTGCCACACCACACCCAGCTATTATGGTGGGGGATTGAACCTGGGACCTGCACTTCCTAGACAAGGGCTCTAATCACTGAACTACAATCCTTGCCCCAAAACAGATGACTTTTGAAGGAAGAATCTTGGTTTTTTTTTTTTTTTTATCTCTGTCTGTCCATCTTGTGATGGGGGGAAGGGGTTACCTGTGGGCCTTGTAGTACCAGGTAAGCCTTCTGCCACTGAGCGTATCCCAGCTCTGCTTCTGTTCTTTGTTTATCATTCTGGGTATGGAACCCAAGGCATGGCACATGCCAGGCAAGTGTCCCCTCAGCTCTTTTGGTATTGTAAAAATGTACTCGTCAGGAGTGACACTGTGATGTACTGGGGCGTAACCCCTTCCTCCAGGCACACCAGGAAGGTTATCAGCACGAAGGCTTAGCATTTTTGGGCTCTGCCTAAAGAAGGAACATTGGTTCCTGCAGTCAAGGTTTAGCTTCCAGGCTGGTGAGTTGCTGTCACTGCCCCCAGCGATGTGACGATGTGACGGTGTGCCTGTGTCGTGTCCCCACCCTGTACAGCCGAGGGAGGTGAAGTCCCCAGGTGGAGAAGGCAGAAGCCCTCCTGCCCAGCAGCCCCTGCTCACTGGGCTGCATCTGCGTGGGAGGAGACACTTGGGGGCTGCTTTCACATTCGCATTTGGGAATTCTTCACATTGTTTAACTGGGAAGACTTACTCAGAAACCTCTGGGGCTTTCAGCTTGCTTCTTGTTTATTTCAGATTTCTTTTCCCCCCATTTTTAATTATCCCTGGAAAAGCTCAAGAGGCCTCCCTGGCTTTCTCTAAGTGGTGATGAAATGAACATGCTGAGCTCCCGCATTTGCTCCACGTAAAAGGGCCTCGCCGGTGGGCAGAGAAATCCAAGTACCCCCCTCCCCTGTTGGCCAGGCAAGGTGCACAGTGGCTGGGGCCTCTTCCAGACCACATCCTCAGGTGCTCCCTCTGGGTGCAGGCAGGCTCACACGTGGCCTTCGGCATCCCCTCCTCTGGGTGCACCCTGATGCGCTGGGGCGGGGGGGGGGGGGGGGGGGGGGGGGGGGGGGGGGGGGGGGGGGGGGGGGGGGGGGGGGGGGGGTGTAGGTGGAGAGTTCAGCAGGGAGGGCATTTACACCGCCTTTGGATTCTCTATTTTTTTCTGTTCTAGCTGTTGCATTTGGCAGACTCCCTTTCTGCCATTTGGTAATGTGTCTTCCCTAATGCTAGAAAGGAAAGTTGCCAAATATAGCTACTGATAAAAGTAATATTAAGACACTTGTCTCCTGGTGTGGGTGGGTGTGCGCGCACAAGGGCCCGGGGCCCCTGCGTGGTGACCTGGGCTGTCTGCCAGGCTCACAGCTGGAGTGAGTGGCACTGTGAGCCACAGTCCCCGAGATGCCGTTTGGGCAGAGTCACTCAGTCAAGGGACACTGGGCCTTTCCGGATTAGAACCATTAAAAGGCAAATCCACACACACTGAGAGCATCTGTGAAGAGGCGCTCCACCAGGCTTCCCGGGGGACACACATGCGCAGGAGCTGGAGTCCCTGTGACTCCAGAGCTGCTCCGCCTGGGAGACACAACCCGCGAGAAGCACAGATTACAATAGGAAATTTAAGTAGCATTTCAAGATAGCTGTTATTAATAGAGCTGAACAAAACCTCCTGTGTTTTTCTCAGAGTCCTCATCGAGTGGTGTGGGTCAAGGGACCATCAGTGACTGTTTCTTTTGGCCCCAGGCATTTGCTTGTGGCTCCACCTGGACCGGGAGGCATTTCCAGACTCCTTCCGTACCCATATAACGCCCACCACCCTGACTGGAAATATCCGCAGTGGATGAGCCCCACTTTTATGAATAAGACACAGCCATCTCTTACCTCACTGCCTCTTCTGTGTGGGAACATGGGGGACAAAGTGGTGTCTAGACTGTTTGCATACAGGACGCTGGACATACCTGCCCTGGGACCCTGTGGAGGGACCACATATTTCCCGGACTGTGATGTTTGGAGCACTGTGCTCATGGCCCCCACCCCATGGTGTCTCTATGCTGTGACCAACTTTCCAAGCATGGCGACTCTGCTGGCAACGCCGTGCAAACCCCTCTGTGGACCCACGAGGAACGAGACATAAGGGAAAACTGATGCCCATTTGGTGAAACTGGGCCGTCTAGACTTGTAAACCCAGGATGTGGCCTGTTCCTTGATTTCCATGGCTCTACAGGAACAGTTTCTGTGGTGTGTCTGAGATGGTGGTGCTACTTTTCCTGGATTCCCCCACCCCCACCCCTCTTTTTTGAGTTCTTATTCTATTTTTGTAACTGTGAAAATACTTATTTAAGTATTTCAAGATGAGGACAAGCAGAATAAAAATGTACCTTGTGCCACGACTTGCGTTAGATTCATTTCTTTCTACTGTCTCTGACGATATTGCTGTAGTAATACTTGTAGCACTGAATCCCTGCCTTACCCTTACAAGAGGACTGAGGGATTTCTGGGTTCACATAGGACTGAAAAACCATTAGGGAATTTGTACTTTATCTGCCCTGGCCCTCATGTGGCCAGGGTTGGACATTTTGGTCTGAGGATACCCAGTGCCTACCAAGCCATGTACAGCTTTGAGAACTTCCCTGTGTTTCCTCACATCTACCTGGCAACCGTAATCTCATCACATCCCCACATAGCTCAGCCCAAGGTATTTCTTTGCAAGGAGCTACTCTCTGTTCCCCCAGATCCTGCCAGGAGTCGGGAGAGCTGAGCCATCCACCAAAGCAGAGGCCAGGGCACTGGATGTGCTTACCTTGTTCCGGTGTTGAGTCTGGGGAGGTGCTGTTGGCCCCCTTCTTCCTTTGACCCTGTCACCCCAGATGCACTGGCTGTGGAAATGGGGTACCCTGCCTTTGGTTGCACAGCTGGTTCAGTCACCTTCCATCACAGGACCCAATACCTGACACCCACAAGTTAAAGGAGGAGAAGTGACTTGGGTTCACGTTTTTGGAGGTCTCAGCCCATGCATGGTGGGCCGGCGCCAGGCAGAAAGGATAGGGTGAAGGGGCCCTGTGGGGGAAAGCTGCCCATTCCATGGTGGCCAGGAAGCAGAAGGTGAAGGGAGGAGTCAGGGCGGGAGTGCCCCCTTCCTGTCCCAGCACGCCTTCCCTCAAAGCCTTCAGCAACATGTGAAATAGCCATTGGATTAATCCAGTGATATATAAAGCTCCCCATGATCCAGTCACCCTCCGAACTTGAGCCAGCAGTCCGGCTCTGCTTTGAGCTCTTGGCCTTCATGTTATTTTATCTTCTTTTTTTTTTTTTAAGTGGGGGCAGGAAGACATTTTCCTTCTTAAGTGATACAACAAAAATTAAGCTTAAGTAGTAAATCATATGTAGTTACCTGAAGTCCCCTGTATTCCTCTGTCTGATCCCCTCTGCCGCCTACTCAGAACTAACATGGCTCTGATTTGGGTTGGTCCCACCCGCAGACCTTGTGGAGCTGGCATATTTCCTAGCATGCTTTCAACCATTGTAAAAATGGCATTTTAGTTTCCTCAACTCACTTTTTTGCTCACTCAATCTGCGTGTGAGAGTCACTCACAGTGGGTCTTGTCGTTTGAAATCATTCGTGTCAGAATAATGTGCAGTCTTTCACTGTATACATGGGCTACAGCATATCTACCTGGTTGCCTCATGGAGTCTGCCCCTCTCATATCTTTTGGCTGTTAAAAGCAGTGCTGTCTCAAATATTCTTGTGTCTCCTATGATTGCATTTGGAAGGGTTTTTTCCTTGAGTATTTCTGAGCTGTAGAGTTACTGGGTGACAGGCTTTGATGCTCTTTGGTATTGCAAGCTGGGGAGCTTGCTGTCCAGGGTGGCGGTCCTGAGCCCTGCCCCATCTGGTGATGCTGTTGCCCCATGCAGTTTCTTTCCCGTAGTTAATCTTATCAGATATTTTTTGGCCAGTCTGAAGTGATGCAATGATTTCTTGCGATTTTCTCTCGTGGCAAATTAGATTTGTTTTATGATTTCCTTTTACTGCCGGAACAGAGTCAATAGTATGAAAAAAAAAAAAACCTTAATGTCCTCCTCCTTCTTCAGTATTCTTTGGAGATTTTCTAAGCAAGACAACCACTGGAAACCAGTGAATTGACTGGAAAGCTAGATGCTGACATAAATACTCTGTACCTAGTGAGGAGAACTCCCTTCGATATGGCTCTGGGACAGAGTCTCAGCTGCCTGCCACAGCCCCTGAGACCAGTGGCTGTCACCTAGTGGTCTCTGGGTGTATCCTGTCTGGGTCAGAAGCAAGTTGCAGTCCAGTGAAGTAAAGTATGGGCACCACACCTGAGGTCATCGTGTTCCAGTATTGAGGGCCTAGAATATTCAGCATTGTTAGAGTGCAGACCTGCAGGGATTCATAGGCCCACATCCCATTCCCACCAGAGGTGCAATGCCAGAACATTAATTCACAGCATAAAACATGTCTGTCTCCTCGTACATCTTCAGCTGCTCCTGAGGGTCCCCACCCAGGCAGGGAGCACCTCCCATCTGTCCTGCTCACCTTTGGCTGTCCCCGTGAGTCCACATAGACTGCACTCCCACTCTTCTCTTGGCTCTCGTACACCTTCAGCTGCTCCGAACGTCTCTCCTTTCTTTCAGTGTTTTCATTGTAAGGAAATAGGCTCCCCCCACCCACTACCAGATTAGAGCCACTTTATTCATAAACGCTTTGCCTGTGTGCGTGTGTGTTTAAAATCTGACACATGGTACAACGCTTCAGCACTGTTTTAACAGTGAAGGGAAAAATCTGACTTCACTTTGGCATGATTGATGTTGAATTTTCCAGTAAAAATTGTCATTTTAATTGGTTAAGTTCATGTATAATTTTACAGTAAAATAATACTGAAGTGTTTCTACCCAGTGTCACATTACTGATAAAAATATAGTAGTCGGCACCAGTGTCTCCTTTGCTCATTAAAACATTCAAGTGTTCATACATAGCCGCTTCCTTCTGCTTCCTCCTTCACAGATTTCTCATTATCACAAATGCTTTCTTTCTTTTTCCCCCTATTTGCGGTGCAGAAAATGAACCCAGGACCTCACACCTGGTAGAGGTGTGCTGTGCCCCTAAGCCACATCCCCAGGACCTCGATTCGCTCCATAGAATTTCCCTTTACTCTTACAGGCCCTAAATTCTGTAAATGTGCTGCATATTTGGGGCATTATGCTTTTTTTGGTGTGTGTGTTGTACTGGGAATTGGACCCAGCACCTTTTCACTGAGCTGTACCTGCAGCCTTTGTAATGTTTTTAGTTTGAGACAGAGCCTTGCTGAGATACTAAATTACCAGATTGGGCTTGGGGTTGCAATCTTCCTGCCTCAGCCTCCTGGAGTGCTGGGGTTATAGTGAGCATGTGCAACTGCACCTGGTGATTGTGGTTTTCTACTGTCTTTGAATTATTCTCTTTTTATTTCATTTACCTTTCCCTTTCCTTTCCCCCAGAGACCCATTTCCCCCAATTTTCAAACTCAGAGAGTGAGTATTGTTTGCAGTACGGGGCACAGTCAGAACCCAGAGCTGCCAGAGAGGGTTGTGGGCCTACTTGCAGTGTCCTGGCCCAGCCTTGCCATTGTGGAAGATGCTGTTATTTAAGGGGAAGAGGAGAAAGATGACCTTAGGCAAGTACTCAGATTCCACAACCAGGAAGGCCTGCAAACAGCACCAGAGGCGGGCTTAATCCAGGGCCTCAGTTATCCTTAGCCCTGTAGATGCTGTTGCTCCAGCAAAGAATCCAAAGAACTGGGGCCTGGTTAGCCGGGAGAACTTAGAGAGGAGTACGTCCCAGTGCGTTCAAGGGGCTGGGCTCCTCCCAGGCAGCAGTGCGGGGCCAGTGGGTTTGCGTGGGCCCTGAGGCCGGTGCTGGCTGGTAGGGGGGTCCAATGCCCCCAGCTGTGCTGGGGCATGGGAGGTTTTCCAGTGCTGTCTGCAAGGGCCCCCAGGGGTTGGGAGGGGCAGCTTCTGTTGAGCAGGCAGATCATCCCAGGCAGATGAAAAGAACCTCAGCACTGGAGACGGGAGTCACCTCCATTCACCTGCAGGTCCTTCCCCAGAGCCTCAGTGGGTGCAAAACTCCACTTCCCTGCCAGGTCCCCCAGCGCCTTTGCCAATACAGCTTCTGATCCCTTCCCTCGGTAACCAACCCCCAGCCCGCGGGGAGTTATCTAGGTCAGCTCCGTGTCTGTCAAATTTGAGACCTGCCCTTGAGCATGTTGCTTAGTAGGACACGCAGATTATTCAGCAGCGAAAAAATGCCAGTAATCCAAGCACTCTGGGAGGCTGAAGCAGGAGGATTGCAAATTCAAGCTCAGCCCGGGCAACTTAGTGATTTAGCAAGACTCTGTCTCAATTAAAGATAAAAATGGCCTAGGGATGTAGACACCCAGTGCCAAAAAATCACCTAAAAACATATGTAACAAATGACACAGGTAAAGAGCTGAGGAAACACGGAAGAGGGAGTTGCATTGTAGAGGGAGTTGCATAATGGATGAGGGGTCTGCAGGATGAACACATGCTTTCTAGGTGGGCAGGGATGAGAAGGGCATTTTTCAGGGGGTGCAAAAAGGGCAGACTGAGCGAGCACAGTGGTGGGTGGGAGCAGAGCTGGTCAGAGACTGGAGCAGGGGGTATAGAGGGGGCCTGTGAGGAGCAGCGCTGGGGTGCCCCATTGAGTTTGTCCTGCAGGAAGTGGCTCCGCTTGGATCAGGGTGCCGATGGGGCTTGCAGCTCTGGGGAGCTGGCTCCTTCCCCCCAGACCTTCCTCACCCGGCTACCACCAGGGAACCAGGAACCTCTCTCCTTTGTCCCCACCCTGAGCTTTGTCACACACAGCCACCCACTTCCCACAGCTGGTTTAGTTGTCTAATCAACGTGGGATTTTAGTTTTACCTCTTCGTGTTACCTGGCTACCTAATGGATGTCCACTAAGTGTTTCTTAAGTTGGGCTATTCTGTAGGTTGACATCTCAACTAAGGTGTCTTGCAACTTTCAAAATCTAAATATGCTGTGATCTTACCTAATAGCATTTTTCACACTGACCTAATAGCATTTTTCACACTGACCTAGTTTTGTGGACCGGTTTTATGGAAGAGAATTTTTCCATGGACAGGGGTTAGGTAGGGTGGGGGTTTGGGATAATTCAAGCACATGACAGTTATTGTGCATTTTATTATTATTACGCTGTAATATATGACGAAATATTTATACAACGCTCCATAATGTGATTGTGTTTGCAGCTGCTCCCCCCACACTGGGCTCCCTGCCTCAGCTCTGCCTCAGGTCATCAGGCATTAGGTTCTCATAGGAGCATGCAGCCTGGATCCCTCAGATAGGCAGTTCTCAGCAGGGTTCATGCTCCTATGGGAATCTAGTGGTTCTGAGCCTATGCTATTTGGAAAAAATAATGGGATTGATCTGATGGGAGGTGGAGCTCGGGTGGTATTACAAGCAATAGGGAGTAGCAGTAAATATGGGCATTGCTTCACTGCATGCTGACTGTAGCTTACCCACTGCTGTGCAGCCAGGTTGCTACCAGTCCCTGGGTCAGCCCAAGTCTGTGGCCTGAGGGCTGGGAACTCCTGGTGTAAATGACAGAAATTCTTATCTTTTATACTAAAAACTACTGAAGATACTTAAAACTCCCTGGGCATCATAGCTTGTTTTGCATGCATAACTTTTCCCCCCTTCAATGTGATTTATTTGAATTTTGAAGTTCTTTGTCTAGGAAAGTGAAATGTTCACAATTTAAAACTCTAAAAATAAAACACCAGAGAGATGGTGCTAAAACAATGGTGTCAATCAGAACTGTTCTGCGCATCCCGCGTCTAAAAGGGACTAATTATGGAACCACATCAGGTGACGAGGCACTTGTTGTCTTAAGCCAGTTAACAGCGATACCAAGAAACTGAAGAAGGGAAATATTTTAAAAGCTCTCCAGTTTTCTAGCGCATTATGATGATGAGCTGTTCCTCCTATGTGAGATGATGTGTGGATGGTTATGTCTTATAACAAAAAAGATTTTTTTTTTTTGAGACAGAGTCTCGCTGTATAGTCCAGACTGGTCCTAACTCATTATGCCTTGAACACATGGCAGTCCTCCTGCGTCTGCCTCCTCCTACAGGTGTGTGCCACCACGCCCAGCTTATGTGGTGCTGGGGAATTGAACTCAGGGCCTGTGCTCACTAGGCAAGTGCTCTACCCTTTGTGCTATAAAATGAAGTTTTAATGAACACTTTGCTGCTCTTAGTGGAGAGATCACTTTCCCCAGGTCAGATCATCTTGGTCGATGGCGGCAGAGTTTTTTCATTTGAGGTTGAGTTAGAAACAAGCGTTCTTAACTTCCAGGAAAACTTACTGAGACCTGGTTTGCTGAGCTAGTTTCTCGCAGTTTTCTGCGGAGAAGTACAAGGTTGAAAGGAACCTGAGAAAAAACCTGCCCTGACGCTGGAAAACTGTCCCCATTGCCAGTCACAGATGTGGTGGGAGGTGACTTCTGGGAAGCCGTTCCACAGTCCTGTGGCTCTGGCTGGCCAGGCCTAGCGGTATTCATTTCAGAAGCATTTTGACTTTTTTCCTAGGTTCTTTTCTCCTTATTTGGAAACATTGGCTGCTTATTTCCTATACGAGATACAAGGCATTTGATAGGATAGTCGATTAGTGAATCAGCATAATTCATGAGCTCCGGATTAACTTAATAATAAGCCTTTGAGGTCATTTAAGTTCTGGGCTATACTGTTGAGTAACGCAGACCTTCTTTTTCAACAGATGTGAATTATTAAAAATAAAATGGCCCAGCGGAGCACAGTACTTCCTTCTCTTGTCACCGAGGAAAGGTATAATATATGGAAACTATGCACCTAAGGTACACGCTTTCTTTCCATCCCCACCCTTTCTTTCCATCCCCCCCATGGGGCTGCTAGTGGGGCTGGCAGTTGTTATGAATGAGCCCTTGCGGCCGTGACATTTTCTGTGACTAGTTTTGTGCAAGCAAGAAAAGTGTCCCTGCTCCTCGCTTCTGATCTGTAGGATCCTGTGGGCTGCTCCGAGCCCTCCCCCTGCCACACACCGATGGGAGAGTTTATGGTGGCCCTACAGTAGAGTTGAGCTTCCTGTCAACTATAAAATATAACTCTGGAGGCTCAAACCTAATATCCCCATCAAAAGTTTTAAACCAAAAGTTGCGAATTGGGTGCTGGTAGAACAAAGCTGGCTCACAGAAGCACGTGGCTTAACGAGTGTGACCTCAGATGTGTTTGAAATAAGTTGTCAGCCTTTAAAAATGAAGCCATTTCACATACAAGTTGGGATTTTCCTGGTCACTTTGAAATCCCAAGTGATGTGGAAAAACGGCTTCTGCATACCTCAGATGCCACCACCCCACCCCCCCAGCTGGGCAAGGATTTGCCCGTTCTCCAAAGTGCCCACCAATGCCTGTTGCATCCCTGCAGTGTGCTTTGCTCATTCCTGTCACCTGCCTGACTCTGGGGGTCACCATTGCTGCAGGGTGAAGGGGGTGGGGAGAGGCTTTGCCTAGACCTTGGTGACCCAGCTTGTATTTTGGAGACACGGCCAAAGGCCCGATTCTGTCAGCCTCGGCTTGCAGAGGCTGTGGAGCCTGCAGCCAGCATGCTTAGGTCTGTGTGCACGATCACGGTCAGTGTGCTTGGCTCCTGCAGAGATTTTGGGAAGAGCCCCTGCCTCAAACCCCCCTGTAGCCGGTAGGGACAGACAGTTTGCATTTCCTTTTCTGGGCAGTCTCGGGTGTAGCTGGAACCACCATTCGTGTTTCTCCCCATGACCCACCCCGGACCACGGGCCCCTCGCAGGCGGGTGCGCACGATGCCCCGACACAGCCAGTCCCTGAGCATGGCGCCCTACTCCTCCGTGAGCCTTGTGGAGCAGCTCGAGGACAGGATCCTGTGCCATGAGAAGACCACCGCCGCCCTGGTGGAGCACGCCTTCCGGATCAAGGACGACATCGTCACCAGCCTTCAGAAGATGCAGAACAAAGGGGGAGGCGACCGCCTGGCCAGGCTGTTCTTGGAGGAGCACATCAGAAACATAACCGCCATAGTGAAGCAGCTGAACCGGGACATCGAGGTGAGATGTGCGTGGTGGGGTCCCCGGCCTTCTTCCCGGGGTGAACCCGGTTGCCCAGGCCTGGTTCTCACCTCTCGGGTCACAGTGTGTGCAGACTGAACCTGTCTGTCCTGTGTATTCTTAATGATCACCAAGGAAACGCCTTGCCTAAATATCCTAATTTTATTTCAGCTCTGATAACGGTTGCTGTTGGTGTTATTTGTGTTTATTCTAAATTTACCTTCCTGATTCTTAAGTCACTGTGTTTTGTTTGGCTCTCGATGGAGAGAGAGAGAGAGGAGAGACCTAGTTGGAAAGTGCCCCCATAGAACCCTTCCCGTCTTTGCAGACAGCTATTAGACCAGTCACCAGGCCAGCCTCTGCTGCCCAGCGACACGTCTGTGGCTGTGATGGTTGTATATAGCATGGCTTATTATTCAGACAGCTTTTAGGTATTTGAATTACTTCTCAAACTCCCCTTTGTCACTCAGTTTTGCTCTGAAACGGGCATTGTAAAAGGTCAGGATGGTTTATTTTTAGAATTTATGAGTTTACTGCTATTCTTTGACAATCAGAGGACCATGCAGTTCAGCTCAGGAGGCATCAGTGTCTCTGGGGCCTGGGCTTCCATCACTGCACCACGTTAATATTGCTCATATGCAATTATTAAATTTATGAATACAAGACATATGGGCAGACTAAGGACAGCTTCTGTTTCCTGTCGTGGGAGTTGCATCTTAACTATGTTTCCTGAAATTAAGCTTCATTTCTTTTCTTTCTTTTGCACTGACAGATTTGAAAAAGCTTTATTGAGATGTAAGTTACCAAAACTTACCCAGTGTAAATGTATAATTAAATGATTTTAGTAGAGGGCTGCTGGGGGCTTACCACAAAGCCCTGGTTCAATCCCCTAGCACCACATAAAAGTTAGCCGGGTGTGGTGACACACATCTGTGATCCCAGTACTTGGGAGACTGAGGCAGGAGGAATGCTGTGAGTTCGAGGCCAGCCTGGTTTCCATAGTGAGTTCAGGACCAGCCTGAATTACAGAGCAAAATTCTGTTTCAAAAAAAAAAAAAAAATGATTGTTATTCGATTATAGAATTTTGCAGCCACCAACACAACTCCAATTTAGGGCTTTGCCGTGAACCTTGAAAACTCACATAAGCCCTCCATCTACACCAGCCCGAGCTCCCTGTCTTTATAAATTTGCCCTTTGTAGGCATCTCATAAAAATGGAATTGTACACTCTGACGTCTTTTGCACTGGGACTCTGCTGGTACCTAGCATGATTTCCAGGAGGTCACCCTGTGCTTGAATGGCCAGGGTTCCTTTTGGTGTCCAGATAATATTCCGTTGTGTGGACAGACCATACTCTCTTTATCCATTCATCCATTGTTTGACATTTGGGCTGTTTCCAGGTTTAGTTCTTATCAGTGAAATTGCCATAAATATTTGTGCGCAAGTCTTTGTCATGGAAAATTGTTTTCCTTTTTCTCTGATAAATTACTAGGAGTAGAATTAGTCAATTACAGTGAGTTTATGTTTGCTTTTTTTTTTTTTTTAAACACAGTATCCCAAGATGGCTGTGCTATTTACAGTCCAGCCAGCAGTGTGTGAGGCGTGATCAAAAACACAGTGAGGGGCTGGAGGAATGGCTCTGTGGTTAAAGCGCTTGCCTAGCAACCGCTAAGTCAAGCACTAAGTGCCAGAGTTTGATTACCCAGCACCACATAAACTGGGTGTGGTGGTGCACACCTGTAATCCCAGCACTCGAGAGGCTGAGACAGGAGGATTGCCATGAGTCCAAGGCCAGCTGGGGCTCCATAGTGAGTTCAGCACCAGCCTGGGCTACAGAGAGAGGCCCTATCTCAAAAACAAAACAAAACAAGACAAAACCCCACAGTGAATGTTTAAAACTATGGGCATTTAAGCCGGGCATGGTGTTGCAAGCCTATAATCCCAGCATGCTCACCTGGCAGCCAGGTTCCAGGAGAACATCGTGTAGTTTCTGTAAGGTGTCACCTATGCTGAGGTGGCTTTTCAGTGATTGACTGTTTTTTGAGTCACCCACAGGCTCGTAAGCAACCCCTCACCCATGCCCCTGTAGGTAGCCCCTCAGTTGAGCCCATGAGTTTGGTGGGGTTACTTACAGGAGTGTGGGTGAGGGGCTCCCTACAGAAGCATGAGGGGCCCCTCCATCTGCAGTTCTTGCCAAATCAGTGGCTCACTCACAAGCTGCAACCTTATGCCCCTGTCTGTTGTCCTTCCTCCCTGTGGTGCTGTCCCTGAGCGACTTAGGAACTGACAGAGACCTTGTCTCAAAATCAGAAACCCAATAGTGGGCTGGGATGCAGCCTAGTGTCAAGGCCCCGGTTTCCATTCTCAGCTCTGGAAAAGAAAAATAACGCAGTACAAGACACATTGTCATTAATTCCCCTCAGAAATCCCCGCCTCACTTCAAACACACCCTGCTGCCCTGCCACTTGCTGAAGCTGCTCCGGAAGTCCTCCCTCGTGAGTGTCTTCCATGGTGCTGTCCTGGCTGTCTCGAGTATGCAGACATTTACCTTTCATGGTCATTTGGGGACTTTAGGGGGAGATCTTGAAATTACATGTTGCCATACCTGGTGAATATGGTGGATGAGGACATACTGGCATTTTTTTATGGCACTCAGCGGCAGCAGCCACCATATGTGTGTGTGTGTGTGTGTGTGTGTGTGTGTGTGTGTGTGTGTGTATCCCCCCCCCCCCACATCTCATAAAGACACTCAGGAAAGAATTTCTAGAATTGCTTCAGACAGAGGCAAGAACAGCAGGACTCATGTGCTCAAAGTGAAGGGGAGAGTATTGGTGGGATGTGTCTTTCATTATAGTCGATTTTTAAAATTTAAGCACTCACAGCCTCCGCATCACTTGCTGTTACCTCAGCATTACTTTTTTCTTGTGACGTTGTTGGAGCCAAGGGCCTCACATGCTAGGCCAGTGCTGCCACCCCTCCTGGCCCTGCGGCCCCTCTCTTCTGCTTGTATGTGCTCTCTTCTTTTTTTTCTTTTTGGAGACAAGGTCTTGCTCTGTCGTCCAGGTTGATTCTGAACTCACTGTAGAACCTAGCCTGTTCTGGAATACATGACAATCCTCCTGCTTCAGCCTCCCGAGTGCTGGGATTACAGGTGTGCGCTACCATGCCCAGCTGATGTGGCCCTGGGAAATTGAACCCAGCTCCTTGCACTTTGGTTAGGCAAGCACTTTATTCGATGAGCCACCGCCCCGCCTCAGGTGTGTCTCTTATTAGATAAGTGACTTGCACTTATTTTCTTCCATTTTGTGGGCGATCATTTTTATTTTCTTAGTCTTCTCTTTTGAGGTGCAAAAGTTCGTGGTGGTTTTTTTCCTACTTTATTTTCTTGATGCTAGGGATTAAACCTGAGGTCTTCTTTTCTTTTCCTCTTTGAGACAGTGTCTCACTGTGTAGCCAAGGCTGGTCTTGAACTCACTATGGAGCCCAGGCTGGCTTTGGACTCACTGCAATCCTCCTGTCTCAGCCTCCCAAGTGCTGAGATTACAGGTGTGTGCCATCACGCCTGGCTTATGTGGTGCTGGGGAATTGAACTCTGGGTGTTTGCATTTGCAAGGCAAGCGCTTTAACCACTGTGCCATTCCTCCAGCCCCAAACCTGAGGTCTTAAACTACTAGACAAACTCTTTACTGCCAAACTATTCTCGCCGACCACATTTTAATTTTAATGATGGCCAGCATAGCGATTGTTCTCTTTTACGGCTTAGGCTTTTGGTGTTGTGCCTTAAGAACTCTTAATGGAAGGCCACAAAGATCTTACTTAGGCTGTGTTTTTGTCAGGCCTTTGACTTTCTGCCTGTTAGTGCATGGTCCTTTTTGAATTAACTTGTCTGCAACGCGAGGCACAATGAATGTCTGCAGAAGTGGCTGTGCGTCACTGTGGTGCTGGCTGAACTGACAGCCATTGTTCCCTCTGCACCCACTTCCCCTAACGGGTCGCGAGCTTTTCCCACTCAGGAGCCTCTTTTTACTCATAGCCGCTTTGTCCAGCACAGTGTGTTCCTTTGTGCTGTTGTGATAAAATACCTGGAAGTGAGTGATTTATAAAGAGCAGAGCGTGATTTCTCCCCGTTCTGAAGACTGGGATGTGCCAAACCGAGGCTCTGCCACTTGGTGTCTGTGAAGCTCTGGCCATGTCTTCACGTGGTAGAAAGCAGATGGGCCCAAAGGATGGAGGCTTCATGTGTTCTTACATGGTGCAGGAGTAGTGGTGGGGGGACCTCACTCCCACAGGCTGTTTTAAAATTTTTATTTTTGTAGTTTTATTTATTGATTAATTTTTGTGGTCCTGGTGATCAACCCTCAGGGGCTTTGCACCGAGCTATGTCCCAGCTCTTTTCTGTATTTTATTTTGTAGCAGGTTCTTGCTAAGTCACTCAGCTGCGCAGACTGAGCTTAAATTTGGGATCGTTATGCCTCGGCCTCCCAGGGTGCTGGAACTGTGGACCCGGGTTGCCCAGGCAGCCCTTTTTATCAGGTCCTGCTCCCTTCTTGAGGGTGCTGTCCTTATGACTCAGTCACATCCCCACATCCCTAGCTCTTCATGCAACCACAATGAGCCTGGCATTTCAGCATGAATGGTACCATCCTGGAATCATAGTAAATGCTTAGTAGGTACGTACATGTGTGCCATACATCCACATCGGGGCAGATTTGCTGGTAGCAAAAAGAGACTCTGAGGTTATCTCTGCCAACGGTATCTTTCCAGGTTCAAAGCAGCCGAAAGTCTCCGGACCAGCCGGTGGCAGGGTGGGGAGTAAGCCCGAAGGGTAGCATCCGGAAGTGCCCTTCTCTCTCTTTTCTACATGGCTTCTTGGGTTATCCTCTAGGATGCTAATCTCCCATATCTGACCCTCAGAGGTGACAGGCCACACCCCCAGCCATTTTCTACTCTTTGACTGTTTCTGCCCATCAGGAGGAGCCTCTTCGGGCAGCTGGCTGGTTCTAGCGTAGACTTCCTGGAGCTTCCCGGGCCCATCTTGCCTGTGTGTCCACATGAACTGCCTCAGTGATCAGGGTCATAAGCGAGCATGCCTACGGCTCAGTCACAGCTCATTTAATACTTTATTCTGTTTTATTTTTTGTGATGCCAGGGATTAAACACAGCAGAGCCTCTCACTTGCTAGGCAAGTGTTTTATTACTAAGCCACATCTCAAGACCTTTTTTATTTTGAGACAGCATCTAGCTAAGTTGCCCAGGCTGGGCTTAAACATGTGATCCTCTTGCCTCAGCCTCCCTAGTAGCTGAAACTATAGGCATGTGCCACTATGCCCAGCATAAAAATAATTTCTTTCAGACAGTTTCTGAACAATTTATAATGCAGTGAGTTTTAAAATAATTGCAATTTTGCTATTTTTCCAACATCTGAAACACATTTTATGTAATGATTATTCTTGCCTTAGCCAACAGTACTCTTTTCCATTTATGTATATTTTTAGAGTATGCAAATTTTGCAAATGAAAGAGGATTTCCATTATAGAGAGGGAGAACTGAGCAAAATCTAATTTTGGCAAAAAAATTGCTTTGGGTATTTGAGTGTTTACTTTTTAAAAACTGGTAATAACCACACATCATGTTAAATTAAGAGCAAGGAAGTTTAGAAATTTGAAACTCCACTATGCAGTACTAATTATATGGATTTGATATATATATATATTATAAACCATGTCTGTCCAAACATAAAATTAAGATGCTGGATGATACATCAGAATTGCTACACTATAGCCAGATTTTATCACCATGAAATCCTGGTTATCTTCCTCAGTTTGGGCTACTATGGCAACCATATATTGTGTGGCTTAAATACCAGAAAGTTATTTCTCAGTTTAGGAGACTGGAAGTCCAAGATCCAAGGCCCTGCCTCCCACTGGTAGGTGGATGTCTTCTTATATCCTTGCTCCAAGGTCTACTCCTGTGAGGGCACTAATCCCGTTTGTGAAGGTTCCATCCTTCTAACTGAAATACATATCCAAGGCCCCACTTCCTAATCCCATCACAGTGTTGGGGGTCAGAATTTCAACATACAGCTTTTAGGGAGATGCCCACATTTAATCCATAATAATAATGTGTAGTAAAAATTTTAAAGTACTAAAAAGACGTCTGCTTATTAGTGTTATAAAAATTGGGAGAGTTGGTTGGCATACAAAAGGTGACAGTTGCGTATTTAAAACAAATAGGTGTGAAGGTAGCCAAGTTGGATATAATCAGTGTGAAAGGTGTATTTTCTGTCTGTTGCTTCTTAATGAATTTCTTCTATGAATTGCCTGGCTTTTTCTTATTTTTATTAGTAGTTTATGTGTGTTTTTCATTAACTCAGTAATATGTTACTGGATGTTTTGTTTTGTTTCGTTTGAGATTAAAGTCTCACTGTAACTCACCTTGTAGCCAGACTGGCCCCAAACTCATGGCAATCCTCCTGCCTCTGTCTCCTGAATAGCAAGATTACAGGCATTCACCACCACACCTGGATAATTTTTCTGTGATGTTGAGGGATTGAACTCAGGGCCTGGTGCACATTAGGAAAACATTCTAACCACCGAGCTACGCCCCTAGTCCCTGGGTATTTTGTGTTGGAAGAATCCTCACTTAACATGGTTGTATGTTATACACTAAAGCCCAGGCTGCTGTCCATGCACACAGCACTCCCAGGAGTGCTTGTGGTGGAGATGTGTCCAGCCGCACTGAGGTAAGTGGGCCAGTAAAGTCTCTGCTATTCTGCAACATAGATCTGATCATGTACACCCAGGGGAAAGAGGAAATTATATCCTTAGGCCACTGGCCTGTGCAAGCTCTAGGAGCTAGGACTATATCCTAATCTTTTTTTTTTTTAAGTACCTACTGCATGAACTAGCACCTAGTAGAAGCTCAATAAAAGTTTTACCTCTGAGACTACAGGCCCTTGGGCCTTCCAGAGCCCTGTAACTATGGCCCATAGTCATGTGCAGATTCCATAGTGAGGACAGAGGACTGTGTGCCATAGTGCTTGGTAGGCAACCAACATGTTAGGTGGAAGACACTCTTGTTTTAAAAAGTCCCCATCCGTTGTCCCCATCAGCAGGGTGCCTTGTGATACAGGGCATGGCATCAATAATTTACTCCTGAGAAACCTGCCACAAATGACGGCATTATAAATGTAGAAGAGGTGACATGTGCACTCTGAATTATGCATGTGGGGTTGTCCCTGCCTTCTCATGTTCAGACAGTTACCTCTTCCTGGAGACCAGGCCCTGGGTAGCATCCATGACCCTTCTGTGGCTGTCAGTGTTCCCTTCCATGCTAGCTGGGGGCTCAGGGCCATGGGCTGGACTTTCCAGGTCCTCATAGGGCACTGGCATTGGGGGACCCACTCTTGGGTTCCATGTGCTCAGACAAGGGTCCTGCAGACCTGGAGTGTTGGCTTTGACCTTGCTGTGTTGTGGAAAACTGTGTCAAGCTCTTACCTAACTGAGGAGATCATATGTAATTGATCATATGTGGTTGTTTAATAGTTGGCACTAGAGTGTTTAGGACTCAAGCAGTAAGTGCTGCACTGGGCTTTATGAAGTTGTCAGAGCTGGGCTGGGGCTGTCACTCAGTAGTGAGCATTTGCCAAGCATGTATGGATGGGGTCCTGGGTTCCATGCCTAGTACAAAAAAAAAAAAAAAAAAAAACACAGCCCAACCAAAAAGCAGCTAACAGAAAACAAATAAACTCGCCTAGGCAGAGGTGTACACTGGACGTTAACCTTTGCCCAGCCGGGAGGACTGGATGTCCCTTTCCCAAGTGGCCAAACTCTTGTCTCTGCATGCGGGAAGCATATTTGCTGTGTGGCCTGGCCACATGCTCACCCACCCTGGGGTATTCCCTGCCTCCAGCCCTGGGAGGTGTGCCAATGGATTGATAATCACAGAGAACTGATGACTAACCTAAGGATATAACCTTCCTTAGTAAACGCATCCTGGTGATAAACTGCCCCAGAGTGGACATGTTAGGGCATATGATGTGTTTCCAGAGGGACTGCATTTCTTTTTTCTTTTCTTTTCTTTTCTTTTCTTTTCTTTTCTTTTCTTTTCTTTTTTTTATGAGACAGTGTCTTGCTCTGTAGCCCAGGCTGGTCCTGAACTCACTGGTGTGCCCAGGCTGGCCCTGCACTCAGGACAATCTGCCTGCTTCAGCCTTCCAAGTGTTGGGATTGATCACAGGCATGAGCCACCGTCCTCAGCTTTATGGGGTGCTGGGGAATCGAACTCAGGGCCTTGCAACTTGCAAAGCAAGTGCTTTAACCACTGGGCCTGTCCTCCAACCCTGGAGATCTGCTGTTGCCAGTGCGCCTGTGGGTCCTGCCCACATCCACCTGGAGGGTGAGTGCAGGCTAGGCCCACTTACGCTTGCTGGATATCCTTGGAGCACCTGTAACATGCACCTTACTTTTCTGCCTACGAGTTCCGGGAGACAGATGGGCTCTTTGGGTTTGTAAGCATTAAAAAAACATATTCTCTTTTTTTCTGATAATAAATGTAATGTGTGCATCTTGTGAGAAATTAAAAACAAGAATGCAGCCATTCCCCTACTCTAGAGAGGAGAGAGGGGAATGTTCCAGTGCTTTGTAAATCCCTCCTGGCACACTTGGAGTCACGCTGTGTCTTACATTGCACACGGCCCCCTTGCTTTTCAAAGCCCTCAGTGAGCCTGTCTTGAAAAATGCTTAGTGTTTGCACCACATCATGAGATATCTTTGTGTGTGCATTTTTTTTTTTTACATTTTCCTTATTTATTTTCCTTGAAGATTAATTTTCTCGGGTCAAATTTGATAAAGATTGTGAATGTATTTTACTGTGTTACTCTCCAGAGAATAGGCTTCAGGATGGGCCAATTGTGGTTTTTGATTTCTGATATACTTTATAGCATTATACATTTAAAAGTTTTGCTTATTTAATAAGGAAAGATAATATGATTTTTAAACAGACTTTGGGCTGTGGCGATAAGGCCCCTTGGCACAGCCTGTGCTTGGTATGCACACGGCCTTGGGTGTCCCCCCAGGCTGGGGTGGATGAACAGGTAGACACATACAGCTAAACAGTCTGTGTCAATTGCAAGGCACCTGAGGTTCGCAACAGCACCCACAGGAAGCCCGGGGCACCCACCCGCAGCTGCCCCTACCCCCCCCCCCCCCCGCCAGCCTGTACCAGACCTGCATGTGATAATGGGATGACTTTTATTTCCTGTCTCTGCTTACTAGAAACGTTAGACCTTTTAAGATCTGCGTTGTTAACTATTTTTAGCTCCTTTTCTGTGAATTGCTTTCCATTTCCATTTTCTTTGCATGGCGATTGAAAAACAACCCAAGGGAAGCAGGACTGGTCGCGTGGCCTCTACCGTCACTTCAGTGTCTGACACACGGGCACGCAGGAGGGGCCTGCGGACCCTGCACGTGTAAGGTCCTTCCCTCGCTCTGGTTTTGGGGACCGGGCTCCTGGTGTGTAGTGAGCCACCTGGGCGGTGCTCATGTCCCGGGAGTGTCTGGCTGATGGCAGATGAATGCTTGTAGCATGCATACAGTAAGGACAGGTGTGACATCTGGAAGCTGCAGCTGGTCGGGAAGGCTGGAGGCCCCTCTGCCTGTGCGGCAGGAGTAGATGGTGACTAATGCGCTGTCACTCACCCGGGATGTTAATTAGTGTGCCTTCTTCAGAGAGCAGGTTCATTCAGAAAAAGCTGGCAATGGCAGGAAGTGACACACCGGTCTTCCAGATCCCTTTCAGTGAAAGAATCCTCATTGTCCATGCCACCCACCCAGAGTGGCTCCTACCGGGTTTTCAATAAGGAAAACACAGAATTCTCACATCTTTAAGTTCTGCTTTTTGCTAGGAAGTGTGAAAAATCCCAAAATATGTATGTAAGTGATCTTTCCTGTAGGTGCATTGTGAATCAAAGGCGGGGGAGGGGGAATGATGCAGAAAAAGAGAGAGAAGAGGGGGAGAGAGAGAGAAATATTTGAGCCAGGCCTGGTGATGCAGGCCTGTAGTCCCAGCATGCTGGGAGGCTGAGGCAGGAGGATCACAAGTTAGAGGTAATCCTGGGCAATTCAGCAACATAGCAAGACTCTGTCTCAAAATCATAAATGAAAATGCCCTGGTGCAAAGGCCCTGAGCAAATAAATAAATAAATAAATAAATAAATAAATAAATAACCAAGAGTTGAGTCAAGGGTGCACAGAAGTGTAAGGATACATGTAAGGATAGTTATGTCGTCTGGAACTGACCTTGCCTGTTTACTTGCTAATAGGATGGCACATCATCAGTATGTCTGAATTCACCAGATTTCTAGAAATACACAGTGACAAGTAGACAGCCAGGAATCTGTCCTTAGGAAGTCCCAATTTTGGTGCAGGTCTGGTAGCACTGCATCCCTGAACAGCAGGTGTGGGGGATGGGGAGAGGACAGGCTGGAGGCCTGGCGCTGGCAGAGACCCAGCATGGAAGCACTTAAGAGTGAATGCCTGGAACCCACACTGCAGAGTTTGGGGTAGGGAGCTGGCCTCATGGCCTCCCACCAGGAGGCTGAGCCAGGCCGCTGCCCTGTGGAGGTGAGGTACTGTGGAGGTGGTGGTGATTCCTTTCTTATTTTTGAGACACAACCCCTGACATCCACAACTTAAAGGAGAAGTTTGATTTGGCTCACGGTTTCAGGGGATTCAGTTCATGTCTGGCTGGCTTGCTCCTAGGTGGGAACATCATGGCAGAAGAGCTGTCTAGTTCGGGGTGACCAGGAAGCAGAGCAGAGGAACAGTACCAGAGAGGAAAGAATGAGGGACCAGACATAGACCTCCGTGCCCCACCCAGATACCACATAGTGTGGTCTACTAGTCTGCTAGGTGTTTCTTCACCCAGTGGAGTTGACATGTCAGGATTAAGGGTCACTATGGAGCTTAGATGGCTGTGGAAGTGGCTGTGTCCCCACTGCCTCTGGGAAGGGAAGTTGAGGTGGCAGGAGCAGAGAAGCTTGTCCTCAGGGCTCCACTGGAGCCTGGCCCTGTGCCCTCATTCTGCCATGCTGGCACTGCAGTGAACCAGAAAAGGGCCGTTACCCACATACCAAGGGGCCCAGCAGCCAGGAGGAGGAAGAGGAGAAACCCAGCTACAGAATGTGGGAGGCAGGCAGACTGGGCATAAAAAATGTGCCACACATAGGAGGTGCAAGTGCAGTGTGCATTGTCTTCCTTGAGCTGAAAATCTTAACGGCCAGCAGGTGAATGACAAGCGATTAGTTGCTCCCAAGAAGACAAAGCCGAGGGCTTCCGAGAGGCATCAGAGTCAGATGCCACAGGAGGGTGCTGGTGGGACAGGGAAGCCGTGGGCCATCCAGGACCCGGGGCACGATAGCGGGACTTCTGAGGGAGGAGAGAGACAAGCACAGGAGACCTACAGGTGCGAAAAAGAAAAAACCCTGAGATTGTAGATTAAAAATTCACTGAGCTCGAAGTAGAGTTCAGTTTAAAAAAAAAAAAAAAAGATCTATATCAGGTATATTCCAATGAATTTCTTGAATTCTAAAGATGAGGGAGAAAACTTCTAGGTACCAAGAGCCAAGTTCCTCCAGCCAAAAGCAGCACGGGATCCTGCAGCCTGAGAGCTCACCAGAGGAACGGCCCTTAGCTCAAGGATGCTACACCAGTCTGCTTACCTGTCGCCTGCCCCTGCCCACTCTTGCCCTGGGGGCTGGTGGCCGGGGAGGGTGTGAGTGGACGAAGCAGGGTGCCGGGGCTCCCCTGGGTGCCAGGTCACAGGAAGGTGCAGGAGAAGAGGCTGTCACCCAAATACAAGCTGGGGACAGGCGAAGCGGGAAAGCACAGAGGTGATGTGAGATCCGTAAGTAAACGCCTGTGTTGTTTTGTACCAGTAGAGACAGATAAATGCTGCAGACTGTGGAGCAGAGCCCCGAAGATAAAATAATAACTGAAAGACAAGAGATGTTCTGCAAACAAGAATTTCACAATAGCCCAACTAGAAATACTGAGACATTTCGGCCAGTTGTTGGAACGGAGAGCAAAGCCACTTCTTTCCAAGTCATTCTTCCAGGGTTAGGGAGTGATGGCAAGTGGACATGTTGGCGCCCCTGGGAGGCTGAGGCAGGAGGATCTCAAGCTCAAGCCCAGCCCAGACAACTTTGTGACTTAGCAATATTCTGTCTTGAAATAAAAGAATAAAAAAAATGGGCTGGCTCTAGCTTAGCGGTGAGTGCTTGTGTAGTGTGCCCAGGGCCCTGGAGTCTATCTCCAGTGCTGGAAAAATAAGCCGAAAACAAAGGATAGATGCAGCAAACTCGTTGTAATGGGTAATGTTAATCTTTTCATTCCTCTAATAGAAAATAGAGATTTTTAGCTACGTGTGGTGGTGCAGTGCCTGTGACACCAGCAATCTGGGAGGCTGAGGCAGCAGGACCATGGGTTTGAGTCCAGCTTGACCAACTTAGCAGCTCTGGCAGTCAACTTAGTGAGCCCTATATCAAGAGAAAAAATTAAAAATAGGCTGAGGTATAACTCAGTGTGAAGCCTGTGGGTTTGATTCCCAGTAACACTCACATACAAAATCCATCAATCAATCAGTCATGTGTTGTACCCTTTAACATAGTGAAAACATTAAATTTGTTACAGACCGTATTCATCCTTAAGCCAATACAATGAGTGTTAAAATGGCTCCAAAAACTTCACTGTGTGAGAATGAAGACACACAACTTAGTTAATCCTAAATGATCCCTAGAGGCCTAGATTTCTCTAAGGAGATTAAAACAGAAAGAAAAGAGCAGCAAAACTCACAACACAGGAGCATGCAGCTCACACGCAGCGTGTGGACACCGGGTCTGTCTCAGAATGCCTGATCAAGGGAGAGCCCATAAAAGCCAGCGACCTTGGTTCTCATTGCTAAGTTGCTTGACTCGATTGGAGAGGTCTCTCGGCCTCTCTGGTCCCTTTCTCTCTCTCTCTCTCTCTCTCTCTCTCTCTCTCTCTCTCTCTCTCTCTCTCAAAATCAACATGTTTATCGAGTGACTGTTAAGAAGGATCGTCTTAGCAAAAGACGGTTACAATACTTTTAATCATTTCTGAGGTATAAGGTGGTGTGTGGGGCCACGTGGAAAGCCTCAGGTGACACTGCGGGCGTGTGCGTTGCAGGTGCTCCAGGAGCAGATCCGCGCCCGGGACAACATCAGCTATGGGACCAACTCTGCCTTAAAGACCCTGGAGCTGCGCCAGCTCTCCGGCCTGGGCGACCTGCGAGGAAGAGTGGCTAGGTAGGTGTCCCAGCGCTGGAGACTCTGCCCTCCCACACTGTCTGCTCCCCTCCCAAATGTTGGCAGTGGACCACAATGTCCCAAATGCCTTCACTCTGCCCCGTTCCCATCAGACCTGTGTGCAGGCATGTGCCAGGATTTCTGATCTGTCTGCAGTTGGCCTCTCCTGCCTTCCACCACTCCTAAAAGCCCAGCACAGTGGCATCTACAGGGAGGCTGAGGCGAATAGGGATGAAGTGTCGTGGTCTTTGAGGAGTAGGAAGGAAGAGGATGGGGATTGCCATGCCCCTCTGGGGCAGTGAGGGCAGTATGGGGGCATTTGTGCAGACACCACTCTTAGGGCCTGGACATCTAGCATGAGAGTTTGGGTTTTTGGAGTAAAGAGTTTAATGACAGAGGGCTGCTTAGACTGAGGCAAGGGCTGGCCAACCACTCAGCACATCTCCTTACTGTGTGTCCCTTGATGGTAGGCACTGGCCTGCTCACCTCTCTCTGCCCTGGCACTGACCCTTCCAGCAGGGGTCAGCCACCTGTTAGTCCCAGAATGGACCTGTTCCCCTGCCACCAGGCCTTTGCACGTGATCTCCTTGTACTCTGTGCCTTTCCTAACTTCCTGAGAGTCCCTATAGGTCAGCTCAGAGGTCACTTCTCCCGGAGGTGTCTTTTCTGACTCCATTGCCCCCCCCTTCTGTGCTGCACTCTGTCTCTCTGTTGTCCTGTCTTCCTTGTCCCCACTGTGTTGGGGTAGGCTTTTCTATCTTTTACTTCTGCAGCCAAGTGTCTGGAGTGGTCTCTGGAAAGCAAATGTTTGGATGAATGCATGATCAGTCGTAGGACTGAAGCAGGTTGAATCCTTGTCCGTGGTTTGGTTTAAAAGAAACCCCAGCTCTGTGACACCTCTCTGAAGAGAGAGGAGCTGGGAGGACTTGGCAGACACAGGGTTCAGAGAGGACTTGAGAACCTTGAGGAGCTCCATGGTGTCAGGAGTCGCAGATGAAGAGACAGCAAGGTGACATCTGCGTGAGAGACCTGGAGGGCACGTTCAGCACACTGTCACCGCAGGGCCCTGTGGGAGCCGAAGCATCCTTGCTCCAAGTACAAAGTAGAGAACTATGCTGAGATGCTCTGAAGAATCTGTGTTTTTCAGTTTCTTATGGACTCGTCTACCCAGCTTGACCCTTCCTGGTAACCTGTCCTTCTCTTCTAGCACCTTCAAGACATGTTTTCGTTTTTGTTTTGAGCCAGGGTCTCACTCTGCAGTCTAGGCTAGTCCTGAACTCACTGTATAGCTCAAGCTGGCCTTGGATTCACAGTAATCCCCCTGCCTCAGTCTCCTGAATGCTGGGGTTATAGGCACGCACCACCACATCCAGTTTATGTGGTGCTGGGGAATCGAACTCAGAGCCTCGTGCTTGCTAGGCAATCACTTTAACCACTGTGCTATTTATTCCTCCAGTCCCCATCAGGACATTTGTTATGAGCTCCAGCTAGCGTTTGTTTTGCCTCATAGCTGTATTTGACTTTCCCTTGGGAGGCAGTGAGGCTTTGTTGAAATGAATACATGTGAAATAAAAATTCTTCAGCAAAGCTTTGACTTCCTTATATTGATGATTCAGCCACTTTGAAGGGGCCTGAGTCTTTTAAGTGGTAGTGTTAAGTAGCTGGCTGCTGTGTCACTGCACGGTTAGTTTTGCAGTACCTGCGGACCCACAGGCAAGAGAATTAACCTCAGATGGACCTTGATTTTTCCCATGTAGATTCAGCTCAGAAGGGCACAGGCAGGTTCTTCCCCAAGGACCTGACCCCACTAAGCAGTGGGCCGCCGGACAGGACTGGATCAGAGATGGCCCACCTGTCCCTAGAGCAGAGCCCAAGGAGGTGAGCTTTCTGATTCCTGCCAGGACGTGTGGCCCAACACCTGGAAAGTCATCTTCACTTCTCCAGGGCCTGGTGGCCACTTCCCCTTCCCTGTCTCTGGCTGGTTTGCATGGTGACAGAGCTCTAGAGGAAAAGCACCTGTGCTGGGGCAGGTGCCCACATTCCTTCTGGGGGCTTCCTGGGAATGGGAGTAGAGTCTTCCTGGGGTCCTTCATGAGTGGCCCTGTGGTCCCCATGGTCCAACAGGCACATAGGGTGTCTTTTCTTCTCTTGTTCTTAAGAGCTTCAGTGAGGTACCACATACATCATCTGTGAATGACCCCTGACTTGGCAGTGTTTGATATGCTTATAGAGCTGTGTGGTTGTCACAGTGAAACGTGTGTATGTGATTCGGGAAGAGCCGCACACTCATTGGCCTTTCCTCCTCACTCCCCCGAGTTCGCGGTGACCATCACATGCCATCCTTCTTCTGTGGTTTTGCCTCTTCCACGCCTTCCACTTGGACGCAGCCACACCCGTGTGCCCCTGCTGCTGGTCCTGGTTGTAATGTCTCAGGGTTCATCCATACCTTAGCGCTTCTCTCCATCTGAGTGATGCCCGTTGTGTACCATCTTCTGTTTACCTGTTCACCAGCTGGATGTTTGGATTGTCGCTGCTTTTTGGCACTCACAGGTAGCGCCGCCGTGAACATTGTGTACATGTTTGCATGGTCACATTTCATTCTTCCTGGCTCTGTACCAAGTGGAATTGCTGGGTGATAACGTAACTCTCTAATCTTTGAGAAACAGAGCAGCTAGACCAAGGGTCTCCGGCCCCTGGGCCCTGCACAGGTGCCGTTGTCCATGGCCTGGAAGGACCAGGCCCCAGGGACCAATGAGCAGCCGGGAGGGGTGAGTAGTGAGCAAAGCTCTGCCCGGTCAGCTTGCTCCTATAAGGCTCTGTTGCCACTGCTGACTGACAGGAGGTGGAGCTTTACTCCTGCTCCCCTCCTGCTGCTGCCAGTCAAAGCTGCCTCCCACCCAACTTGCTTCCGCCCTGGGAGAATGCTCTTCAATGGAACTGGTCCCTAATGTCAGAAACGTTGGGGACTACTGAGCTAGACTTTCCCAAAGAGGCTAACTGCACGTTTTATTCCACCGCCAGTAGTGCCGGAGGGTTCAGATTTCCCTGCATCCTCACCCACACATACTCTGTCTTTTTTACTATAAGCATCCCAGTGGGTGTGAAGAGCTCTCTCATCCTCTTTCCCCTAATGACTAGTGGTGTTGAACATAACTTGCTCCTTTGTTTACCTTTTTTGAAAATAAATGTTTGGATCTCTTGAGCATTTTCAAACTGGATTATCTTTTTATTGTTGACTTGTGGGAAATCTGTATAATGCCAGATGCATATCATATTCCACATACTTATCGTATATCTGAAATATTTCTCTCCCCTTCTGAAGTCTTTCATTTTCTCAGTTATATTCCATGAGACACAAATAATTTTAATCTTGATTATATCTAATTTATTTGTATTTTTGGTCATTTGTCTTTTTGGTGTCTAGGAAACCACTGCCAAAAACAGACCTCAAAGATTTATGATTATATTTCCTCTAAGTATATAGTTTTGGCCCTTATTTAGGTCTTTGATTCACTTAGTGTTAACTTTTTATATACGGTGTGAGGTAGGATTCTAAATTCCTTCTTTTGCATGTGGCTTTTTAGTTGTCCCCGCATCATCTGTTGAAAAAAAAAATCTATTATTTTCCCATCAAACTGTCTTGGTGTTCTACTTCCAAACCATTTAGCCATAGATGTATGGGCAAACTTATGAACTCTCAATTCTGTTTTGTTGCATCGGTCTGTTAGTCTGTTCTCATACTAGCAACATATATTTTTGATTACTGTAGCTTCATAGTAAGTTCTGAAATCAAGAGGCTATATCCTCCAACCTTGGTTTTTGTTTTTTGTTTTTTAGTGGTCCTAGGGATTGAACCTAGGGCCTTGTATATGCTGGAAAGCACTTTACCACCGAGTTATGTCCCTGGCCCTTTAAAAAAAAAGTTTTACTTTGATACAGGGTCCCCAATAAGTTGCTCAAGCTGGCCTTGAATTTTCAGTCTTCCTGCTTCAGCCTCCATAGTAGCTTGGATTATGGAAATAAACCACCACAGCTGGCCAACTTTATCTATCTATCTATCTATCTGTCTATCTATCTATTTTAGGATTGTTTTGAGTATTTTGAGTCTCTTGTATTTCAATGTGAAACTTGGGATCAACTTGTCAATTTCTGCAAAGAAGCCAACAGGAACATCTGTAGGGACTGTGCCAGATCTGGAGATGAACCTGGGGAATATTTACCTTTCCAAAGACATTCTGTCATCTGGGCCATGACGGTGGGGCTGCTTCTGTTTGTTTAGGTCACCTTGAACATCATTTGATAACATTCTATAGATTTCTGAGTGTATGTGTTATGCTTCTTTAAACTTCTAAGTATTTACTCTTGGTTTCTTAATTGTGTTTTCAGGTTTTCATTGCCACTGTGTAGAGGTGTCGTTAGTTTTTATATTTTGGTCTTTTATCCTGCAATCCCGCTGAACTCATGCATTGCTTCTAATACTCTGTTAGTGGATTCTTAAGATATTCTGTATACAAGGCTGTGACATATGCATGTTGAGATAATTGTTTCTCTTACTTTCTGTCGGGGTGGTGGTCTTCTGTTTTCTTGGCTAACTGCTGTCTGAATCCTCCAGCAAGACTTCTGCGTAGAAACAGCAAGAGTGGACACCCTTGTCTCATTTTTGACCTTCCAAAGAAGCTTGTGCCACTCATCATTAAGTTGGAGGTTCACTGTGTATTATTCAAGATCACAATTGATTTAGCCCAAGGAGCACTGACCTACCTTCCCAACATCCCACCCTCCTCTTAAATTTCTTTTCTTTTCTTTTCTTTTTTTCTTTTCTTTCTTTTTTTTTTTTTTTTTTTGAGACAGGGTCTTGCTCTGTGGTCCAGGCTGATCCTGAATTCACTTCAGAGCCCAGGCTGGCCTTGGACTCACGGCAATCCTCCTGTCTCAGCCTCCCAAGTGCTGGGATTACAGGCGTGCACCACCACGCCCAGCTTATGTGGTGCCAGGGAATCGAACTCGGGTACTTAGCACTTGGCTTAACGCTTGCTCAAGTGCTTTAACCGCTGAGCCATTCCTCCAACCCCTTAAATTTCTTTTGAGACAGAGCCTCACTAGGTTGTTCAGGCTGGCCTTGAACTTGCAATCCTGTCGCGTCAGCCTCCTGAGTATCTAGGATCACAGCCTGCACTGTGGACTTTCTTGGGTGTGTTCTGTATAAAGTGGAGGAAGTTACTTTCCATTCCTCCTTTGTTGACTGTGCTTATCACAGAGTATTGGATTCTGTCCTCTGCTTTCTTGCTTGTCCACTGAGATGACCATGTGCTTGCTGTCCCTTTTTCTACTGACCTGATAAATTACATAATTGCTTTTCTGTTGCCGACACACGCCTGCTTTCCTGGCATGATTTCTGGAATCCAGTCAGGCCTCTGTTAGAAATGATGGTGGATGTGGCTTTCTAGGGCGCAGCCTCACATACTATGGGACGTAGACTTGTGTAAGTAGGAGCTTTGTGGTCTACCCAACAGGTGCGACGCCAGCATAGCCCGACTGTCTGCAGAGCACAAGTCCACCTGTGAGGGGCTGCAGCACCTGAACAAAGAGCAGCAAGCTGCCAAGGTCATCCTGGAGACGAAGATCAAAGATGCAGAGGGGCAGGTAGGCTCTGCAGGGCCCCCTAGAGGCAGGACTTTTCCATGACTGAGCTAAGAATAATGTGGTATTGTTACTGCAGGGGCCCTAGTCGGGCCTCAGGCTGCACTGATGCGAACCAGAGGCGTGTTCCCTGCTTCTCCTTTCTCTGATTCATGAGTCTGGCGAGCAGACCCCCAAGATTTTTAACTTAGCCCTAATTGAGAAAGTGTTTCCCTCATTCTTAAAATAATTAATATAACCTAGAAATTCCAAACTGTATCTTCTAAACTACCCTTATGTGGGCACGGTGGCACACACCTGTAATCCCTTATGCTGGTAAGCTGAGGCAGGAGGATTGGAGATTTGAGGCTAGCCAGCGCAGTTTTGTGATGGAGGGAGGCCTTGTATCAAAATGGGTGATTGGGGATGTCGCTTAGTGCAGAGGCCGTGGATTCTGTTCCCCTTACTGCAAAAATTTAAAAAAAGAAAAAGAAAAAAGAAGGAAAAATACAAAGCTACTTCTTGCACAGGTAAGCCAGCCAGCATTCTGCTCCCCCAGTTTTGGGTCAGAATCTCATTGTCGTGTTCACTGAGGACATTTGGTGCCGGTTACATGGCCTACATGAGGGCAGGATGAGAGGGAGCTACAAGGCGGGCTGCCAGGGGATCTTAGGATTTTCATAGATGGATCGTGCGAAGCGAGGCTCTGGCCATTTTACCGTCTGGTTCTGACCTCCTTCGGGCTCCGGTGTCACGACAGTGCCTGTCTTCTAGGGCTTTCCTCACGTACCTGCCTGTGTACCATTCTTTACTCTCGGAGAGACAGACTGTAAAAATAAGGGCCTCTGGTCAATTTATCAGATCAGAAATGCTTGCCTTCTGACCGCATCTAGTCGGCATCTGACGCTGCCGATGGGCAAAGCACCGCTGTACTCAGCTGTGAAAAAATGACTGAAAAGACATGTCCAGTCTCTTACATTTTGAGAAGTGGTTGGGGATGGAATTATTACAGCAAAAACTACATGCAAAGGAGGTCTTCAGCCCCAAGTCCCCAAGCCAAGTGAAATACTTACGGAAATTCACCACATGGGCCTTTTGGTTTTGTTCTTGATTTGACCACAGATCTTTAAACACTGAACATGGGCCTTTATAATTTTGTGGAAAATGGGTACGCTTCATGCAGGCTGAGTTTGATGTTAAATCTTAGTAAAAAGACAAGTAAGGTGGGCAGGCAGTGGGAGAAAGGAGGAGAATAGTGTCTACACAGGATGCGTTCTGCTGACTCAATGGGCTGGGAGGTGGTCTGTGGCCTTCACGGACTTTGCAAGCAGTAAAAACCCCATCCTGTGTGGCCCTCAACCGCATGGATGGCGAAATCCCACGGTAAAGATTTCAGTGTTGAGCCAGCTGGTAGAAGTGCTGGTCTTTGCAGGAGCTGAGCTGGCTCATCAGAATGGAAAGCTTGGTGCTCGGTGCATAGTGGGTATTTTGGCCTGGTTTTGATTGTTAATGGGTGTGTAAGAAAACAGAAGGGCTAAGAGAATAGCACAGCAGTTAGAGCACTTGCCTAGCAAGCACAAGGCCCTGATTTCAGTTCCCCAGCACCACATAATAGGCGAGCATGTTGCCTCAAGCCCCTCATTCCAGCACTCAGAGGCTAAGGCAGGAGAATTGCCACGAGTTTGAGGCTACACAGTGAGTTAAGGACCAGCCTGGACTACAAAGCGAGATCCCGTCTAAAAAAGAAAAGAGAAATGGAAAGATGAGGTGAACTCAACAAACTCACCTGATGGAACCTGGATGCCCCTGACTAGTGCATAGCTTCCGAGATGCCTTCTGAAGCTGTCCCCGAAGTGGGGGGTTGATGGGCACACCTTCCTTTGCAGATCTCCCAGCTCCTGAACAGAGTGGACCTGTCCATATCGGAGCAGAGCACTAAACTGAAGATGTCCCACAGGGACAGTAGCCACCAGCTGCAGCTCCTGGACACCAAGTGAGTCGGGGGTATGGGACTCCGTGCAGCCCTGCCGCCCAAAGGCTGGAGTGACCTGCGTCACCTTAGTTTTTCTTGATTGCACACAACGACAATAGTGATAAGGAAAAGTTCCCGTGTGACGTGTTGCCGCTTTCTCTCCTTTGCTTTTATTGTTCTCAACTGGGTAGCAGTTCATCCATTTTCAGTGCCTATTCATGAGGAGCCGGAAGTCAATTGAAAATCAGATTCGTTCTCATCCCAGTGGGGTTCATAGCAGGGGGTAGCTGGCAGCTAGCTGTTAGTCAGAGAAGGATTTTAATAAACATGCAGTCATATTTTTAAGGCCGATAGGAACATTTAAGTAGTTGTCCCTGACTCTCCCGACCTCCTGCTGACTGGATCTTGTTTATGTGGTGGAAGGGGCCTGGGCAGGGTGATGGGGTCACATGCAGGTTATGCTGAGGCCACTGACTGCGGTCCTTATAAGAGCACTGGTAGGGAACAGGAAATCCCAGGCAGTGCTCACTTCCAGCGATGGAGGGCAAAAGCAAGTAAACTGGGCACTTCTCCATCCTGGTGGTGTTCTGGTCTCAGCTGGGCAGGGGACATAGCTGTGTTATTTGGGGTAGAGGCTAACCTTGGTGCTGTGGCTGGGGAGGTAGGGCCTTACAACAGCTCAGGGTGGGGACTCTTCTGCACCAGTCCTCGCCCCTCCCATGTCAGCTGGGGCAGGGAGAGAATCTGGGGCGGAAGTTGGGTCTGTAGGATGGGACCGGAATCCTTTCCCCTTCTGTACCTGTCCTGTTGCCCGACTTACCCAGGTGGCCATGCCTCGCTGCAAGGGAAGCTGGGAGCCGGGGCTTCTGTTTAATGACTGTGTGCTATACTGACATCCGAGAGCTTTTTCCAGGGAATAAGAGCAGATGTTTCGGGAGAGTTGGTGACTGTACTCCAATGGATGTTCATAGTAACATTGTTTAAATCACATCTCTACAGCACAGATGTTTTCCTATAATTGTATTATAGATAATAAAATAAAGTTATTAAGAAAGGTAGCATGTATGGGGAGTTGTTTTACAGAATTTGGAAAAGGAGAGGGGGACACTAATAACAGATTGGGAGGCTTTCTAATTTTTATTTAGTTCTGGGGATTGGTTGCAGGACCTTTGAACTGGCTGCATCCCTTTTAATTTTTTTTTTTTTTTTCATTTTTGAGACAAGGTCTCCCTAAGTCACTAAGTTGCCCACACTGGGCTTGAACTTGCAATCCTCCAGCCTTCACCTCCCAGACTGCTAGGATTACAGACGTGTGCCACAATTCCTGGCCTGATTTTTTTCTATTAATTTTTCTTCTGAGTTAAATGAGGTTACACCCATATGGAGCAGAGTACTAGGAGGGATGAGGGAGAGATGGGGATGGATCAGGCTCAAGTCCTGGAAGGCAAAAGGGAGAAGGAGGTGCAGGCAAGGAGGAAGTGGGGTGGGGCACTGTGTTCTCTAAGCTGGGGGCACCACGGACGCTGTTACTGCGAGGTTAACACCTGGCACAGCCTGGTGGGTGTCACTGTGTTACCTCGTGGGTAGGCAACTGTTTATCTGAGAAGCAGAGATTGAAGTTATCATTTAAAAACTGCTTTATCAAACAGGGTGTGGTGGCACATGACTGTAATCCCAGCCCTCGGGAGGCTGAGGCAGGAGGAATGCCTTGAGTCCAAGGCCAGCCTAGATTACATAGTGAGTTCAGGACCAGCCTGGGCTACAGAGAGAGATTCTGTCTCAGAAAAAAAATACAAAAACAAAAAGATTCCTATATATATCTGACAGGTTTTTTTCTTTTTTTTTTTTTTTTTCTTTTAGATTTAAAGGTACTATTGAGGAACTCAGTAACCAGATTTTATCTGCACGGAGTTGTTTGCAGCAGGAACAAGAACGGATAGAAAAAGAACTTTTGCAGAAAATCGACCAGCTTTCGTTGGTTGTGAAGGAAAACTGTGTAGGTATTGATGTTTAGCAATACGTTAGCAGTCACGCTGTGGGAACATTGGACTCATTTGTTTTATTTATGCTTTACTACGTAAAGCTCTTTGATGTTTCTTGACTTTGGATCCATTTCCATGGTTCCTGTCCATTCTTTCTATTTTTTCTTTTAATTTTTGGTTCTGCAGATCAGCCCCAGGGCCTTGCGCACACGAAGCCTGCGCTGCACTCTGAGTAGCACCCCCAGCTCCTCTTCTTCGTATGCCTTGTAAAGAGCTGGAATGCTTCAAATTGTTCTGGTTAAAGAAAAGACTAAATGGAATATTTCAGTACTTTCAGTTATGACAAATTAAAGCCAGGCTCCTAGTGGTCCCAACCGTCCATGTGTGCTTCTGAGGAAGGCTGACAGCCCGCCCTGGCCTGGCCCTGCTGCGAGTCAGCTTCATGAGCTGGTTTGCCTGCTGCCCGTGTCGAGTAGACATCTCCCTCCAGACCCTTCCAGGCCACTGTACTGTAGCGTGTGGCACCAGGGTGGCATGTCACAGTTCTTTTCCATTCCCCCCCCCCCTTTTACCTCAGTCTCTCCCAGTGCTAAGGTTTTCTCAGAAACCCTTTCAGAAAAGCCCTGTATGTGTTGCCTTCTGAGACTGAGGCCCCCAGTGCCGGTGCCTGGCAAGCGTATCGTGTTGGTTTTGGTTATTTGGAGTGACCTTTTCCCTCTCCCTGCCCTTTCCCTGGGCTGCTTCCTCTGTGGGTTTCAGCTGTGCAGAGTGATACATGCGTGCAGGTTGCAGATAGCACTGAGAGCTGTATGCAGGGAGCCTAGTTGGGGCATAGCCCCACCCCCCAGGCTCACCTGTGATGGATTTCCATGAGCACAGTGGAGAGATCTTACCCATACGGTCATCGTATCTACTGATTCTTTTACTTAGAGTTAGACTTATACACTTGTAGACATCTGGGTCTTTGGACCACTGTTAATCTTTTTATGTATGTTGGTTTAATCCCTAATGGTAAGCCCAGCATAATAATGGCTTTAATAAAATGGAAGCTTATTCCTGTCCTGTAAAATAAGTCTGGGTGTAGGCCATGAATGATCCCTGTGATGGCTTGTCCTTGGTGACTCTGAGACCCTTTTAGGTAGACTTTGTATCCACTCCAGAGAGTAACCCTCATCCTCATAGCATAGGATGGCTGCTAGAGCTCCAGCCATTGACAGAGTCCCCAAAACAGAAGAAAAAAAAGGAAGAAATGAATCAACTGTTTTTTAACTTTTTCTGGAAGCTATCCCATACCTGTGTACCTATGCCTCACTGGCCAGACCTTGATCCCATGGACACAGGAGAGGGAGGAAATGTGGTTTGTACCCCAGTGACCTTGTACTGAGCTGAAAAGCAGGGGTCTGCTAGGGCAGAAACCACTGAGAGTGGAAATTGAGGTATGCAAACAGCAGTGTTGTGATTTCCTTCCCTGCACGCTCCTGTTTAGATGTTAGGATTGACACAAACGCAGAGCAGATGTTCTTTGTGGAGTAACCGGTGCGATTCTTGCCGTGGTCTCAGGGGGCCAGTGAAAGAGACGTGGAGAGGAAGCTCAGTCAGATGTCAGCCCGGCTGGACAAGATAGAGGAGAGCCAGAAGAAGAGCGTGGACGGCCAGAGAGCCCGGCAGGAGGAGGAGAAGGTGCACGGGCGCATCACCAAGCTGGAGCTGCAGATGAACGAGCGTGTGCAGGAGGTACAGGCGGAAGTCAACGCTGGTAGGTAGGCCAGACCGCGGCGCATGAGCACCACCTCCAGGGTCACCTTCACACCTACTGGTCAGCGCCGTCTCAAAGTCCCCATGAACCTGGCTGGTGATGACGGTGACGGAAGTGGCCTCAGCTGCCCTCTTAGCAGATGTGCTGTGTTGAGCCTTTTAGTTGGCAGGTGGTGAAGAACCGCTCCAGGTTAGCGAAGCCAGCATGGCTCAGCTTGAGGCTGGCGTGGCCGCATTAGTGCCTTCAGCTGTGTCCATTATGTCTAAACCAGGGAACAACATGTCGTGGAAACAAGCCTGTGTGCACGGGAGCTTTCAAGGGCCTGTTTGATGCTGCGGACTGGTGCTCCCCTAACGACACCTCATTTCCCTCTACTCAGACGTCCCCCAGGCCCAGGAGAAGGTCAGAGCCTAGCTCAAGGTCCTAGGGCTGTCATTTGAAGGAGGGTGTCTTGGCTTATTTTCTGCTGCTGTAAATAGCACCTGTGTCTGGGTCGTTCCTAAAGGACGGTGGCTTATTTCTAACAGTTCTGCAAGCTGGGAAGTCCAAGGGTGGGATGCTGGCTGGCAGTGAAGGTCTCTTTCCTGTGTTCTGCCTTGACAGAGGGCATCATGGGCCCAGGAAGCCCACATATAAGACAGAGAAACAGGCTGGATTCACCCTTATGTCAGGAGTCTGACAATGGCCCAAATCTACTCTTGAGAACAGTGATGCCCTTGCCATCTCTTTCGGCTTTGATTGCTGTTTCGTTTTGCTGTTGTTTGCTTTTGTAGAACCAATAACTGGATCAAGGGCCTTTCTGCTTAGCATATCTGAGTACATCATAGCACTTTTTAAAGTTAATTATTTATTTATTTGTGTTGCTGAGGATTGAATACAGGACCTTCACTCTGAGCTACATCCCAACCCCCCTTTTATTGTTGATTTGAGACAGGTTCTGGCTAAATTGCCCAGATTGGGCTTGAACTTCACGATCTTCCTGGCTCAGCTTCCCGGATTGCTGGCTTATCACTTCTTACAGTGGCAGCTAAATTTCAACCTGAGTTTTGGAGGGGACATCCAGATCACAACAGAGGGGCTAGACTTACACCCTGAACCCAGAAGTGCAGGACTGCGACCAGAAAGCAGAAGCAGAGACAGATTTTTTTTTTTTTTAACCCAGCAAGAAGCAGATGTATCTTACAGTTCCTGGTCCTCAGGGTCCCTGTCTTAGTTACTTTTTCGTTGCTGTGACTCAATACCCGACACCCACAAACTTAGGAAAGGAAAGGTTTATTTTAGCTCACAGTCTTGAAGGTCACAGTCCATTCGGGGGTGGCCGGCAGCAATCGAAGTACATGGCAGAGAGAGAGAGAGGTGGAGGCAGCTTACCCAGACAAACAGGAAGGCAAGCTGAGGCTAGTTGAGACTAGTCCCTGTCCCCCAGGAAGGCAGGTGCAGCTTATGTATCCTTTCAGTTCTCCACCCAGTAACCAGTCCCTCCTGCATCCAGGTGTGGCCACTACACACCGTTAATCCTAACTTAACTGCAATCAACCCCTCCAGACCAGACCCCAATCCACCAACATCACATGGTTCCGTAGACAATCCACAACATTAAAATACATGAGACTTTTGGGGGACACTCCAGATCCTAACCACAACAGTCCCTAAGGCTCTGGGAGTTGGGAGTTTTCTAGGGGAGGCATGGTGACCTGCACAGGAGGAGAGGACCGTCTGGTACATGAGAGGTTGGACCCAGCATCATCTGCCCTTCTGGATTTGCAGTCCCACAAATTCCTCTGTGGGATTATTGTAATTTAGCCACAAAAGCAGTTATACCAGAAATGATTTTATTGTTCCCACCAGGAGTTAATTTTTTCATTTAAATAGAAGCTGTATCTAGCTTGGCATGGTGTGGCACACCTGTAATCCCAGCTGTCTGGCTAAGGCAGGAGATTGCAAGTTCAAGCTGTTGGAGGGTAAGATCTCAGGGACCACCACTCAGAACACTTAGAGGCTGAAAGGAAAGTCTTTATTAGCTGGCCCGTGTGTACACAAGGGAACAAGCCCAAAGCATGCAGCCCCTCAAGCCCCGATTTCAGGGTCTTTTAAGCCTGAAAACCACATCCCGGTAGACACAGTCGAGTGGGTTTTTGGCAGCAGTGAGCTAGTTACAGAAGCCAAAGAACAAAGCAAGGTAATACGCATCATTCGTTCCCCTAGCAACTGGAGCTTAGCTCAGGACTTTTTACCTTGTCAGGTATGTAAGCTACATGCAGTGTTACAGGGATGGGAATGGCTACCCCAATATGGCATAAGTCTGCTCAAGCTGCGTGTCACATTTCTCATCAGTTTTATGGGCATGAGTCAAATCTTGGACCAGTCATGGGGTAAGGGGTTGTATTGTTTTTTAAGTAGTAACAATTTTACCGAGGCAGCCCTCTGCCTTATATAGATAGGCAAGCAAGGGCCCTACAGTTAGACCTAGGAGCTGAAGGAACAATGGACCTGCTATAGATGTTAACAGAATTGTTAGTCAGGGGAGCAGAAGAATAAAGAGACTCCTGAGACTCGTGTATTAGTTGACTTACCTTTGACAAATTAGTGGGCTTTTTGGTGGCAGCCTTTAGCCCACTCAAAAGGACACAGTGAAAAACTGTCCAAAACCTCCTTACCTGGATTGGTGTTGGGGTCCCAGTCTGGCCAGGTAAGGGGGAAAACCCAATCAACCTGGTCTCCAGTGGTGTTGTCTCAGTGAGCCCCTGCCTAGCCTGAGAGCAGCTTTTCTGCTCTCTGGGTAGATTTTACCTCACTCTTCAGCCATGAAGAGTGTGTTCAGAAGCTGTTGGTAGTCATCCCAGCTGGGCTGGTGGGTATAAAAAAGAGTCTTGAGGAGACTAATGAGAATGATAGCTTTTTAGAAGAAGGTGGATTTTGAGCCATTCGGTTATATAAGTCACATATTGAGAAGGGGACATAGACCATGAAGGAAAAGTTCCCAGGGTTTGGGCTGGCTGGAAGGGCTTCCCACGGGGGGCAGACTAGGACCGCTGAGACTGCTCCATCACCCTGTGGGATTTCACTTGTTGCCCCATAGACAGAGCCACTGTGGTGGTGAGTTGGGGCAGTGAAGAAAGGCTTGCAGAAGGGTCTGAGCTACAAGAGACAATAGTCTTCTGCCCAGGCGAAGTAGAGGGCTGCATCAGGGTATAGGGTAGGGACAAATTAACCTCCTCCTATGCTGGCAGCAGTAGGACAGGAGGAGGTGGCTTAGATTTTGGTGTTTAGCTGGTATGGACCACAAAAATGTGGGTCCCCATCCCCAGAGCACAGGCTTTAAGCTATGGGAGAGGATTTGAGACCAGATCAAGCCATCCATCAATGTAAAGAAATTGGTTCGGGTAGCCCAGTCCAGTTATGACCCTCCAGAAGGCCCAGACTGTCTGAGGGTCCAGGGGCCCCTAGTGGGGCCGTTCCAGTTCACAAAGGGTATAGAGTTTCCCTGGGGCAAATGGACCGCTTATATTTTATTTTTTCCAAAGTGCTTTATCATACATTTGCTGAGGCTCTCGGGGCCCTCAGAGGCTCTTGGGCCCTGAGGGCCACAACATACATTTTAAAGGGGTCTTGGGGCAACTAGCAGTAGAACTCATCATGGATCCAGATTTCCAACCCACTCAACTAAAGCAGGTATACAGAGACACACAGAGTGTGTCACACACTGAAGAGAGAGAACCAAATCTGTGCCACTACACAGATTTAGACCAGGAGATCTGGTGATGTCTCACATGGACCTCAGATACTGGAATTAGGGCTATGTCCAGCCTTCCACAGTGTCCCAGACGGAAGGTACCTTAACCAGGCTCACCTCCAGAGGATTCCAGGTCCAGGTGACTTTCCAGAGTTCCTTTTTGGGATTGGGGGTGGGTGGGTGCAAAAGTCTTTGGAACACCTGGCCTCTAGGGCTGCAGAAGTTCCTGGGGCCCTAGAACATCTCAGGGTGTGCATCCCCTTAGGAAGGTTCTCTCCCCTCAAGTGTGTCCTTGGGGACCCCAAGTCTTCTGTGTCATGGTGTCCCAGTCTCTGGAAAGATCTCAGTGGAACCTCTAAATGTTGTAGGGTAAGATCCTAGACACCACCACTCAGGGCACTTGAAAGCTGAAAGGAAAATCTTTATTAGTTGGTCAGCAGCTGTACAAGGGAAAAAGCCTGAAGTGTGCAGCCCCAGACCCCGATTTCAGGGTCTTTTAAGCCTGAAAACCACATCCTGGTAGACACAGTTGAGTGGGTTTTTGGCAGCAGGGAGCTAGTTACAGAAGCCAAACAAAGCAAGGTAGTACACATCGTATGCTTTCCCTAGCAACTGGAGCTTAGCGCAGAACTTGTTACTTGTCAGGTGTGTAAACTACACACAGTGTTACAGGGATGGAAGTGGCTACTGCAATATGGCGTTCGTCTAGTCAAGCGCTATGTCACGAAGACCAGCTTGGGCAACTTAAGAGATTTCGTGAGACCCTGTCTTAAAATAAAAAGGGGTTGGGGATGTACCTCCATGCAATGGCCTCAGTTTCAGTCCTCAGTACTGCCAGAAACTAAATTAAACCAAACTAAAACTTTTCGATGGGTGTACTATAAGATAAAATGAATTTTCTTTCTTGGCCCTTGGTCTTTGGTGCTGCTGGGTGTGACACTTGAGGGCTCTGTGGAAGATCCACTTGGTGTTTTCTGAATGGATTCATTGTCCTGTAGTCAACAGCCTTTGAGGATGAGTATTTAGTGCCTAGTAAGAAGTGCACATGAGCCTTTTTAGGCTAAAAATATTTTTGTTACAAAGATAATGCCTTTCTTAATGGAAAATAATAAAGCATGAAATATTTTTAATATACACGTAACTTCTCTTACCCAGAGGTAATTTTATGTGTATTTTCTGCATGTGTTTTTCCATAAGAAAGCTTATAGTCTATGAACTGGTTTATAACCTGCTGTTTTACCTAGTAATGTGTTGTACCTTTCCTTGTCAGCAAAAATAATGTTTTTAATAAATAACCCTTATACTTTTTTGAATTGTCACAAAAATTTAAGAGAAAAGGGGCTGGAGGAATGCCACAGCAGTTGAAGTGCTTGCCTAGTAAGTGCCAGGCCCTGAGTTTAATTCCCAAGTACCACATAGAGCCGTGTGTAGTGGTGTATGCTTATAATCCCAGCACTCGAGGGGCTAAAGCATGAGAGAAGTTTTAAATTTTACTAATGAAGATAAGACTTTAAAACTTTTTCAATTTATTTTCCCCCATTTTATTGATATGAATATATGTGATTATAATATTTATATTGGTCTTGAATATTTTGTACTCATACACATAAAAATTTCAATTTAAAAACCATTAGAAACACAGAATAATCTGAAAATTGTTTTGATGAAGATTTCCCTTTTTTCTTAAACTTTTTATTTTGAAATATTTTCAAATTTAGAAAACCTGGAAGAATAGTGTAAAAAAAAATCCACGTATCTAAGATTCATCAATTTTGGAAATATACTTAATATTTTTGAGTACATGAGGATATAACTTTTTTGAATCATTTTGGAATTCATAGAGGTTCTGATGTCTTTTTGCTTCTTTATTATCTTAATATGTACACCCTAAGGGACAAGGGCATTCTCTTATGTGACTGTAACATAATGTAATTATCAAGGAAATGTTTTTCAGTATTCAATATTCACCTTTCACTATTGCTTTCTTCACAACAGACCTTCACCAGTTTAGGTTCTTAATGATATATATTTAAAATGCAAAAGGTATTTTCATACACACACACACACACACACACACACACACACACAAAGTAGTTAACTATATTCAAGCCAATTAATATATCCATTATGTCAGGTAGTTAGTTACTCCTGTGTGTGTATGATAAACATCTAGAATCTATTAGGAAAATACTAAAGGTAACACATTTTTATGGTTGTAGCCCTCATATCGTGTGTTGCTGGCTTCATTCATGTATGTATTTGTAATTTGTGTCCTTTGACCTCATCTCCTTCCCCCACAACCCACATCCCACACCCCAATAACCACCACTCCACTATGTTGATGTCTATTTGACTTTCTTTTCTTTTTGATTGCACAGATAAATCATAAATATTTTTCTTTGTATGTCTGTTTATGTTGCTTAGCAAAGTGCCCTAGGTGGCCCCACGTCGTAGCAGGCGTCAGGACAGCCTCCTCTAAGGCTGATGCTATTGCGCACAAATACACCCTGGTGTCTGTACCCACTCATCGGCGACAGACCCTTGGGCTGTCTCCACCGTGACTCTGGCAGATGGTGCTGCCACGAATGTGGAAGGTCAGGTGTCTTGATGGGGCGATGGTCCCATTTTTCAAAAGGATGGCTGGGTCATGCGGTTGTCCCGTGTCTGAGTTCTTCAGGACCCGCCCTGCTGGCTTCCCCACGGCAGTGCCATTCCCCGTCCCACCCTGTGCACAGGGGCAGACCTTTCCCCCCGCCCTCGCCAGCTCTTCTTCGGTCTTGCCTTTGGAAGGGAGCATCTGGCCGTGGCTCCAGTTGCGTTTCCCATGATTCCTGAACTTCAGCACTGTCACGTGTCCTGTCGGCCATTTCTAATCCAGAACCCTATTTTTTACCGTGCTTTTCCTTTTTGTCTTTTTTCTTCTGAATCCTTTCCTCAGTGAGCTCCATGTTTGTAAAGAACGCAGCGTTTTGTGGAAAGCCCCTCGCTTTGGTTTTGTTTGCCTCCTGCCGTGTCATTTGGGACAGAAATGCCACGGGGAGGTGATGGCTTGCCCGAGGCACCTCGTGAGGACGCACCTGACGTCGGTTTCCTACGTGTCGGTGATGTTGGCTTGCGCTACTTGGTTGGAATCAGATTTCTCCTTCATAATCACTCCCCACTCCTTTCTAATGAAATATTATTGTCTAGGGTGAAACTAGGAAGCTGTATAACTTTCCTGCTTGCGTGAAGCCTTTTCCCCCAGGGGTTTGGCATCTGTTGGTGATTTTGGCCAGACCCACTGTGACTGTGTGCACAGAACCCACTGTGGCATTGTTTTCAGATTAACTCACGTGACATTTGCTCTTCCCGAAGGGTTCACCGCCATCTATGAAAGCATAGGCTCGCTCCGGCAGGTGCTGGAGGCCAAGATGAAACTGGACAAGGACCAGCTGCAGAAGCAAATCCAACAGATGCAGAAGCCAGATGCCCCCATCTGACAGGAACAGGAAGAGGCCTCACCGGGGTTGGTGGGTCCGGTGGGACCTCGGTGGGTCCCTCCGAGGCCGGCTGCTAGCTCCGGGACTGCCCGCCCAGGGCATGCATGTGCCAAGAGATGTCTTCTGGGTCTAAATGTTTACCTTGAGTCTTGAAAACGCTCTTTCTTCAAAATATCCAATACAGTTTTTAACCACTTTATTCCCATTCACGAAATTCAGTGGAGCCTCCCTTCCCCCCTCAAAGGTTGGATCTTCCTCATTTTATCAATGAAGAGACTTCATTTTGTTTTCCCAACACCTGATGCCCTAGCCAAGACTATTTACTATTTTGAAAAATGTCATGGTGATTTTATTTTTAATTAAGAAACTAAATGAATTGTCAGAGGAATGTTGTTGCTCCTTACCCTAACTTATGAGGCTGTCCCAGTAGATTAGAATCCAGCCTCATAGGCCACATCTGTGTTTTATTACTGTTGTCTGCTCACTTCTTACCTTGGTTATCTGTAAATACGTCTTTTGTAGGGGAAGAGATTGAGCACTTGGAAAAAATCCTACCGTTTATGTACTGAGAATAGACTAAAAAATTGACAACTGCCATATCTTTTTGAAATTAAATGCAAATTTAAGATATTATAGAAAACACAAGGCACAACATTTACTTCCACCTTGATATGCCAGGCTTTCATATTTAAATCTAATTTTGAATTATCCACAGCCTGTATAGCAACAGCCATATAATTAATAATGTGATGGTGGTTAATAGTCCTATGTATTGCACAATTAATTGTTCATTAATCATAACAGAATGTGAGACTTTTTCAGACTTTCTAATCTCTCTATATGTTTCCAAAATTGACACCAAGTGCTAGGGTTTGTATACACTTCTCGTAACTATATCCTTGTGCCTTCTTTTAGTCGTGTGGACTTGCCGAACCCCCTAAAAGCTGTGCCAACTGAAGGCATACTGGGACGTCCCACTTGGGACCTAACAGTGTGATCCTGTGTATTTTTAAAATGTTCTAAAAATTTCAACCACTGTTAAAATGTGACTCATTCAGTATTATTAATGGAATAGAAGTTCATACTTTTGTATGAGCAAAGAATCAAATGGGTGTTACATTTACATTACTGTCAAAAAACTTGTATCTTGAGCAATTCTGTAGACAGTGGGTGTCTCCTTCGCAGCCGCCATGTTGGATTGGCCAGTGGCGGTGTGGATCTGTGCTTTCTGTCCACCTGCGTGTGTGAAAACCTGCCATGTGACACACCCAGCTCAACTGTGAGGGCGCCCTGGGGAGAAGGAGGATAGGAATACTGAAAGAGTGTTTAAAAAAAATCTTTTTTTCCCCATTTGTCAAGGACTCAGGAAAATAAAAGCATTTTCTATTTTTAAGATTAAACACAAATGAAATACCTAACTGGCTATTACTGTTTACCCGTAGAAAATACACTGCTGCAGTCCATGACTGCAGTTCACTCTCAATGGCTTTACAAAAAAAATTATCTTTTTTTTTTTTAATTTGGACATGAGAGGTTACATATGGAATGTGTCATCCAGGACACGTTTCCTTTTTTTGGTCACCAATCTTTTCATCTATAGAAAGTTTCCACTTAAAAAAAAAATAAAAACAGGCTGTAGGAATGGCACAGCAGTTAAAGCACTTGCCCTGCAAGCACAAGGCCCTGAGTTCAACAAAGCTGGGCGTGGTGGCGCCTACCTCTAATCCAGGCACTCTGGAGGTGAGGCAGGAGGACTGTCACGAGGCCAAGGCCAGCCTGGGCTCCATAGAGAGTCCAAGGCCAGCCGGGTTACAGAGTGAGATCCTGTCTCAAAACAAAAACAAAAACAAGGTGACTGTTCCTTGGTGATCAGGAAAATGGCGCAAGAGGAGCTGTTTTCACGGAGTGCTCCCGACCAGGCTCCTGGCCCCTCAGCACCTCTCTGGGCTTCCTACAGAGGAGCATCAGCACGCCTGGCACCTGAAAGAGAGGACTGCTGGACTCCGTCCGAGGGGTGTGTAGGCAGGGCACACTGGGCTGCAGCTGATGTCCCAGGCGGCAAGTGCTGCCCAGCACTGTGGGAGCTGGGTAAGCCCCTGCTCTGGCTGCGGTTTCGACCCACAAGGGAGTCGGAAGAACTACCAGTGCCCAGCTTCCCCCCAACCCCCAGGATGAGGCGGGACCTGGAGGTAGCACAGGCAGCGATGTGTGTCCAAGGTCCAGGAACTGTGCACCCAGCCAGCGGGTCCTCTTCTCACCAGAGGTTACATGAGAATCAGCTTCTGTGCTCTTTCCTTTCCCAGCAATTTGCAATAAAAACAATAAAATGCCCCAAAACATGATATGATTTTGAGTGTAAATGTTGTTTAGTGTGAGGCAAAAGCGTCATTAGGTAGAATGCTTTAGGAAGTACTCCTTTTTGCTCTGTTGGGAAAACCTTTGGGAGTTAGAAGGAAGTATTGAAGTTCTGGCTGCTCTCTGTGACCTGGTATCCTCCGGAGTGGCCCCCCATGGGTCCCTGGTCTTCGGGCCCTGGGAGCTGCCACCCACCCCTGGAGTGGCCACTGGCAGTCCCCAGCACACTGTGTGCCTGGGCCGTGTCCCCTGCATGTGCTCACTCACTTGCTTGAACACTGCGTCTTATCACATACTGAAGATGAGAAAACAGAAGCATCTAAATGTTCAGCGACTTGCCCCAAATCTTACCACTAGCAAGCAGGAACCTGACTTTGACCAGGTAGTCAACTCCCACATCCACGGGGCTTCACGAGACGCCACACCAGAAAGTCACATGCTGCCACACGCAAGGCCAACTCCTGTGTCACCTGTCTACGACCAGAACTCTGACCACCACTTTCTTTTCCAGTGCCCCAATTCCGGACACCCACAGAGGTGGCCTTCCATGCTTTCCTGGGGCCAGCATCTCCCTCTGGTTGCATGATGGACACAAAAAGTGGGATCAGACATGAAAAGGGCTGGGACATGACTGTAAGACCCCGGCGTCTCACCTCCTGGGCTCAGGTGGAGTCAGGAACGAACTGGGGCTCCGGCCTTTGGGAGGCGGGTGGTACTGGGGGAAGGCTCCACCCAGACCATCCATATGCGGCTGTGCTTCGGCCTCAAACAAAGCTCAAGCCACTCATGACATGGATGGGACTCGGTGGAGGGTTGCAGCCATTCTCCTGACCTCTTTAGTCTGCGAGAAGGGCTCTGTAATTGACATGAGCACACTCGCTACTGATTTGCGATCTGCTCAGGCAGCTTGTGCAACATTAGGGCGCCAGGGAGTGCGAAAGGGGCGTGGACAGGAGATACTGGCGATGCGACGTAGCAGGGGTAGGAGGGATGTCGGAAGTGTACAGCGTAGCATCCATGTTTTGGTTCAAGTCTGACATATTCTGTCACCTGCTGGGACCTCCTTGGGAAGGGACTTGAATCTTCAAAGCCAGGCACACTCATTCCGGGACACAGAATGGCAGCCATGCCCCGGGGGACAGGATGTGCAGAAGGGACCGCCACGGGGACAGTCCCTGAGTTTGGCACCAGGCCAGGTAGGGCCATGATTCTGATCTTAGAATCCAGGGGCCCCTCTGGGCGCCCTTTCTCCAGAGCCCCTTGCCTGTTACTGCAGGCATGCAGGTCCCCGCCTAAGGCTGTCCCCTTCTGGTGGAACCCAGGTATAACTGGGTCTCTCTTGAGGATGATGGTGGAAGTGATGGGTCACTCTCGGGATCAGCTTAGACTAGGCCAATGGCCCTTTTTTTTTTTTGAATTGTTGACAGTTAACACGTTCTGACAGTACAGATACATGGGGTTTCCCTGAGGCATTTCTGAGGGGAGAGGCCAATTTTGATTTTTAGAACTATTACAATCAAAAGTTACTTAGTTCTGTAAGGACCAGGCTACCTTCCTCACCTTTGGCACTGGGGTGAGCAAACACTAAGGTGTCTTAATCTTGGCTCTGCCCAGATGTCTGTAGATGGGTAGCCCACCGGCCAATCAGGCCCCAGTTATTGCAATTAGCTTGTCTTGGGTGTGTCTGCTGGCTTCAGAACGGGCTGTTTTTATCCCTAATTGCTTCATTCACTCTCCAGCTTGTGACTAGGCTGTCTTGGAAGGAACGTGGGCCACAAAGAAAACCAAAGTCTGGCTCAGACCCAGGTCTCCTCTATGAGGTGTGGAGGCCCAGAGCTCAGGAGTGAAGACACGCACAGGCGTCCACGTGAGATGCGCAGCGACCCCCACCAGCCCCAGAGGGGAACTCGCCGGCCTCTGCTGCCCCCGCATGGAGGAAATGGGAACCACAGCGGTCGCTGATGCTGTTATTTTGTGGACCTGATTTGCTGTTTGCTTCCAGGGCGGTGGAGGGTCTGTTCTCTACAGGCCACCGCACTGACACCTCCTGCTCTGCGCGGCCTCTCTCACCCCAGGGGCCTGTGGGAGGGTTGGGTCCCTGGGGAGGTAACAGGGGAAGGAGGGAATATTTTACCGCAACGCCGTGAGCAGCTCTTTTCCAGCGTGGTCTCTGCCAGGCCTTTCCGCTAATGCCAGCCACCATGCATGTACAAGAGCCAAAAATAAGCCTCTACCCCTCTGATCTGTGGGTGTTGGGTCTTGTGTCCCAGCAATGCAAACGTGACCAAGAGTCTCTGGGCTCAGGTGTTGGCAGTCTGAGACTGCCCCCCACCCCCATCCGACGGAGTGGCTGTCCACTCCATTGCCCATCGGCCAGTGACTCAGGTGAGTCCTTGTGCCGTGTGACTAGCCACTTGCCTGCTGACCTTTGGCGCCCTGGTGACTGTCGCCTGTCTCATCCTGAGCAGTGTCTTCGTCCTCTCCCTTCCTTTCTTTTCACATGTGTCCGCTGTATCCTCACCTCCATGCTGGGGGCAGTGGACAGTCGTGGCTCACCAGGCACTTGGGGATAAGTTCTCCCATGAAAGAAAAAGCCAAATTCAGGGGCTCAGGGTGAAGTCACAAGAAGGGGCCAAAGAAGTTCTCTGGGAGTCGAAATCAAAAGACCAAGAGATGAAAACAGGAGAGAGAAGGTGAGGACTCATCAGGCAGCCAGACACAGAGACAACAGGAGCTCAGGATGCGGGAGATTCCCGGAGGGAAAACTCACTTGTAGCTGCTTAAGGATTCCCCCCCCCCCCCCCGCCCCAGTACTGAAACACGGGTGTCCACATCAGCAGCCCACCAGCCAGCCAGGGAGTTGAGTGCAAGCCTCATACGAGGCTGTGGTCTCAACATCTCACACCCCAGGGGGAAGGAGAGGATGCTCCAAGTTTCCACAGGGAAGAGCAGATCAGGTGCAAGGGAGCTGGGCTTCGGCTGGGATCACACTTCTCAGCCGTGACACCGGAATCTGGGACAGTGCCTATGAAGTTCTCAGGAAAGGTGACTTCCAGGCAAGAGTTCCAGACATGCGTGCATGTACACATGCGTGTGCACACACACCACACCATACCACACCACACACCATCACCCACCCACCCACCCATCCACCCACATACACAGTCAAACACATATGTAGGGGGGAAAAAGATGTTTCAGACACAGAAGGAGCCAAGCGGGCCTCCTGGCTCCCTCCCGCCGGCTCCTGGAGGAGGTAGTAGGGCACTTCTCCAGGAAAGAGGGGCCCGGGCTGCTGCTGCTGTCACTCCCAGTGGAAGTCAAAGCTGCTGCCTTCTCCTGAACACCTTCTGTGTGCTAGGCACTCTGAAACACATCTCTCGTATAATTCGGGTGCAAATCTGCAGTAGCCAGATTTGATGACTTGACAGAGGAGAGAGAAAGACAGGGCGCCCAAGGACGTGGAACACGGTGCAGAGGAGAGGAGAGGGTGTTTGCTGGGCCAAGAGGATAGGCAGAGGCCTGCCTTCGCTTATAAATCACACTGGGGGCTGGCGGTGGTAGCTCAGTGCTTAAAGGGCTTGCCTAGCAAGTGCAAGGCTCTGGTTTGATTTTCCAGCATAACATAAGCCAAGTGGGGTGGCACATGCCTGTAATACCAGCACTTGGGGGGCTGAGGCAAGAGGATTGCTGTGTGTTTGAGGCCAGCCTGGGCTACATAGTGATTTCAGGACCAGCCTGGACTTTACAGCAAGACCCTGTCTCAAAAACCAAAAATCCAAAAACCAAAAATACATAAACCCACTGCCTGCTAAGCTATGCTTATAATAACAAAACTATAGCATAGGTGTGACACCATAGTTTTTATACTGAAAAATCAAAACTAATGAATTTGATTGTGATTGGGAAGTCTGGGTGTTCTGATAATGAATCAATGATGTTTAGAGGTTTGGATGATTAATAAAGATGCATAAATTATGAATTAATTATATTTAGTTCTGTAAATTACATCTTATCTTTGTTTAAATGAATCACTAATTATGTTGCTATAATCAGAGGTTTTACATAATTTGTGCTTTATGGCTGGGAAGTACAGAGAGAATTAAAAATGCAGTTGTACTAAAAATCTATAAATAGCCAGGCCTGGATGCACTCACCTGTGATCTTAGCCACTTGGGAGGATGAAGGAGGAGGGTTTCAGGTTTGAGGCCAACCTGGGTGACATAGTGAGATCCTGTCTCAAAAAAAAAAAAAAAAGGGTAGTATGTAGCTTAGTGGTAGGATACTTGCCTGGTACATTTAAAATGCTGGAAGTCCAGTACTGAAAAAAGCCCCCAAATTACTTAAAGCTGATTTTAATTTTAAATATTTAATTAATCCCTCTGGAAAGGAGCCTTTGCTGGGTGTCCTCGGCCCATCCCCAGGCTTCCTCACTGTCCTGTCAGCCACCTTCAGTTTATCCTGGTGGGTTTACCACTGTCTCTACCTCACGCGTTCTGCCTCCTCCTGAGGCTTGTGGTGGGCACAGCTGGGTCCCCTTTCTGCTTCTGTCTGGAACTGTCCTCATGGTGCCACTCACGCCTTCCACAGGGCGGTGGCCGAGGCCCCATTGTCTGGGAGGGCGGCTCTTTGTGCACCGTGGCTGTGGGTCTGTGGCCCAGCCTAGGCTCTGAGGCCACTAGAAGAACCAAAGGGATTTAGACCGTTCTTTTCTCCTGAAGAAGCCTGGGTTTCCAGCACAACACCCCCTTGTGCCTTCTGGTGTCTCCTCTGGGTTCCAGGGGGACCGTTGCCTCCCCGTGGTCCTGCTGTAGCCACCCTAGCTCCCTTTGGGCACAGGGTGCCTGTGCCAAATGGGGGACAGGTTGGAAGAGTGGGTGAAGAAAGGGCACTGAATCCTGAATCCTCCCAGTGGCCGTCCTTGATATGACGGCATGGGCCTGTCCCCAGATCTAGGTCTCCTGGAAGGTGGGATCATGTCTGCCCTAGTGTTTCCAGGTGTTTGCAGTAGCAAGATGCAGACATGAAATCACCCCCAGGCAGCTGAGGTCCCAGGGTCCCCAGGGGTTCCACAGGACAACAGATCTTTGTAGTGAGACGTCTGGTCCCACACTTGGTGGAAGCTTCCAGCGACGGTTCCACGTGGACCAAGTTCTTTCTTGAAGGGAGAAAAGGCAAATGAAGTAAGGGGTGAATGCGGTGTTATAAACTTCTTTCTGAAAGGCCTGTGTTGGGGAATAAAACACCACAAGGAAGGCAGCAGTCCTCGGGGAGGCTCTGTCACGTCCTGGTCACTTCTGGGCCTGGTGGAAATCGGCGTTACTGCAGATCTCTCTTACATGTGGGGCCCAAAAGCTACAAAGCATAGCCTTTTCTGCTTTCCTGAACCTCCATAAGAAGAAATCCACATCGAGGCTCTTTTCCTGCCAGGTCTTTCGCTAGAGGGAGCAATAAGCTGACATTCTAAGACCCCGCCTGCCAGAGCCCGCCTCCAGATGTCTTCTGAGAAACCGGCAGGACTTGGAAACTTACAAGCCTTCTGCTTCTGGGCAGCCCTGGGCTACTGTTGCTTTCACTCCCAGTTGAAGTCAAAGCTACTACTTTCTCCTCAACACCTTCTTCTGTATACTAGGCACTCTGAAACACGTCTCTCATATAATTCAGGTGCAAATCTGCAATCACTGGACTTGATGACTTGATACAGGACAAGCCCCTGGCCATAATCACCAAGGAAGGGCAGTCTATCCTGGGGCAGAAGCCTGTCCCGCCTGCCTGGCTGCCTCCTCCTCCTCCCTATGCTTGGCTGGCAGCGTGTGGCTTTTGTGGGGCCAGTTTCTGCCTCTACTGTGGGGTCCTTGCAAGCCCCATACCTCCTGCCAACGGGGTCCTGATCTGAGCCTGAGCCAATTCTGACTTGAACCTTGAGTTGAGCGGCTCAAAGAAACTCCTGGGGTTGAATCACGCTTGGGTGGGCTCTTGAAAATTCTTCGCCAGGGACTTTGGCTCTGGTGGAGTCCGTGGATGCCTCAGGTCCCCTCTGTGCCTCTGTGTCTCCCCAGTTGGTCTCCAGCCCCTTGTGGCTCATACATCCAGGCCAGACTAGAGACCCCCTCCAGCAGATGCCGCCTAACTCCTTTCTGCCCTGGACTAGACCAGGGGACTTCAAGCAAGTCCCACGCCTTCAGCCCAGGCACTCCTCACTTGCATATCAACCCCCAGGAATGCACTTCTCTTTCACAAAGGAATGTCCCCTTCCCTTGTTTCCTTGACACATGAAGTTCTTCATAGCAACCTTGCACTTTCTTTATTTGGTGTGGGGAAGCATTCCCGGGTACTGGTGGCCACCACGAGGACTGAGCTGGCTGGGGTGATTTAGGCCACCTGCCCTGGGCTCTTCCCAGGGCTTGTTCCCCACCCAGGGTGTGTTTGGGCAGGGCATGGTATAGAGGGCTGTGTTGGACAGAGAGGGGCCGGGGACCCCCTGAGACACAGGCCAGGCAGGTGGTGGGGGAGGTCTCGTGGGCCTGGCTCACATGCAGAAGCAGGGAGTAAATCAGGGGGACAAGAGCCAGCTATATTGGGGGACTTGTCCCTGCCTGGATGGCCTGTGTCAGGCAGGTGAAGGGAGCCGGTGCAAGCTGACAGAGCCGTGGGGGTGACTGTGGCTACATTTCTCATATTTATTTATTTATTTTTGTTTTTAAAATTTTGTTCTTTTCAGACAGGGTCTCACTCTGTAATCTAGGCTGGTCCTGAACTCATTATGGAGCACAGGCTGGCCTCAAACTCACACAGCAGTCTTCCTCATTAGCGCTGGGATTACCGGCATGTTCCACCATGCTCGGCTTGTGTGATACTGGGGGGAGTTGAATCCAGGGCCTGTGCTTACCAGGCCAGCACTCCAACCACTGTGTTATTCCTTCACCCATTCTTCATGATAATAATCCCACAAACCCCCGTCACTCCAGAGACAAACCTGAGTTGCAGAGAAGCGGCCTGCCCCAGGCCTCTCCACGCTGGGCCAGTCATGGTGGCACTCATAAGCAGTCCCTCAGGAGGCTGAGGCAGGAGGATTACATGTTTGAGGCCTGTCTGGGCTACATAAGTTCAACGCCAGCCTGAAGTGTAGAGCAGGACCCTGTCTCAAGATAAAACAACAACAAAAAACCCCAACCGTTCCCCACAGGTACCTACCCCGAGGCACGGGCCCCTTTCGGTGCAGGTGGTCTCAATGCTGGGACAGGGGACATGCACACCTTCAGGCCAGAAAAGAGGGCTGCTGTCCTCTCTGGCTGGCCGCGGATAAGGCCGCTTGGCACTAAGCTTGCCTGCCAGTTGCTCTGATGCCGGAAGCTGTCGTTACCCAGGCCTTCCTCGTGGGCTGGCTGCTGGCTTGTCCTGGAGACCTCATGAGAAAGACCTGTGCGCGCAGCCCCGCTGGCCGCGATGACGGGGCTGTGGCGCCGCCAGCCGGACAGGAGGGCTGCAGCTCTGAGCTCTCTCAGCTCCGCTCTGGCTCTGCGCAGCACTTCTTGCAGCACCTGCCTGGGCCCGCCGTAGTTAGAACAGAAAAACCGTCACCTCTTCCTCCGTCTGAGTGAGCAGGGGATGGCCAGGGGCTCCCAGCACCTCGTAGCCACCGCGGCCCCGCCGACACCCCACCCCGTCTGAGTGAGGTCTCCTCTCCACTCACCCCCTCGCACTTCCCACCCCAGCCGGTCCCGTGGGGTCCGCCTCCCCTTCCTCCCTTCCTGACGCCTTCTGCACTCCTCATTGCTCTTTGCTGCGGCCACGTTGGCAGTGGGCTCTTCCGTCTACCTCAGGGCCTGTGCATGTGTCCCCACTGCTTCCCTACCTCTTTGAGGTCGCTATTCAGCCTCCTACGGAGCTTTCCTGGCTGTGTAATTCTTACCCTTTCACCACTCCCTCATTCTTTTCTGCTCGACTTTCTGTAACGCCACCAGAAATGCCATATAATTTTACTTAATTATTACCTATTTTCTGTTCCCTCCCACGTGAATCAGAGCTGGAGGTAGGATATGTTGCTTATTTGTTCCTGTGTGGAGAGTAGTGCCAAGGAATAAAAGTGCTCAAAAGTGCCTGTGAGTCGGGGAAGGGGTGTCCCCCACACGGGGCCTCTAGGGAGGGGTTAAACAAGGCAAACTAGGAAGGTGGTCGTCGTCATAGAGCGGGAGGGCTGAGGCCCTGGCTTGCTTTATTTATTTTCTTATTTTACTTTTTAAATTTTCTTTTTTCTCTCTCTCTCTTTCTTTCTTTCTTTTTTCTTTTTTCTTTTCTTTTTTTTTTCTTTTTTTTTTTGAGACAGGGTCTCACTCTGTAGTCCAGGCTGGTTCTGAACTCATTATGTAGCCCAGGCTGGCCTCAAACTCATTGCAATCCTCCTGCCTCAGTGTCCCGAGTGTTGGGATTACAGGCGTGCATTACCATGCTCAGCAGAGACCTTAGCTTTAAAGCAACAGCAATAGCAATCCCAGCGAAACAAACATTGTGGGGGGCAGTGGGCTTGTCTGTGTGCACGCCAGGGAGCACAGGGAGCTAAAACCGTCCCTCACCTCCCAGCCCCCTCAAAGCTCGGAAGCTGAAGTGACAGGAGCTACTGAGGACAGGTTCTTACAAGGGACTCACGCACACTGAACACCGGCCACCTGTGTGTGCGCAGGCCTCAGGCCCCAAAGGCGCTCACAGAAGGGCAGGGACAGGGCTCAGATTCTCTCTTCAGAAGGTGGGAGGGACGTGAGGGGGCCATAGGCAATTTGAGAGGCACAGGGAATAATTTCTAGGTGAAATGACTAGACCAGAGAGCAGAGGTGTCCTGGGGCGAGGCTCCTGGGGGTTCTGGGTGTGGCGTGGTGGTTTCAGGCTCTTCCTCTTGCGTGGGTTTAATGGTCCTGAGTTAATGACTTGTCAGTGCAAAGACTTTAAAGGGACTTTAAGGGAACCATGTTCTCTGTGGGAGCTAAGGGAGCCTGGAGAGGACTTTGGTACTTCAGTAGAGGGACGGGACCAGCAGTGGTGGGGATGAAAGGGTAGAACAGACAGGACCTGCATGCTGAGTCACTGGCATTAGTGCCACATGTCAGGGCACCACCCTTTGGAATATTGTGTTCTGAGCCCTAGGAGGAGCATGCAGACCTGGCCTGCAGGAGCGGCACCCTGGGGACCGGAATGTGTGGATGTCCAACTGGACAGCCCGCAGGCCATCCTTTCCCTCAGAGCAGGACTCACTGAGGACACAGAGAGATGCCACTTACACCTAGGGCTTTATTAGAAATAAAGGGGAGGGTTTCTTTTTAGTTGGCGCAGATTTACAGGGAACAGTAAGACATTTTAATAACACCTTAGGCATTCTGAGGGTGGGGCACAGAATGACATCACCTTGAAATAATCTCTACTTTGAAACAAATACCTTTTTCCCCTTGGCATTAGGGATTGAACCCCAGGAACTCTGCATTGAGTGATATCCCCAGATATGCACTCCCCCAGCCCTTTTTAAGATCGAGCAGAGTCTTGCTAAGTTGCTAAATAATCTGAGCTGAACTGGAATTTGTGATCCTCCTGCCTCAGCTTCCCAGAAAGGCAAGCATCACCACGCCTGGCCTGCAACAAGTTCTTAATCTTGCTGTTGGGAGACTCACATTGAAATATTAAGCAATACTTACAGGTAGGAGGCAATGGACTGCTGGCTAATGGCCAGGAAGCGGTGGGTGCTGAGGTGGACAGCTGAAGTTGGATCCACAGCACACATTACTGACAAATATAATTTCCAAGTAGGGGCTGGGGATGCAGGTCAGTTGTTAGAGTGCTTGCCTGGCAAGTGCCCAGCTGAGTTCGATTCCCCAGCATCACATAAACAGAGCGTGGTGGTGCATGCCTAGAATCCCAACACTTGAGAGGCTGAGGCAGGAGGATTGCCATGTGTTTGAGGCTGGCTTGGACTCCATAGTAGTTCAGGACCAGGCTGGGCTACAGGTGAGACCATGTATCAAAAAGAAAAAAGACAAGAAAGGGAACAAAAGAAATAAGAAAGGAAGGAAGGAAGAAAGAAAGAAAGAAAGAAAGAAAGAAGAAGGAAAGAGTGATTCAAATGGAAAGCCTAAAGCCATGAAAGTACTCCAAGATGTGGGGGAATTTCTTCAATGCTTGGAGTAGGAAAAAACTTGGCTTCACTCAAAAGTCAAACATTACTAATACATGCGCCTGTTATTTTAAAAAGCCTAGGAAGTAGCGCTAAGTGGCAGAGACCTAAAATCCCAGCACTCGGGGAGGCTGAAGCAGGAGAATGGCAAGTTTGAGCCCAGCCTGGGCAACTGAGCAACTTAGTGAGACCCCATCTTAAAGAATAAAAATGGTGTGGGGATGTAGATCAGAATGGAGGCCCTGTGCTCAATCCCCAGAACTGAAAGCAGCCAAAGCAAAACCAGAAAGGTCTAGGAGATGAGACAGTTCCTGCTTTTCTGAAAATTCTCTCTAATGGAGAGTTCCTCTATTTGCTGTACATTGGTAATTTATTTGTAAACAATGACTGCATAAGTATAAAATAGAGTGTAGTACAATAACTAGCATATAATTTATCTTGCATCGAGTTTGTCTGTGAATTATCATCCTACTAATGAACACCTGCAGCCATAGCTGAAAATGGTGCAGGAGATAGGGCTGGAGGGGTTCTGGCATGGAGATTTTCTTCCTTTATTTTTCTTTCTTTTTAACTTCATAGAGAAGGGGGCTGGAGCAATAGTGCAGCAGTTAGAGCGCTTGTCTAGCAAGGCCAAGGCCTCGAGTTCAATTCCCCAACACCACATAAGCCAGGTGTGGTGGTGCATGCCTATAATGCCATTACTCAGGAGCTGAGGCAGGAGGATTGTCAGTTGTTTGAGGCTCAAACAACTTATAAGACCCTATCAATAAATAAATAAAATAAATTCTTTTTCATTTTTATTATGACTTAAAAGAATTATATGTACACATGTATATATGACATTATATATATATATATATATAATCATATATCTATATATGATTTGACTGGAGGTGGAAAAATGTTATCTTTTACTTCATTCCAAAAGAGGATGCTTCCCTTAGGAATCAACAGTGTCTTTGCCACTGATATGGAGTACCTGATAATGACCATGCCAGTACTATGTGAGCCCCAGGGTTCACCATTGACCTTGAACTCAGTAGGAACCTGGAAGTTGGAAAATCAACCATTGTTTTCTGGTTTGGAAACATTCCAAGTCCGTACCTCCAAAAGATCCCCCCAGTTTGATGCAGTGGTGGATCACCTTTCTACCCCTTATTTCCTTTGCTCCCCAGGACTCCCACAGTGATGTGAACTTAGGGTGATGTGCAAAGCTTGGTTAACACTCTTACTGCTTGTCAGTAAGGGGTCCAGAGCTCTCCACAGTCCGCGCTTGGCCACCGCACGCCGCCTCTTCGTCACCTCCTCCCTGTCCTCCTTTTTTTCACGTTTCCCGGCAGGTTGGGAGTGACTGAACTTCACACACGCTCAGCAGGGAACACCCGGATGGTTATCAGCTGTTTCGCGTTTGGTGGGCTTCCAGGACTCAGTCGAGCGGAAGGTCTGTGAGTCACCTTGTGTCCTGGCCTCTGTCCTCAGGTCCTCACTAAGGCCTTCAGAGGGCTGAAGGGAGGGGGCTGGGCACGCCGTGTGGTTTGGCCCATGGGAATGCTGAGGCTGTGAGTCACAGAGGGCAGGATCTAGGTTTGGGTCGCACACTGAGGTCACCAGCTACCACCCAAATTGAACCCAGGCAACTGTGCTGAATGATTTACCAGAAGGATTAGATGTTCTTAACACTGGAAACCAGTAAAGGGCCGTGCTGTTTGATCTGGTCCTTCATTCCAGGTGCTTTCAATTAACTCAGTCAGCACACTTAGTGGTGAGTACCTGCAATCTCCTGGCGACAGATGGGACGCGAGTACACACACACCACACACACACAGATACACACACACCCAGTGTAAGAAATGAAATGACAACATATTTACCTAATCAAGATTAAAGATTATATGAGGAATGGGTGGAGCAGGAATCAGAGTCTAGAATAACTGAAGTTTTGCTCTGGCTGCCGGGTCCACCTTTCTGGCACACAAAGGCTCACCAGCACCCGGAAACCTTGCAGGGGGTCCTGTTTGCACAGTGGCTCCAGATCTCTGCTCTTGCTGTGTGTGCTATTGGGAGATCATGTCTGCCTCCACCCTCACTGTCAGGGCTCTGCCCGCAAGCTCCCCCGCTTTCCCCAGTGCATGCTCCTAGGCAGGGCCATGTGCCCAGTTCCAGCCAGCACACTAAGTCATGGCGGACGTATCTGAGAGCTGGGGTGGGACCTTCCCGCTCTTCCTTCACTGCCACACCACCATCAGCTGACTTGGTCAAACCCATGATCAGAGAATACTCTTTCCAAAACAGCATAATAAACATGATACCAACTCTTAACATTTTGTTGGTTTCTTGCATTTGAGGTACTCTTTGGCGACATCCTCAGCCTAACATTCTTTGCCAAGGTCCTTAACCACTGTACAACACCAGTCTCGGTGAGTGCTAGAGGCTGATCCGTCCCCCTCATGTCTAGGTGTCGTCAACCTTAGTTGGGTTCCCTGGGGGGTCGGCATATGAGGCCTCCATCAAATCACATGTAAGGGCTCATCCAGGGTTTTTCTTTTCTTTTCTTTCTTTTCTTTTCTTTTCTTTTCTTTCTTCCTTCCTTCCTTTCTTTCTTTCTTTCTTTCTTCCTTTCTTCCTTTCTTTCTTTTTGAGATAGGGTTTTACTCTGTAGTCCAGGCTGGTTCTGAACTAACTATGTAGCCCGGGCTGGCCTCGAACCCACAACAGACCTCCTGCCTCAGCCTTGCGAGTGCTGGAATTACAGGCATGTGCCATCACACTCAGCTTTCCAGTGTTTCTCTTTTAAGCCTCATCCCTGTGTGCCAGCATGCCACAACCAAGAAGATGCCCTCTCTCATGCATCACTTCTCCCTCTGATGGTGGCCAGGCTACCTCCTGGCCACCAGATAGTCGTACTACCTTTATGCCTACTCCCACTACCTTTGCGACTCTTCCAGATGCCCTGAGCATCTTGGCCTCAAGTCTCATGCTTGACTGGCTCTTTGTCTCTGGAAAGTCACCTGGCCATCTCCAGGATGCAGGGGAAATGACACCTCATCATCTGGTCTCTGGGCCACCGTGAGCCTCCGGGCCACCCTGTGGAACCTAAAATCGCACACGCTGGAATCCCTTTCTTTCCCCAACCACTTGCATTTCTACCTCACTCCTTCCCTGCTTCTAGTATCACTTCAGCCTCCACTCCCAGCCCTTCCTTCTCCTCCCAATGGCTTGGGCCCTTGGGTCCCTCCATCTGCCCCTCCCTCTCTCAACCCTCCTAAATCCCTCATCTTCTCACTGTGATTGTCTTTGCAGGGCCCTAGTCACCCTGCAGCCTCAGCCAAGCCAAGGTGACAGCTTCCTGTGCACGTGCCTGATGCTGTGCTCAACTTTATCACTCAGCTACGTGACGAGGGCCACTTGGTGAAGCTTCTGCTCACCCTGGCTCCTTTCTCATTGTCCCCCACAGTCAGACGTATTCTCACCTGCACCCTTGTCTTGTAACCTTCTTCTCCCACCCGGATTCTTCCTCATCAGGTGACCTGGCCTTCCATCTCCAGAGAAGACTATGACCTAAGCACTCCTGGCCCTCAGTCCAGAGTCACACATTCCCCCAGAGGTGTCCCTCCTCTTGCCCAAGACTGGCCTGTCTTCCCAAGCACGTGGTTTCACCCCCACCACCGGTGATCTCTCCTGCTCCACTGGATCTTGAATCCCACCCTGTCCTCCTACATGTGCTAAGTGTGCTAACCCACCACCCTCAGCCCTAAACACAGTCAAATAAAGACAGCTTCTGCCTTCGTGAACCTTTCCACAGCACATGGCTTGGACTTCTACTTAGTGTGTGGGTTAGCATAAGTCCACTTGTACAGAGGAAAGGGTTGTTTCAGCTCACTCTGTTAAGTCTAGGACAAAGCAGTCTGCTGCCCTTGGGCTTGTGGCAAGGCAGGGCTTGATGCTGGGGAACAGGTGGAAGGAAAACACTGTTAGTATTGTGGCTGAGAAGAAAAAAAAAATAAAGAGGAAGAGACAGAGGTCCCACAATCCCATTCAGGAATGTGTCCCTGAGACCTGTAGCCACCAATGGGGCCTTACATCTGAAAGTTTCTACCCGCCCAGTGGCTCCACCCCAGAGAATGAGCCTTTGGGGAACATTCCAGACCTCCAAATATATAGAATTATGGCCTGAATTACCTGTTACATTTTTACTTTTTATCTGAAGAGTAGATTAATCCCGTGTGTTTTATCTATCACTTCCCAGCACTGATCCTCGGGTGTGGCCTTGATAGAAAATTATCAAAGGTCACATCTGCAGCTAGAACCGCTGAGCTTTGTCCCGAGGCCTGTGTGTTTTGATGCAAGGTCTCATTATGTAACCCACACTGGTCTCAACCTCCCCTTCCCCTGCCTCAGCCTCTCAAGTCTGCGGATCACAGGTGTGTGCCACTGTGCTTGTCAAGCGCGACCTGTCCCTGTGAGGCAGCAGGGGCATGGAGTGCGGCAGGGCCGGCTTGGGTCTTGGTGCAATGGCACTTTAGGTTGGAATCAGGACATACAGGGCAAGATCATGGAAGATTGACTTGTTTGCTGTGTTCAAGCTGGACAGGTTGCTGATGAGTTTCTGCACTGGCTACTTTCTATCCTCATCTAGAAGAAAGTGAAAGGACTCAGAGTGGAATGCTTGCATGGGCCTTTTAGACAGGAATCTCTGGAGTGAGGACGACTTGCCTTCGTGCCCTTGGAAGGGACAGACATGAAGGGCCTCACGGAGGCAGGTGTGTTGAGGAGAAGGAACTTAACACAACAGGGTGTGTATTGCATCCAAACTCGGACTTGTAAACATTCTGGGCAAACAGTCTTTTTTATTGTGAGGATCCAATTTTTAAAGTAGTCGTTCGTGTACTCTGTGTTCCAACAGATTTTTATTTGATTTTTCTGTCACGGCTTTGAGCAACAAGGACATGACAGAGGCAAAAGAGAATCTGTGTCCTTGTGGTTCAGGACAAGTTGAGGAGGGGACCTCAGAGGAGCAGCGAGGGAGCGGGCATGATGCCATGGTGGAGTAGTGGGGAGGCAAAGTGCCCAAGACAACAGTGTGTGTGCAAAGATTCTGAGGCAGGAAGTGTCAGAGTGTTAAGGTTTGAATGTGTTTGTCCCAGGATTGAAAGGGAAGAAGAATGGAGGTAGATGTTGCATTTGTCAGGGTTCTAAGCGAGCCGGAAGGAGTAGAAATGATATGTAAATACAAAGGGAACTTGTTTGGAAGGCGTACGAGACTGTGTGGAAAAAGCTGGAGGGTTCCGGTGGCAGCTCGGACGCAGGACAGAAGAACACCAGTGAGGACACGGCGGGCAGGTGCCTCGGTTCATTGTCGCAAGGCGATGGTGAAGGCCTACGTATAGGAGTGAATCTGTGATGGAATCAGTGACTTGAAGACAGGAGCGAGTCCATGCGGGAGACAACAGCAGAGGCCGGAGCTTTCCTGGAAGCTGACGCTGTGTAACCTTCCTTCCTTTTTATTTAGTTCAAGCTGGCGAGTCCACGGCACGCAAGCGAGCACTCTTCCGAAAGCTCTACACTGGATGTTTCCCAACGTCATCAAGTTGCCTTAATCCCTCCAATGGCCACAGACATCAAAATAGGATCTGATCAACAGTAACCAACAAGCACAGACTTTTGCCTCTGTCCAGCTACTGGCTAAACTGCTATAAAGGTTTTCTGTGTGTTTATTTTGATTTTAACACTAGGAGGTAGGAACTTGCTCTTGAGGCACAGAGAGGTTCAGTCAGTCGTCCAGTTAAGTCAGAGCACTGAGAACTGACAGGGTCGGGCTTAGGCCCAACCCCCGACCCAGCACTCTGCCACCCGCAGCGAGCAGAGTAGAGACTGCACCGCCCCGCAGGCCAGGACTCCCATCTCCTGGAGGGGCTGCACGGTGGGGGCCATGCCTTCATCCCTGTTGAGCGGCTTTGTCTCATCTGTGGGAGGTGCAGTGTATCAACACTAACTTAAACAGATGTCCCATGACACTCCTGAGGGGACGCACACTTCATTGTCTTTGCTGTTCCTTTGGCGGAAGGAAATCTCACTTAACAGATCTCTCCTGCCGATGACCAGGTCTCTCCGGCCCATTTTACAGGTTGAGGAGCAGGAAGCCAGAGGACTTGTTCCCCAGCAACTGACACCTGAGGCTGCAGTTTGGGCCTGGGGACCCTGCCCTGTTGGTGGGCGTGGCTGAAGGCAGTGGGGACAGGAAGGCAGCTCAGTGACTCTGAGCCCCATCTGGAGCCATTAGCTGGAATGATTTAGGATGACAGAGGTTGATTTTTTTTTTTTTTTTTAATGGGAGGCATGAGGAAGAATCCCAGCAGGTAAACTTTGAATAATTTGTCTCTTGACCAGAAGTCACCCCTTTTCTTTGTCTCCACACTTCCTGCTGATCACCCAGACACTGTCAAGCACACTAAAATGTTTGCATAAAGGTGTAGCATTGCCAGGTGTACGGAACCTCAGCCTGACCCAGCCCAGGCAATGCAGGAAGCGGAACACATCATTAAGGTCTCAAAAATCTAGAAATGGAATAAGGAAATTATAATCCTTGAAGGATCAAGTTTAGTGTGGTTGGTGTTTCTTTTTTAATACAGTGAAATTTGAAACCAACCAGTCAAAGAAATGGTGCTGTCCATGCTCCGTGCCACCACTCCTCCTCATTTTTGGTGCTTGTCCAGGGCTGGCAGCACAGCAAGCTGGGAGATGGAGGAGGGATCGCCGGGCCACACAGCAAGCAGGAGGGGAGGGATCCCCACAGCCCACAGTGAGACTAGGCCCCAGCAGAGCACCAGGGACACCTCTGGCTCAAGTCTCAGTTACACAGAGGGCCTCAGGGCACGAGAAGCTCCAGCGTGTACTTCTCTCAGGGCAACCCGCAGGCTACAAGGACACAGGAATGACTTCCTGGGCATCCACAAGGAAAGATGGCACCTGGACCAAGATAGTTTTGAATTATGAGAAAGTGACTGAAGCTTTCCTCTTCCTTTGTCTTTCCAAGTTCTGCCAAGAAGACTTGGCTCCCTGGCTCCCTTCTTTTCTTGGCCTCTCTTGTTGAGGTGACAAGAACTCTGCCATTTTGGATTTTCCCTGATGTCCTTTTTGCCCTTTCCTGTGTAGCTGCCTAGCCAGCCACCCAGTGACTCACTCTCTGCTGATACCCTGCCCCAGGATTGCTATCAGAAATAATCCCTCTAATCAAGCACAAGGCATAAATTAAATTCTGAATCACTGCTAGTTTATTGTCGTTGGTAGTTTATTGTCATTTAGTTCTGTAATCTGCTGCTACTTATTCTGCTTTTCAACTCCCCTAGCCTATGCCCCTTCCCTTTTCTAGTAGTCCTCCCCATTCTTGTGGGTTTTGACTTTATAACCCCCCAAAACCCTCCTATCAGCACTGAGAATTCTTTGGGGCATGAGCTGTTCTCAGTCACTGGCTAATAAAAAGACTCCTAAATTTTCCCCAACAAAGTGGTGCTTCTTCTGCGTGATATTGTCTCACTCAGTTATAACATTTAGAAGTACCACCAAGATTCGAGAAGTCCACCCCAGGAAGGCCTCACTCCAGTCCTCCCCAGGGTCAGCCAAGGCTTATAGGGGAGGAGCCACCTGAGACGTTCCAGAGACCAGTGAGACCTTGCCCAGCCTGGAGAAGTCTGGACTGACTTCTCGTATGGAATTCAAATTGGCCACCAAGTCCCCTGTTAAGCGTGCTTCATAATTTTCTGGTTCTTCTGTTACTGGGAGTGAATGTCTGATGAGACATCACCCCAGTCCCCACCCGATTTGAGCACAACTGCGTTAGGGAAAGGAACCTGTTCTGTTTACCATTCTGTTTACCTTGACTGTTCATCGGGTCCCGTTTGCCTGGCCCTGTTTACTGGTCTGTTTACCTTGTCTGTTGAGCTGGTCTGTTTGCCTGGTCTGTTTTGGTCTGAAAAACTTGCCCAATTTCAATCTTTCTGTCTGAATTTCCCTTCTCTTAGCTTGAGCTCCTTTCTCTTACTTTTCTTTTTTATACTGTCTCAGTTACTTTTCTGTTGCTGGAGCATGAGCCATTCTCGGTTGCCAGCTAATAAGGGGCTCCTAAATCGTCCCCAACAAAGTGGAGCTTCTCTTGTGTGACATCGCCTCGCTCAGTTACGACACTGTCCACCTGAGGTAAGGTGGGAGTAGGGGTAGGTAAATGGAGACAAGAAAAATGATAATCTTAAAATTGTAATTTGGCAAAGTCTACAGCTTCAGGACACAGACCCAATTTTTTCAAAAGCAAATTCTTAAGGCAACCTGGAACTGGGCTCTGTCCTGAGAAGGTCCCTGGTCCCCAGTACTTTGGGCTCCCTCCCATACCACCCCATCTCCTCAGAAAACCACACGGAAAGAGGGCAGCACGTCTCAACTTCAAACCTATGAGAATGGCATGTGCTTTACCACTGCCCACCAGATGGACAAATCCCACAGACACACCATCCAGCTTAGCGACACTCCCACTGCTTCCACCATCACCAGCTCTTATCACCTGTGGGGTTGTCACCTAAGAATGCAGGTCATTCTTCCCCAGCAAGGGCTGTGGCTTTTCATCTGCAAAGTGGATCCCCTGTGCTCATCGATCCACGAGTCCCACAGGTGTCCACACCCACACCCCATAACACGTGCAGCTCTGTCCACCCCTCCCCCCATCCATCTTCCATCCTTCCATCCTCCCTTTACCTGTACTTAGAGGTAATTCTACACAGCCTGTAGTTCGTAGATGTGGGGTGTGTACTAAATCCTAATATAAAAGTTAAGAACACTGTCTTAGTTGCTGTTTTGCTGCTGTGACCAAATAATAGACATGCATAAATTAGCAGAGTTAAAGTTTCTTTTAGCTCACAGTTTCAGATGATCATAGCCCATTCCTGGGTGGCCAGCAGCAGTGCAAGCACAGGGTGGAGGAGGAGGTGGAGGCAGCTCCTCACAGTATTGTGAAGAGGAAGCCAAGTCCCAGAGGAAGGGAGGAAGTCAGATTTATCCTTCCAGGCTCTGTCCCAGTGATTCACCCCTTCTGGGTCCAGCCTCAGTGTTCTACTCCTTCCAGGTTCGAACCCCTAATTCATCACATACCTGTAATCTAATCCACATGTCTGTAATCTGTAATGTGCCACATGCCTGTCTTCCACCACACACCTGTAATCCACTGCACCCATACTCCACTCCTCTAGACCAGGCCCCCAGCTCCTAACAGCAAATGTATGAGACTTCTGGGGAACAGTCCAGATCCAAACCACAATATTCCACTCATGGCCTCCAAAAGACTCGTATCTATCGCCTCATGCAAAAGGCATCTGGTCCTTCTTTAAGAGTTGCCAAAGTCTTAATAGTTCCAGCACCACCACAGAAGCCCAAGTCCAGCATCTCCTCTGAGATGCTGTGAGATCCTGAAAATCAAAGAAAGGCTGAATGCCGGCAGCATACAAAGGCACAGGGTAACCACTCCCATTCCAAAAGGGAGGAACAGGAGGACAGAAAGCAGTTGGATCAAAACAAGTTCTAAACCTGGCAGGTGAAAGTTAGCTCCTATAGCTCCGTGTCCAGCACCTGGGGTAAACTGTGGCGGCGTGGAAGATGTGCGCTCCAAAGGGCTTGAGTGATCCCTTTTCTACAGTGTCTCGCTGAATGCAACTTCTATCTTCTCTCCCATGGGCTGCATCCACTCATGGCCTGCAGCTTTCCCAGCTGATGACCCATGCTCCTGGCTTCTCCAAATTTGGGGGGTCTCCTTTCACCTTAGGATTTTCCTTGATAACTTCATGCACTGCCCTAGTAGGGTTGTCCTGCCAGGCCTCCAAGATCTTCCTCTGAAATCTGAGCAGAAGCTTCCCACAGCTCTTGCATTCTGCATGCACGTAAAGCCGGGACCACATGGACTGCACCAATGTTTGTCACTGCCGTGAGCAGTAATCTGGTCCTCTTGTGTCATGGCTGCAGCAATTTCTGAGTGCCTGGATTGCTGAGCCCCGGGGAGCTGAACTCTGGCAAACACCTCCCTTTTTGGCCCTACAGAGATTCCTGGAGTACTCTTCCCAGAACAAGATCTCTTGCCTTTGCACCCTTTAATTAGTAAAGGGTGGGATCTTGCTGATTCCTGAGACACCTTCAAGGCTCTTTCTTACAGTCCTGATTCTAAATACATGGCTTCTTTTTAATGTTAATCTCTTTGACAACTATGTGCTTTTTCACCAAAGATTTTTAAACCTGTTTTCTCTGCCAGTTTCTCATGCCTTTCACTGTAGTTAAAAGCCACAAACAGTAACCATATAACAGATTGGACATTAGGCTGCCTTGAGATTTCCTCCACCAGATTAAGTAGCCCACCACCCCTAATCTCAGTTCCATGCAAAGTATCTGGACAGGGCTAAAATGCTGAAACACTTTCCACCAGAGTGTAGCACTCATGGTTTTTAGACCACTTGCCGATACAGTCCTCCTTCCCATCTGAAACTTCTTGAGCTTGGCTTTCCCAATTCACACTTCTGTTAGCATTCTGATCTTCTGAACTCTGGCCACAAACTCCCATCAAGCTCAGCTCAGACCTCTCCAAGTCTTCTCCAGCCAGCATCTTCAGACCTTTCTAAACTCCTGCAAACCAGTTCCAAAGGCTTCCAATCCACCTTGTCAGGTAAAGTCACAGCAATGACCTCACTCTTGGTACCAATTTCTGTCTTAATTCCCTTTTTGTTGCTGTGACTCAATACCCAACATGCATAAATTAGGGGAGGAAAAGTTTATTTTGACTCACAGTTGCAGAGGGTTACAGTCCATTCCTGGCCATCCAGCAGCAGTGGAAACACATGGTGGAGGCAGAGGTGGAGGCAGCTCCTCACAGCATTGCAAAGAGGAAACCACATCCCAGAGAAAGGGAGGAAGTTGCATTTATCCTTCCAGGTCCCAGTCCCATTTATCCTTCCAGTGATCCACCTCTTCTGAGTCCAGCCTCAGTGTTCCACTCCTTCCAGATTCAATCCCATAATCTACCCCATGCCTGTAATCTATGATCTACCACGCACCATAATCTAATCCACATGCCTATAATATAAAATCTGCCACATGCCTGTCTTCCACCACACATCTATAATCCACTATGTACCCAAAATCCATCCCTCCAGACCAGGCCCCAGACTCCTAAAAGCACATAGTTCCGTAGATAATTCACAACATCCAAATACATGTCTGGGGACATTCCAGATCCAAACCACAGTCATCCAAGCCAATTAAACTCCCATTATCTTTAATTTGACCTTTTTGTCTTTTCACATTTAACACAAACCGAAAACGAAGGAAAAGGTTTTGAAGTGCCTAATTTTACTTAAGGAAAACTCCTCATTTTTCCATAAAGTTCGGTTTGCTTTTTTGGGACACAACTTGTCAATGACCTTTTGGAGACTATGCAGCAACCTAGAACCCTTGTTCCTCCTCAGGACTCAGCCTGTGGACCTCAGGAGTTCAAACTCAGCTTCAAACACAGCAGGGTATCATCCTCTGTCCACAAACTCATGTCAGGTGAAGTCCTTTCTGAAAATAAGAAGCAACCTATTGAACAGGATTACTTAAGAACTAATTGTAATTTCACTTTGTAAGTAAAAGAACATTTCTAACCTACTTGCTTGAGAAAAAATAATGAAGGAAACTTTCTAGAAAGGCATGTAAAAAAAAAAAAAAAAAACAGAGCAGGAGCAGGAAAATCTGGCCAGTTTCTGACGTGGCCACTTCCATCTGTGAAATCTCACACATTTATTTATCCAGATATGTGGGAACCACCCTGTGTCGAGTCCCAAACATCTCTACTGAGCCCTCCCAGGTCAGCCACATCAGTCTGCTCTCTTCAAGTGGCCTGTGTTGGACAGAGCTGCTTATTTGGGCATGTTAGCCAAAATGCAAAGCCAGAGTCCTTCCTCAGTGACATTCCTCTCCTGCCTCCACCTTCTAAAGAGATTTTCCTATGGCATCATTGGTTGACTTGCCCATTGCTAACACATAGTACCCAATACCCACCAGTTGGAGGAGATATTGAATCTGGCTCATGGTTTCAGAGGATTTCAGTCCATGTCAGCTGGCTCTAAGCAGAAACATCATGGCAGACAGGTAAGAGGGAGCAGAGCTGCTTAGCTCATGGCAGTTGGGCAGTACAGCAGGGGAACAGCACCAAAGCCAAACAGAGAGAGACCAGACACACACCTAGGCCATGCCTCCATGACCCACTCAGGCCCCCTCAGAAGCTGCTTTCTTTCACACTCACTCAATGACTCCCATTTCTCTAGCTTCTGCCCAGGTGTGTCACCCAGGCTTCCAAGCTGTGTGTGTGTCCTACCTCCCCGAGTACCTCTGCCTAGTGGTGCTGTCCCGTCCAGCTCTGCATGGCCCACACTGCTCCTTGTCCTCCCAACGCAGACCAGGACCATGGTCTATGCACCCTGGTTTAGTGGGAGGTGCTGCCATCATCCTGTGATCCCCATTGGACCCTTGGGTGGCACCAGGATTCTTTCCTATCACACATCACAGAGTCTTATTAGTTCTGCCTCCTGACCACCGCCAGACTGTTGTTCATGTCCTTCAGGAGGACTAGACCATAGAGGGCACATTCTGGCTCTGTCTTCAATGCCACATGGACTCAAGCAGTTGCTGAGTTTCTACCACCGTGGATGCAATAGTGTTGTGAGGATGAGCTCAACACACACAGTTATAGGACCACGTCTGTCTAAGCTAGGCGAGTGGTAGTGTTACTCTCCCAGCTTGTTTTGCTTCATCACGAGCTAGTCCAACTCACCTTGCTGGCCTCCTCTGCTTCCAGCTCTATTGCTGTCTATACCCCACCCAGCCAACCAGAGGACAGTGCTAAGGCTTTTGCTTTGGGTCCTCTCCTGCTGATGATAATCAAGGCAAAGTCCAAATGTCTTAGTCTACACAGGGTTTTCGTAGACTGGCCATCTGGTCCTGTGGGCAGCTTCTCCCTTGCTCTCACACCTACTGGAAATCTGTAGTCACCCACCGTCTGCCCTCTCCTAGGTTCTGGGCTCTCTTTGCCCACAAGGCTTTCTTTCTACATGCTGCCCTCTGTCTAGAGAATTCCTTCCCATCCTTTGCTGTTCAGTGCCTCTGCCCTCTACCTGTCAGTCTCTGTGTGGTTACTTCTCCCAGGAAGGCTTCCCAGGCTCCATCTCTGCTGCTCTCCCATGCTAGCTGGCCTACAGAGCGGAACAGACAGACTTCTTGTCCATATTGGACAGTACCACCTTCGCCTGAGAGTCCATGATCCACTGCTGGGGCGGGAGCAGAGAAGGCCTGTCTTGACTCGGTGGGTAGATGTCATGGGGTTGGGGAAACCTCCAAGCATGAGGCTAAGTCCCAGGACAGGTTGTAAATTAGGCCTCGATAGGCTCGTAACTCAGGAGGCCCCGGTTCTCCCGCTATCAGGTCAGGGACTTTCCCTTTATGTCCAGATAACATCACCTGTGCTGTTATATGAAAAACACACAGATCCCCCAGTACCACACAATAGCTGGGCATGGTGGTATAGACCTGTAATCTCAGCTCTCAAGAGGCTGAGGCAGGAGGATTGCTGTGAGTTTGAGGCCATAAAAGCATTACTGCAACAACAAAATATCACTTTGTGATATGGTATTAGAACAAAAGTTGAAAAGCTCACATGGTATGGAGGTCATTGTCCCACTCGGGAAAATGAGTAGGCTTCTGGGACATGCGGTAGCTCAGCTAAGCATGCGAGCATGTCTGCACTGATGAGTAGCCTTGTCTTCAGACATCTCCAGAAAATTTTCTCCATCCCAAACTACAAGACGCTATCCACTAAATAACCCTCCACAGTTTTTTCCTTCTTTCCAGCCTCTGATAGCCACCATTCTACTTTTATTCTCTATAAACTTGACTACTAGACACTTATTAGAGGTGCAACTCTACAATATTTTATTTACTTTGTGCTTGGTTTATTTCATTTGTCAGAATGGCCTCAAGATTCATCCACTCTATAGTGTGTGTCAGAATTCCCATTCCTTTTTAAGGCACAGTAATATTCCATTGCGTGTACAACCACAGTATATCCATTCATCTATTGCTGAGTTATGTCTTTTGGTGTGTGTGTGTGTGTGTGTGTGTGTGTGTATGCACAGTGCTGGGGAAGGAACCTAGGGTGTTGCACATGCTAGGCAAGCACTCTCTCCCTGAATGCCATCCCAAGTCTTTACATTTTTAAAAAAATTGTTTTAATAGCAAAGTATGGTAGTATATGTCTATAATACCAGTTACTTACTTGAAAGGCCAAGGCAGGAAGATCACAAGTTTTGAGGTCAGCCCAGGCAACTTCACGAGCACCTCTTTCAGAATAAGAGAAAGGGTTGGGATGTTGCTCCACTTAGCGCTTCCTGGATTTAATCCCTAGGACTGTTAAAAAATCAAGGCTTCACTGAAGTATCATTATCATACAATAGATTACACATATTAAAAGACGCTGCATGAAAGAGCTACATAAAACTGGGCGTGGTTGCACATGCCTGTAATCCCAGCATTCAAGAGGCTGAGGCAGGAGGATTGCTGTGAGTTTGGGGCCAGCCTGGGCTACATAGTGAGTTCAGAATCAGCCTGGACTCTAGAGTGAGACCCTCTCTGCCTCAAAAAAAAAAGACATTAACTGTGTGTCTCTTTATTTCTCTCTCATATATATATATATATATATGTATAAATATGTATTCATAAAAGCATTACTACAATAGAAAAATATTACTTTATGATATGGTAGTAAAACAACAAGTGCAAAGCCACAGGTGTGGAGGCAAAGCCGCAGGAAGTGAGTGTTCTGTCGCTTGTTGGAGAAGCAGCTGTTGCCTCTGGTGCAGCGGCCCAGCTCCTCCGTGAAAAGCTAGAGGGTGGGCTGTGAGGAAACAAAAGCTGGTGCTTTAGTACTGAGACTTTTCCAGGCCCAAAGCTTCAGCTGAAGGTAGGAAGAGTTTCTGGATTCTGCAGAATGGTTTTTATTTTTATTTTACTTATTGATACAATATCTTGCTCTGTGGTCCAGGCTGGTCCTGAACTCACTATGTAGGTCAGACTGATCTAGAATTCATGGCAATTCTCCCGTCTCAGCCTCCCAAGTGCTGGAATTATAGGGATGTGCCACTACATCTGGCTGATGTGGTACCAGGGTACCTATCCTGGGTCTTACGCTTGCTAGGCAAGTGCTCTACCTGCTGAGCTGTGTGTCCCAGGCCCTCAGGATGGTTTTTAAAGCCCTGACATCTCCATGCGACACCAGGGCTGTCACTCAAGAGCTGGCTACTTAATTCCCACTGACTTGGAACAGAACTGCTCAGTTTCCAGAGCTAATAAATAATTCACTTGTGCCAACAAGCTCAGTGATTAGTGTGCTCATCTAGTGTGCCCAAGGCCCTGAGTTTGATTCCCCAGGATTCCGTAAAAAGTAATCACATAAGCTGTGTGGTGGTACATGCCTGAAATTCGAGCACACAGGAGGCTGAGGCAAGACTGTCATGAGTATGAGGCTAGCTTGGGCTACAGAACGAGACCCTGTCTCCAAAACAAAACAAAACAAAAACAAAAATGCAAAACAAGAGTAGGCAAATAGGAAACACTGAGTAAGTGTCAGGGATCTTCAGTCCCTCACAGGACACCGTCAGCGCTGGGCACTGGAGGGGGACGTACTGACGAAACCGGGTCCCTAAGCTAGGTTCCCTCAGGTTTGTGGGCTCACTGACCTCCTTGTCTTTGTTGACGAGGCTAAAGGGTTTATTCAAAGCCGGCTCTGAGGAGGTGGACATGGCTGTTTGCTTTAAATCACTGTCCCCCCATATACGGTCGTGAGGGTCTTTCATAGCAAGGAGCAAGGAGGGACACAGACAGCCAGACCACCTCTCCACCCTCACTCCTGTCTTTCAGTGCTTCCCTCTTTCCCACGGAAAGGCACCTTACTTCCTGAAGCAGCACTGCAGGTTCTGTCCCTTCCCTTCCCTGGGGATGAGAAGAGAAGGGGGTTTGGTACACTCTGGCAGGGGGATATTCCGGCAAGATGCTTATTTCTGAAAAAGAAAATCTAATACACACTTCAGTTTTGCAGGTCACAGAAAGGCTTTGTGTCCAGGGCATGAGAACATTGGTTCTGAGAGTATTGTGGTTTGGATCTGGAATGTCCCCAAAAGTGAAGTTGTGCTTCCACCAATTTGCAGCTCTCCACCCATGAATGGACTTGTGATACTGTGAGCTAAAATAACCTTATCCTCCCCAGATTTGTGTATGACAGGAATTTTGTCACAGCAACACAATAAATAAATAAATAAATAAATAAAATAACTAAGACATAAATTGGTACCAAGAGTGGGGTTGTTGCTGTGACTTTCCCTGACCATGTGGTTTGGAAACCTTGGAGTTGGTTTGGGGGCAGAGTTTGGAAAGATTTGAGGATGCCAGTTGGAAAAGCCTTAGAGTGTTCTGAGTTGACCTTAATGGGAGATTCTGGTTGGAGCTCAGGAGACCAGAATGCTAATGGAAGTGTGGATCGGAAAGGCCAAGCGCAAGAAGTTTCAGATGGGAAGAAGGACTTTATTGGCAAGCGGTCTAAAAATCATGCATGTTACACTCTGGCAGAAAGGCTGTCAGCATTTTGGTCTTGTCCAGATATTTTGCATGAAACTGAGATTAAGGGCAGTGGGCTTCTTAACTTAGTGTAAGAAATCTCAAGGCAGCCTGCTACTCAGGCTGTCAGTTGGGTACTATTTGCTGCTTTTGGCCAACACCATGGTGAAAGTCAGGAGAAAACGGTAGAGAAAAATGATATAAAGAGTTCTCAGTGGCACATTAAAATGGCCTGCAATGGTGAGGCCAAAGAGCACTGGCAAGTTAAAGAGACTAGAATTCAAAAGAAGTGAGGCATTTGGAATCAGGACTGTAAGAAAGAGTCCTTGAGGATATCTCAGGAATCAACAAGATCCTACCCTTTGAAGGGTGCAAAAGCAACAGATACTGTTCTGAGAAGAGTATCCCAGTGCTCCCTGTAGGGCCAAAGAGGAAAGTGCTTGCCAGAGTTCAAATCCCTGTATTTCAGCAGTCCAGGCACTCAGAAGCTGTGACAGCCATGGCACAAGGGGAACAACTACATTTTAAGCCAGTGCCAGGTCTTGGTCACGACCATGTGGTCCTGGCTTTACAGCCATGCAGAATGGAAGAGTTGTGGGGTCATATAGGGTTCTGCCTCTAGGTAGCAGGCTGTGACTGTTGGAGAGATTATGTCAACTTGAGGCAATCAGGACCCACACCTGGATTAGGGTTTGGGAACCACACCCAGATTAGGCAATTGGGAACCAGCCTGGATTAGAGTGTGAGTGATTTGTGCACCGGCCAATGAGGGAAGAGCACCCACCTGGATGTGGGAGGCCCAACTGGAACTCCAGCGGTATAAAAGGAAGGAAGAAGGAAGATTGCTACAGCTTCTTCCTCTGGGAAAGCTCTCGCCTTCACAACTGTCTATGGACACCCGCTTGCTACATACCACACCTCTTCAGCACAGATTCGCTCCAGTCTCGACTTGCACCTGTGTGCTCATTGCCGATCCTCAGCTGCCAATCTTCAGGCTCCAGCCTTCACCATGGTTCTCTGAACAACCGAGATTTACAGCAGACTCTCACCTCATTGACTGTCCTGCAGTCCCAGATGGGAGATCTACTTCATGGCTGAGCAGCCATCTTGGACTATCTCAATTCTCAGATTTGTAAGCCTTCCTAATAGATCCTTTTGTTATAAAATCTGTAAATTATGCCTCTTGAAAGAACTCAAACTAATACAAAGGCCTTCAGAGGAAGGCCTTGGGGGCTAGGCAGTGTGCCCTTGGAAGGCAGTGGGTGAAGTTGTGAAGGAGGAGCCTAAGGTGTAATGGAGACCCCCAAAATTTGGAGAAGCCAGGGAGTATGGGTCATAAGCCGGGAAAGCCGCAGGCCGCGAGTGGATCCAGCCCACAGGAGAGGTGGAGGTTGCAGCAAGCTGCGATGCTGTTGGGGTGGGACCATCAAGCCCTTTGGAGCTCACATCTTGCACGCTGCCACAGTTTACTCCAGGTGCTGGACATGGAGCTACAGAAGCTAACTCTTGCCCTGCCAGGTTTGGAACTTGTTTTGGTCTAATTACCTTCTGTCCTGCTAGTCCTCCCTTTTGGACTGGGAGTGGTTAGCCTGTGCCCTTCTATCTTGGAGGCAATTAATCTTTCTTTGATTCTCATTGGAGCTGACAGCTGAGAGCTTGCCTTGGGTCTCAGAGGAGACTTTGGGCTTAAACTGTTTTTTTTTTTTTTTTTTTTTTTTTTTAGCGGTACTGGAACTATTAAGACTTTGGCAGTTCTTAAAGAAGGACTAGATGCAATTTTCATGGGGAGAAGGACATGAGTCTTTTGGAGGCCATGGGCAGAATATTGTGGTTTCATCTGAAGTGTCCCCCAAATGTCTCATGTATCTGGATGGTACGGATTATCTCTGGAACCATGTGTTGCTGGGAGATTGCGCCCTTGTCTGGAGGGGTTGTTTATGGGCATATGGTGGAAGATGTGTGAGTGTATTAGATTACAGTTGTTCGGATTGGATTACATGGGTGTGGTGGGGGTTAAGCCTGGAAGGGGCAGAACACTGAGGCTGGACCCTGATGGGGCGGATCACTGGGATGGGACCTGAGAGGATAAATGCAACTTTTGCCCTTCCTCTTGGACTGGACTTGACTTGTTTTCTTGTTTGTAACGTCATGAGGAGCTGCCCCCACCTTCACCTCTGCCATGTGCTTCTACTGTTGTCAGTCGCCCGTGCATGGACTATGACCTAATGAAACTGTACGTTAGAATAAATTTTTCCTCCCCTAATTTTTGCATGTCAGGTATTGAGTCACAGTGATAAAGAAGTAATTAAGATATGGAGGCTCAGAGGACAGGCTCTTGACTTTCCTCAGTGGCTGCTTAGACATGAAGATGGGGGTGATGAGGAAGGGATGCCCCTATAGTCACCTCCTCCTTGAGATGCAGGTGTCCCCTTCAGCCAAGGTGCTAGGAGGAGCTCAGCCGCAGTCAGGGCAGGACAGGATCCCTCCTCCCTGGGTCTGATGACCTGTTCAGTCCTGTTGACTGTTGTCACCAGCACAAGTTGATGAGTGTCCAACAAGGTGAGGCTGCGTCTTTGGGCCCGACTGAAGCTCCCCTCTGCTTCTGCCTTCTTGGTCTCTCTGGGGGACATTTCTGCGTGTCTCATGCAGCACCAGGAAGTCATGACTCAACGGGAGGAGTAGCTCACTCTTTGTTTATTTTGCACAGGTGCAGATCAGCTTTGACACTGGCATTGGGGCATTTTATGGACCTCCCTAAAAGCAGAGAAGCCAGCTAAAGGGTCCAACCTAGCTGAGCCCTTCTACTGGGCAGCAGAGCTCAGTCTCTCGGACACACCAGCGAATATTTGCTGCCTCCTGGGTCCTTTCTGGGACATCAGTGTACCTCTGAGGATGTCCACAGTGTCATGGCTCTATGTTCTCCCCACGGTCTTCCCTGAGACCTGTGCCTCTGCCCTGTCTGCCACTTTCCCCCAGTTACATCAGAGCTTTTGTGCGTGTTTTTGTTTTCACTGTTTAGTGGAATAGAGTGGTTTTTAAGCTATGTGTGGGCACTTTTGTGTTCCCTGGAAAAGCCCTGGCCTTAAAGTGGCAACTGTAGTTAAGGTAACAAAGTACTCAGGTAAAGGGGAAAGGATTCCTGGTTGAAGGGATTTTTTTTTTGGTGTCCTACAGGTTAAAGAGAGATATCTGTCTGTCCATCTGTCTGATATACTACATGATCTATTTATCAGGTCATACCTCTCATCCTCTCTCTCTCAGGTGACGGGGTAGGTCTGCTTTTCCTGGGAGGCAGATAATTAGACATTACTATCAATAAGAAAAATGACTTCAAATATGGAAGTAAGAAACAGCCCAGTGTGGCAGAATCCCACGATGCCATTCTCCAATGCCACCCAGGGCATCTCACTCCTCATGGCAGATCTTCTCAGCCTTCATGCTAATGACACTTGGGGCTGAGTCCTTCTTTGCTGTGGGGCTGCCCTGTGTATTGAGGGTGACTTACCGGCATCCTTGGCCTCCAGCCACTAGAAGGGATAGATACCCCGCCTATTCCTCCTGTCAAGAGTTGTGACAGAAAATGTCTCCCGACAAGGCTGAGGGCACCTCAGAGAGGCAGGATCCTCCCGGCTGTCCTCAGATCTAGGGCAATGGCCTCTGTTTGACTTTGCTATTCACTATTAGCAAAGGACACAAACTCAGCAAAGTGGCTTATAGCAATTAGATGAAAGTGGAAACCACTCCTGCTCAGCAGAGGAGAGGTTCCGGGGAGGGATGGTTTGTGCTACCCAGGACAACAGAACCCACTCTGTATGTGGTGCAGGAACTTTAACTTTCCTTCATAAACGTCTACAAGTGCCCAGTTTCCCTGTGTGTTCTTTGACCCAGCCTTCGCATTACACTGCTTCTCTGACATGTTCCATGTATATTTGTAGAGACAGCCATGTTTTCAACCTTCAGAAAGGTAACAGCTTAGCTGAGTGGCTTTCCTTTCTGGTCTGGTGTGATTTCAGGGTCACATGGGCTGACCTGGGGTGGGGACTTCTCCCTCTCACATGTGGCTGCTGTCTGACACAAGTCTGTCTCTGTGGTCCTCTCTCCTCCTTCCCGCCTCCCACCCCCTTTCTCTTCTCATCCTCAGCACTGGGGTTTGTGAGGGTCTCACCCCACGATGCCACCGTCTGTCCCAGTGTCTTCCACTGGCCTCCTATTGGGGCTTTCCTTCTTCCATCCCACATAAGCTCTGCTGCAAACCCTGAGCAGCTGGGGTTTCTGCTTACTGGCTGTGTCATCGAAATCCAGACTTCTTGTGGTGACGAGGGTGACTCCATTTTGTAGTGCTTATGCTATTCAAGTTATGTTTGCTGTATGAGTTAGTTAAACTTCTGTCATTTCTGTATCTTCTCCTAATTCTGTTAATTGTAGCAAGTATAGAGGTGCTATGAAAGCCCCTGACTTTTGTAAGCCTAACGTGCTGTAATTCTCTGTACTTTTGAAATTCTGTAATTTTCCATAACCCCAAATTGTGACTTTCTGTAACCAGGTGGTGAGTTAATCTTGTGATAAATTGTACCCAGTGAATTCCCTGCTGTCCTTGTAACTCCTCTGGCCCCAAGGCCAGACGTGTGGCATTCTGCCAAAATGAGATGTGCTAAAAGCCATATGTCACCCACCAAAGATGATCATTGGGTGTCAGATTATGATTGGCCACTTGGTAACAGTGTGGCCTACCCCAAAGAGACAAAGAAATCTAAATTTAATAGGTCACCTAAAGTGTCTATGTTTATTTGTCAAATTGTAACTGGTTGCTATGTAAATGATGTAAAATTCCTCCTCTGTTGCCTTCATAAGTGCTCTGCAAAGCTTGCCTGGGGGCTGCTCTCTGAAGATTCACTTGGAGTCCAGGGACAGCCCAGCAGTTGTCCTGATAACATCCTGGCCTTGATAACATCAGGACCATAATAAACAAACCTTACCTTGCTCCAGTTGGCATTTGGTCATCTCTTGATTTTGACCTATAACACAAGGAAGAGCCAAAGCCTGCAAGAGCCACACTGCTGGCTGAAGTCACACCACCAGCAAGGGAATGTTTTTTAAAGGGATTAGTAACTAGGCTGAACAGGTCCCAGGAGGGCCCCTGGAAGTTGGCTTCAGGCCTAATTCCCAGGTGATATTCGCCTCCCCCTTCATTTCCAGGGCTACGTTTTCACTGGCAGCTGCGGAGAATAGGGAGTCTCCGGATGCACTGAAGGCAGAGCCCCACCTGGCCGCATTCTGATCTCTACCCCCTCACCTGGTTGCGGGTCTGGTGTCTCCTCATCCTCCTCATTTTTGCCCTGCGCTTCCTTTCTCCTCTGCGGACAATCCCGTCGACCCTCTCCCTTTGTCTCTTCCCACGTAGATGACCAGTGAAGTAGGCTCTACCTGTGTAGTTGGACCACTTGGTGGGAGATGCCATTCCTTCTTGGGCGATTGCGCTGACCACAATGAAGTGTTGGACGAGCTGTATGTGAGGAAGCAGGAGCTTGATGAAAGCCCACAAGACTATCTTCTTCACGTAGCACACTCCGTACTGTTTGAAGGTGGCCAAGATTAGATGCCTCCTACTAGAGGTAATAGAACCTTATGTATTACTTCAATTAAGATCGATTTGTTTGCTGTTTTATGAATTGGGTTATTATTTCACTCACAAAGTCACTGGCTGTATGTGGTTTCCAAGATCAATGAACGGTATTTACATCCTACTGCCAAATGAAATGTTTCTGGAACTTAGTGGCACTTCCTGACAGCTGCGTCACTCAGGTGGCCAGCTGCCCTCCCCTCCATTGATTGGGCTGGCTTTCTCATGAGTGCCATGTTCAATGGCTCAAGGTGTCCCTTTTCAGAACATTGCTATTGCGTTATAGCTCGGTCATTTCCTTTTCTGGTGTATCTCATGTGAATTCAACATTTAAGTGTTAAAAAAAGAAAAATAAAAAGGTCCGGAGGACTAGCTCAACAATTAGAGTGCTCACCTAGCATGTACAAGGCCCTGAGCTTGTGTCCCCAGGACCTCAGCAAATGCCTGTAATCTCAGCTCTGTGGAGAATGAGGTAGGAGGTTTGCTATGAGTTTGAGGCCAGTCTGGGCCAAATAATGATTTCTGGACTGCAGAGCGAGACTCCATCTAAAAAAAAAATCATAAGAATTGTTAAAAGAGGGCTGGAGGAATAGCTCAACAGTTAAAGTGCTTGTCTAGCAAGCACTAAGTACCCAAGGTCGATTCCCCAGCACCACATAATCTGGGCATGATGGTGCACACCTGTAATCCCAGCACTTGGGAGGCTGAGGCAGGAGGATTGCTGTGAGTCTGAGGCCAGCCTGGGCTCCATAGTGAGTTCATGACCAGCCTGGGCTGCAGAGTGAGACCCTGTCTCAAAAACAAACAACCACAAAGGAATTGTGAAAGGAAAATGTGAATAAATTTTTGAATGGCTCTGGGGAATTACACGAAGCTTGGAAGTATACATAAAAAGCAAGGCGTAAATAAGAGGACTGTGCACAATAAATGCATACTTCAGTGTGCTTAATGCCGGACCTCAGAGTTGAACTGAGTCAGAGTCATGGTTGAATAACACAGTGGACTGAGGGAGTGGCAGAAGCAGAGCCCAGACTGAGTAAGTGGGATGTTCAAACACTCGGGACTTTATAAGAAAAACTAAGAAGTGAATAATGTGTAGGAAAGAGCAGCCACACACTATGCACACTGTCTACTCATGCTTACCGCACGGTGACAGACACAAAGGTTAACTCTGCAGCGAGGACTTAATTTTCATCTGGTCACTGTGGAAAGGATGAAAGTAAAAGCTACTTCCAGGTGATGACAGGGGGAGACAGATACTTTTGTATTAAGTGGGCAAAACTTTTTAGGTGGTGTCATTTCAAACTTTGTAAAGCTGCATGCAGGAAGGTGCCGACTCTGGCACAGATGAGGCCAAAGCCTGGAGGTCTGCCTCCAGAGTATGGTAATGACATTGAGTATCCGGAGCTTCCCCAGGGTCTGGGGTGTGCAGGAACAGTGCCTTCCAGGCTGGCCCCCAAAGACCTCCTCTTCTACCAAAGGGGAGGGCCAGGGATTTCCTCTGTGTGTGTATGTGTGTGTGAAGAAAATAGAACTGAACGTGCAGTGTGTTATATGTTATTTCACTGAATGCATTTATATCTTTTCATGTGATCTCTGGCATGGTGGTCATTATCCTTTCAGAAAATCAGATACTGGGGGGCGGGGGCTGGAGGAAGAGCACAGCAGTTAGAGCATTTGCCTAGCAAGCGCAAGGTCCTGGATTCAATTCCTCAGCACCGCATAAACTGCGCATAGTGGTATGTGCTTGTAATTCCAGCACTTGGGAAGCTGAGGTAAGAGGATTGGTGTGTGTTTGAGGCCAGCCTGAACATCTTTTTTAAAAGCTATTTTTAAATTATCTTAAGAAACACAAAACAGTACTCTTTGAAGAAGTCAATCATTTTATTTTACCTCTGTGCAGGCCTGTGTGAACATATCTAGTCAGTGTTTTACTGGAAAAATGAGGGGAAAAGGGAGAGAGAAAGAGAGAGAAAGACAGAGAGAGAAAGGAGATTTTATGTTTAACTAGATACTAGTAGACATATCTTCTTATGAACACAAAATATGAACATGTCTTTATAAAGCTAGTGGCTTAATTTAACAAAGATACTCCAACACGCACATCATCTGACATGCCCCACAGTGCCTCTCCACTGAAAGGCATTTACGTTTATAGTTTGAGGAGGGATCTATATCCCTTTTTTCCTAACGGCTTCACCCAGTACCATTTTCTTTGAGCTCTTGTAGCCACAGCGGAGGACTCCTCTCTAGACAACACACTTAGACATATTCTTACTCCTTTTATTTTGTAAATTCCACAGAGACCCTTCTCATTTGTGTACACTTGCATTTTTAAGCATTTCAGTTTTAGTTTCCACCTCAGGCTCCCATTAAGTCCAGCGTGTATCTCTTTGCCGTGAGCTCTGTGAGAGTCAGGATTGTCTGTCAACTTGGTATCTGTAGTACTTACAGCTCAGCAGCTTCCTCCACAAACTGTTGTTGAAGGAAGTAGATGAAGGAATAAATGATGGGCCCACGTGACAGGCTATTTTTATTGCTTTCATTTCAGAGGCTGCTTCCTAATGACATAATAGGAGGCAACTTAATCTCATTATTTACAGGCCTCCAAATCCATTTCAGGTTACTTTGAGGACTGTTAGCTAAGCAAAATCGATCCCTTCAATACTGTTTGCATTTCAATTAGCTTTGGCTTTGTGGGTCAGGAAGTCTCTACCTGTGACTCTACTAAGAGTCACATTTCCAGGACTCCAGGACTTAACAGCCTCTCCCAGGGCCACATTGAGAGCTGCTCACCTAGGAAAGGCTCATAGGGAAGCTATTTCCTGCAGGGTCTTATGCTGGTTGTTGTGGCGAAAGGCAAAGTCAGATCAGACATGGTCCCCGCTCTCAAGGATCTTGGAATGCTGAGAATGAGTCCATTTTGAGGAGTTCATGGGGAAGGAAGATGGAATCAAGGTGGTCGTGGCTGAGTTAGACTGTCTCTGCTAGTCCTTCATACGTATTGCTTCCTTCAACCTTTACAAGAATCTATACTACAGCTACTACTATTAGCCCCCATTAGACAAAAGGAAGTTACTGAAGCAGGATTCTGTCTTAGCTTTATTATGCTAAAACTCACACTTGGGCCTGGAGGAATAGCTCAGCAGTTAAAGCTATTACCTAACAGCTCAAGCCCCTGAATTCAATTCCCCTGTACCACATAAACTGGGCATGGTGGCACAGGCTGTAATCCCAGTACTTGGGAGGCTGAGGCAGGAGGAGGATTGCCATGAGTCCAAAGCCAGCCTGGGCTACGTGGTGAGGTCAGGACCAATCTGGGCTATAGAGTAAAAACTTGTCTTTAAAAAGAAGAAGAAAAGCCATCTAAAACTCACATGTGGATCAGGCATGTTCAACCCCATGGCCTGCCATTTTTTTTTTACCTCAACTTTAAAAAATGTTAATGAAAAAAAATTAAAAGTTTCAGGTTTTTAAAATTTTTTATTTATTATTATTATTATTTTTTGAGACAGGGTCTTGCTCTGTAGTCCAGTGCAGGCTGGTCCTGAACTTACTGTGCAGCACCCAGGCTGGTTTCAGATACAGAACAATTCTCCTGCCTCAGTCTCCTAAATGCTGAGAGTACAGAAATGTGCCACCACCACACCTGCTGTATATGGTGCTAGAGCATCAAATCCAGGGTCTTGGGCTTGCTAGGCAAGTATTAGGCAAGCACTCTTATCACTGAGCCATGTCTCCAGTCCCTAGTAGTTATGTATGTACATTAACTATATTACATATTTTATATGTAGTCCAAGATAGTTTCTCTTCTCGCATAAAAAAAAGGCTACAGATTATCTCCAAAAAATACTTCCACACTTGGTAATGTTATATTAGCACATATTTTACAAATAAGAGTGGATACCTGTTTTTATTATCTTAAAAATATTTAAAATGTTCTCTCTTTATTGAAAGACTCCGTGATGCAATTTTTATGGGAAAGAAAGCAGGACTAGAGGGGCCCATCTAAGAAGTCTGATACGAAGATACTGGAGGGATTTTGCAGATTTGGGCTCTGGAGTCAGAATGTTCATCTTCCACCTATTTGTTTTTTTCCCAGCTCAACCATAGCATCTCCCTAGAAGCCAGCATTAGTCTGAATTTGAGGGATGGGGCCAAGAGAAGTAGGAGAGCTGAGGACCTCCTTCCCCCCTTGCTTGGGTTGCTTCATCCGCTGTCAGAAAAAGGCAAAGAGCCTTGGAGGCAGTGAAGAAAATTTCCATATAACGACGGCAGTTCTGAACAAACTTCACCTTCACCCCTCCATACTGTGCTTTGTGAAGCTTGATTCAGACTGTGGAGAGACGGAGATTAGCACACTGCAGGCGAGACTTCCGGTGTCTTTTCCATTCACTTCCGGTGCCCTTCCCTACTACTTTCCGGGCTCGTTGGCAACCATCCCAACGACTGTCAGCCTTGCGGTGGCGTGTCCTTGCATCAGCCTGAGACACCAGTGGCCTTCTATACCCTGCACCACGGCCTGGGGCTTTGGTACCACTTGGGGCGGGGTCTCCTCTCTGCTCCTGAGGTCTGAGTTTCAGCTTGTTGGTGCCCTTCTCCCCAAATGCAAAGGCTGCAGTTTTCTAGGACCTCCCTTTATTTCGCCTGGCTGAGTGGTGGCCACTCCTTGCAGCTGGTGCAGCTGTATAATTCATGTTGTCACCGCCTCCCGCTTTCTCAGTCATTTCCTTAGCTTTATATGGGCTCCATTGCTCTGTGTAGGCATTTGTTTGGGGATGCCCTCTGGGAGAGGGAGTTGGGTTAGTGGTGGAGCGGTGCAGTGGAGGTAGACATGCGCTATTGCCAGACGACACCAAGGGCTCTCACTAAAGGTCAGCAGCGCAAAGGGTAATCTTATTTTTGAACAACTAAGAATCTCAATTCTCAGGGAGATCATTATTCTCTGGACTCTTGCATATCCTCTTTCCTTCTTTCTCCTCCTTCCCTCCTCTCGTTCTTCCTCTATCCCTCTCTTCCTCCCTTCCACTAGAGATAGTCCAGGAGCTTACTTAGCAAGTGCCATACCATTGAGCTACTTCCCCAGATTCCCCTCACTGCTCCCCTACAAATGTTTCCACAATTCATTGATTTTTTTTTTTTTTTTTTTTTTGAGACAGGGTCTCATTCTGTAGCCCAGGCTGGTCCTGAACTCACTATGGAGCCCAGGCTGACCTTGGACTCACAGCAATCCTCCTGTCTCAGCCTCCCAAGTGCTGGGATTACAGGCGTGCGCCACCCCCCCCCCCCCCCCCCCCCCCCCCCCCCCCCACCACCCCCAGCTTATGTGGTACCGGGGAATTGAACTCCAGTACTTAGTGCTTGATGTAGCACTTGCTAGGCAAGTGCTTTAACTGCTGAGCCATTCCTCCAGCCCACAACTCATCAATTTTTAACAGTCACCTTAAGTAAGCAAATTAATTTTTTTTTTTGCAATTGCCTTTCAAGAACTCTGGTTTTCTCTGATTTTTTTTTCATATAAAAAATCTTGGAAGGGTATTTTTTAGTGCCTCAGTTGTATAATGTTCAGGAACATGAGGAATGACACTGTCACTCCCAAATAAGGAGGCAGGCCACACCTATGTTTCTATGGTTCCTTGTTGGGTGGGGAGGGAAAGACTTCTACGGTCTCATGAGCAGTTTCCTGGCTGGACAGCCTGGGTCTGAACTGGGCTGTCCTGGCTGAAATACTGGCCTTCTCGGATACTGCCAGTGTTTCTTCCTGCCTCCCTCGCCTACCTGTATAATTCTGCTTGATACTGCACTCCAGAATGACTTAACTGGTCTTGTTCCCTTATCTGAGGGCAGGACACTGAAAGGTGACAGAGTCACATGGTGCTTTCTGCTTTGCAGAGATTAAAAAGGAGCTTGAAGCAGTCTGTTGGATGTCTTGTGAACATGAGACACTGTATCGTGAAGGTTTAGAATACAGAAGACCATGGGGGTACAGTGTTTACATTCGCCTCCATAGAACCCAACCTGCCTTCACTTGGAAACAGAATCACAACTAAAGAAGAGAACTTCCTTAAGCAGAGAAGCTACTACAGGTGAGGGTTTCTTACATTTTCATTGTTCTTCCTATTAGGTTCCTGTAAGAGTTATAAAAGAGGATACAATCTTAATGCTTAGCAGGAGATGCAATCTGGGAAAACGATTCTTCCTAGACAGTTGTGTGACATTTTCTTTCTAGAGATTTGGAGAGACCTGCCCATTTAATATCAGGTTTTCTTGGTGGTACTCAATACTCAGTATTGCCTTGAAGGGGGGGAGGGTCTGGTTTAATGGAACATTAGGATTGTAGATGAAAAGACCTAGGGGGAGGGGATTGAAGTTCCATGTTTCCTTCTTAACAGGTGTGATATTTGGTAAGTTAGCTTCTGTTTTTCTGTGTTGAGAAGAGGCCTGGTAATACAACATTTCAGTTTTTTGTGAAGATTAAGTGGACAGTGTAAATATTGCTGGTCCACAGAATGCATTCATTATATATTAAATAGTATATGTGCACAATTATGTTGTGCCTGTGGGGCACTTATTTTAAATTTGGTGGACTGTCTGAAAACCTTCAGGGCACTTTTTGGATAATACCAACTGGTTTATACTTTTTTTTTAGTTCTGAGATTCGAATTCAGGGTCTTATGCATAGCAGGCAAGCACTTTGCCATTGAGCTACATAATTTTTATATTTTAAAAATATTTTTCCCAATTTTATTGATGTGTGAGTGTGTGTGTGTGTGTGTGTGTGTGTGTGTGTGTGTGTGCAAAATTTAAGCTTTACAATGGAGTTGAGCATTTTGTGCACATACGCATCCTGCCAAGGACACAAGGGCTTTCCCACTCTCTTTCTGTCCCTCCCCCTGAACTATATAATTTTTAAATGCCCAGCCCATTTAAAAATATTTTGAGACAAGGTCTCATCAAGTTGTACAGGCTGGCCTGTCAGTTCTTTCTTTCTCCTTCCTTCCTTCCTTCCTTCCTTCCTTCCTTCCTTCCTTCCTTCCTTCCTTCCTGAACTCACTGTGTACCTCAGCAGTCCTCTTGCCTCAGCTCCTGAGTGCTAGGATTACATGAGTGCACCACCACGTCCAGCTTATGTGATCCTGGGGAATCAAACCCAGGGACTTGTGCCTGCTGGGTAAATGCTCTAACCACTGAGTTATATCCCCAGCCCAATCTGTACTTCTTTAAGAACATTTTATTTGAGACAGTCTCACTCTGTAGCCCAGGCTGGCCTTCTACTCAAGGCTATCCTCCTGCTTCAGCCTCCTGAGTGCTGGGATTACAGGCAAGGCAAGCACTTTAACTGCTGTGCCATTCCTCCAGCCCCTTTAAGAACATTTAAAGAAAGGTTGCCTAGGCACATCTGGCCAGTGAATTATATGTTGTGAAAAAAAAAATCTTAAAATTACCAGATAGAAGAAAGAAATGTAATCTTGCTTTCAAAAACTTTTTTTCTACGTTGCTAGGGACTGAAACCACGGACTTTTGTGTGATGGACACGACCACTGAGCTACACTCCAAGCTGTAGTCTGGCTTTGAAAAGGACTTTTAGTTTTGTAGAGTTGATGCTGAGAGTCAAAATTTCATGGATTTTGTCTTCAAATCTACCCAGAACTGGAGACCCCAGATGAGAGCTCTATTCAGATGGCAGGTGGCAAGGACTTTGGCGAAGAATAAGGAATGAAGGGTGGGGACTTCCTCCTCCTAATTATACCTTCACGTCAGCAGGTGCTCGGTTCTGTTTCCCAGTTGGTCTGTCTCCTGGTTGGTCTCTCTCCTAGTGTTGAGGTGGAGCCTGACTCCGATCCCACAGTGATCAGCTAGACTGTAGGGCTGGGTTATAGATGGCCAACCACAGCCAGAGGTAGGGAGCTCCTAGGCAGGTCTTCCTAGGAGCCTGTGTGCCTAGAGAAGAGCTACCCATTTTGCCACCGCTTTGAAGCTGAACTTGACATCCTTGGGCACATTTCATAGTTTGTGATTGAAGGCACTCTGCTCTGTCCAAGGAGGCCACCTTTCCCTGCGTGCAGACCCCCGGAACTGTTCTGGGGAGATGCCTCTGTGGAAGCATCTCTGCCGGCGCTATCACATCTGGGTCCTGGGCTGTTACATGCTGCTGGCCATTGTCGCTCTGCGGCTGTCTCTCAGATTCAGGTGTGACTTCCATCACCTCGACCTGGCCTCCAGGGAGTTTCAGCACGAGTACTGCAGGGACATCTTGTACAATTCCCTGAAGCTGCCAGCAAAGAGGCCCATCAACTGTTCAGGCATTGCCCGAGGGCACCAGGAAGCAGTGATCCAGGCAATCCTGAATAACCTGGAGGTCAAGAAGAAGAGGAGGCCCCTCTCTGATGCTGACTACCTCCAGCTGGCCAGAGACTGCGAGGCCTATAAGGCCGCAAGGAAGTTCATCCAGTTCCCCCTGAGCAAGGAAGAGCTGGACTTCCCGATTGCGTACTCCATGGTGGTGCATGAGAAGATCGAGAATTTCGAGAGGCTGCTGCGAGCTGTATATGCCCCTCAGAACATCTACTGCATCCATGTGGATGAGAAGGCTCCAGACACATTCAAAGAAGCTGTCAGGGCGATTGTTTCCTGCTTCCCGAATGTCTTCGTGGCCAGCAGGACAGTTCGGGTGGTGTATGCCTCATGGTCCAGGGTGCAGGCAGACCTGAACTGTATGGAGGACCTGCTCCGCAGTCCGGTGACATGGAAATACTTCCTGAATACGTGTGGGACAGACTTTCCTATAAAGACCAATGCAGAGATGGTCCAGGCCCTCAAGATACTGAATGGGAAGAACAGTATGGAGTCAGAGGTGCCAAGTGAGTACAAGAAAAACCGCTGGAAATACCACTATGTGGTGAAGGACACGTTGTACTTAACCAACATGAGGAAGGCTCCTCCCCCTCAAAACTTAACCATGTTCACTGGCAACGCCTACATTGTGGCTTCTCGAAACTTCATTCACCATGTCTTATATAACCCCAAGTCCCAACAGCTGATCGAGTGGGCAAAGGATACCTACAGCCCCGACGAGCACCTGTGGGCCACCCTGCAGCGTGCCCCCTGGATGCCTGGCTCGTCTCCCGTGCACCCCAAGTACGATGCCTCAGACATGACGGCCATTGCCAGGCTGGTCAAGTGGCAGCAGCACGAGGGAGACGTCGGCAAAGGGGCCCCCTACGCACCCTGCTCCGGGACCCACCAGCGGGCAGTCTGTATCTACGGGGCTGGGGACCTGCACTGGCTACTGCAGAACCATCACCTGCTGGCCAACAAGTTCGATCCGGAGGTGGATGACAATGTGCTTCAGTGCCTGGAGGAGCACCTCCGGCACAAGGCCTTCTACGGGATGGCCCTGTGAGTCATATGCCTGAGGAGCGCTGCGTGGGCCCGGGAGGCAGGTGATGACGGCAGAGCTGGTGGGGCCGACCTGCGAGGATCTGCAGCATCCTCTGGGCGAGGGGTGGGCCGCACTGGAGCGTGGACGAGTAGATCCTTGCAGACTGCCGCCCTGGGAGAGGCCAGCAGTCACCTGTCCCCCCCCCCCCCCCCCCCCCCCCCCCCCCACCCTGTCCTTTCTTTTCTGACTTCCTCCAGTGAGCACAAGAACCACTGCTGTTGGGCGTAAAGGAGGCAGGGGACTCTGGAATCCGGATCAGCGTCTGGTTTTATTTCAGCTCACAGAGATGTGTTCTCAATGCCTCCAGCCTGGGAATGAGGTGGGACTTCCACAGAAAGATTTCCCTTTGGTACTGTTAGCTTAAAAATAAACATCTCCTGATTCAAAGCTCTACCTCTACGTGTCACCTTAAAAGTCAGAAACAATATAGAGACTCAACGTGTCAGATTTTTTTCCCCGTAACTACTGGTGACATTAAAAATCTCTAGGGGCTGGCTAGTCTCTTGCCCAACACCAGCAAACTGCATGAACAACGAATTCCCAAGAACACAGAGGCGCTGAGCGGACTCCTTCCCAGAGGGAGCCCCTCCTCCTCTGGTTTACAGTGCCAGGTTGGTAACTTCTGTAAGGGAAAACGCAGGGTGATTTAACCAGTTTGACCACCCCTGGCCTTATGGGGGATTATGGCACCAATTTCACCAGCTTTACAGCCAGAGCTGGTTTCATACAGGTAACAGCTATTGACGTAGGAGGAATATGATTCACTGTGCAAAAAGGAACATAATTTTGAAGGGGGAGGGAAGCCTGCACTGTTAATAATTATAGTGAAAAATGAAAATAAACCAGGACTGGTGCTGGGAGCATAGCTCAATAGTTAGAGCACTTGCCTAGCAAGCACAAAGCCCTGGGTGTGATTCCCTAGCACATGAGCCGGTTGTGGTGGTGCACGCCTGTAATCCCAGGACTTGGGAGGCTGAGGCAGGAGGGCTGCCATGCATTTGAGGACAGCCAGTTCAGGACCAGCCTGGACTACAGTGCAAGACCCTGTCTCAGAAAAACAACAACAACAACAACAACAACAACAACAACAACAAAGCAAGCAAAAGAGGACCCCCCCCCCCCCCAAAACACGGCAACCTTATAAAAATCCCAAATCAAACCAAACAAAACCTAACAGAAAGGAAAATAAAACCAGGACAGTTTAGCTAAACTGTGATGTTCAATCATTGCATAGTTGGGCCTATTGAGTCAAAATTCTCTTGTTCCATTGTGTGAATGGAAGCGTCCCTATTTGTGATTCTTCAGGTTGTGTGTTTTCTTCTGGGGAGACAATATACATACATGTCTGCATGTATGTATGTGCACATATAAACACATCCCCCCAGCTCCCAGATGTTTCTCCTAGAGTGCAGCAGTTTTCTCTCTGAAGCTCCAGAGATAGTGGGTGGCTAATTTTAATACTATTCTGTAATAAGCAAGGGATAAAATTACAGGTAAAATTACAGGTGTGTCCTTTGAGTCTAGTACAGTTGATCTTCTGCATACAGAGCATTCTAAAACTGTGACTTATATATGAGGTAACTAGTGTAATTTGGATCTTGTTCTTACCAATATATCATGGTATTTATGTGCTTCCTCATTGCTGATTGTGATTCGATCAATCAAGTTGGCTCTCAGGCAATAACTGGTGTATTGTACAATTCATTCTCTTGAACCAACCAATCAGTTGACTTTCCTTTCCATTTAGTCATATATTTTTTTTGACTCTTCTCTAGAATAGAAATTTTTTTTTTTTTTTTTGAGACAGGGTCTCACTTGTAGCCCATGCTGGCGTTGAACTCATGGCAATCCTCCTGCCTCAGACTTCCAAGTGCTAGGATTATAGGCGTGCACCACCACACCCACTTTATGTGGTGCTGGGGAATCGAACCCAGGTCCTTGCACCTCCTAGGCAGATGCTTTAACCACTGTTCTATTCCTTCAGCACTGAACAGAAAAGTCTTATAAATGAATTGAGTGACTGTTCATATTACTTCTTGAGGTTTAAGGTCCTCTTTATTTCTGATTTATGGACTACTATTGAGAGTTATTTTAATAAGTATATTTGCATTGCACACTTGGGTCATAATTCTTAGTTTTTCTTTTTTTTCAGCAATGGGAATCAAACATTCTACCACCTAAGCCACAGTGCAGTCCTGAAATTTTTTTCCTTAAGAAATGACAATTGACAACATAGCTGGGGACATGTAACATAATGTAGTTGGTGAGGTCAAGTATTTTGATTAGAAATGAAAAAAGGTTGGGCACTGGTGGTCCACATCTACAGTCCCAACAGCCTGGGAGGCTGAGTCAGGAGGACTGCAAGAGGACTGACTGTATGTTATTATAGAAAGCTGTGCTTTGTTTCATTGTTAGTTCTGACAGTAATGAATTACTTGCCTCTTGCAATTAATAGGTGACAAACCATAAATCTTGGAATCCGAGCTTGGTGGGAAAGCCTGAGTGGTGTGAACTCTTGCAGTGACCGTTTCATAATTCTGGGGAAGACTGATTAATACCATGAGCAGATTAGAAGACACATCGTGCAGCACAAGTATTAGTCACTGGAAGTGTTATAAATGCTAATCACCTGAACCAAGAGGATAGGTCAGGCTGACTTTGAACCCTGTCCCAAAGCAAGGTTGTGTGTGGTCCACGTAAAAGAACCACCCTCTGACGGATGAAAGGTCGGCATTCCATGTCACTTACTGGTTTGCGTGTATCATGCTGAGTACTAAAGCTGACCCACTTTTGACCATCCTGAAACAAGAGCCCGTTTTACTGCAAATGTGACTTCCAGCGCCACTTTCTCAGCAGAGCCCTGAGCACACATTACCTCAAAGCACACACCTGAATTTCAAGGAATGGTCAGTTGAACTGTGCCTTACAGTTCTCTTCTTGAATTTCCCTACTTTGTGCATCTGACATACAATTAGAGTTTAATAAACACTGGTGAATGACTACTTTACTTGGATAATGCTATTTAAAAGTAGGTTGTAATACAAAATCAACTCAATACACAGGGGCTGGAGGAATGGCTCAGTGGTTAAAGCGCTTGCCTAACAAGTGCTAAGTCTAAGCGCTAAGTACCTGAGCTCGATTCCCCAGCACCACTTAAGCCGGGTATGGCAGCACATGCCTGTAATCCCGCAATAGGGAGGCTGAGGCAGTGGGACTGTTCTGAGTCCAAGGCCAGCCTGGATTACAAAGTGAGACCCTGTCTCAAAACAAAACAAAACAAAAACCTCAATATGCTTTGAATAATTGTCATGATGCCTTTCTTTGGGAGAAATATGTATTATCATCTCTACCCTCAGGTAGAGATGGTTTATATTTCTCAGGTTTATATTTCTTCTGTCCTTCGTGTTTATGTACATAAAGGATTCTTCTGAAGAGGTCAGAAGGGAAGTGATCAAATAGATCCCACTGAAAGAGCCAGCTGGGCTGAAGTTCTGAAAGATGGTAGGCTTCTGATTCTGACAGGACAAGTACGAAAACCAGAGGGAACAGCATAACCAAATGTAAGTTTTACATCTGAGTCTTTCTCAAATTTAACTGGGTCAGATTATGTGATGATTAGTGACAAAGGTCAAGAGGTATTATGGCAATAGGGACCTATCTAAGGTCGCAAAGATGAAACAGTTTTAATGTGGGAACCAAGGCCTTTGCCGACATGGAGAGGTGACAGCTGTGGGAGCACCCAGGGAATGGCAAGAGCCATCAGTTCAATCAGGTCAAGCCAGCAAACCATGAAAGAAACCCATCATCTAGGGTCAAAGTGCTGCTTCTCTGCCTTTGGCAAGCATGAATGATTGACAGCATTTTAAATACACAAAATGGCTCGTAAGTCCAGTCCTATCCTCCTTTTTTTAAGACTGTCATCACTGTTAATAATGGGAAAGTCTAAACCATGACTTACTCCTTCAGAAACTATTTCAGTCACTTTCTTATTGCTGGGACAAAGTATCTAATTCCTGAAACTTAAGAGGTTTACTTTGGCTCACGGTTCCAGGGAATTCAGTCCATGGTCAGCTGCTCCAAGCAGAAACACCATGGCCGAGTGGCACAGTCAGGAAGAGCTGCTCACGACTTGGCAGCCAGCAAGCTGGAAAGGAAGGAGCCATGGACAAAAACAGTTTTCTGGGTTATGTCCCCACAGACCTGCCTCTTCTGTCCAGGCCTGCCTTCGAATGTGAGACTTTTGGGGGACATTTTAGACCTAAGTCATAACAGAAACACATCCTAAGTAGTAGACTGTAAGTTCAGCATTAACATACTTATCTCTTAACCACTAAAAAGGCCTGAATTATGACTGTAGTTAGAAAAAAAGTCCTATTTATGAGGCCTTTCATAACTGAGGTTACATTTCATATATGTGACACAGAGTGCTTGGCCTTATACATGTTAAAGTTAGGGATGTTGGCCACTGGCTATTATCTTAAAAAAAGGACACTTTTATGACATAAATCAGACTTCAGCTTTGGATGCTTAAAAATGCTGTTATACAACATGCTTTTTTCCACATCTGAAAAAGGGTTACATGCAATATGAAGAACTATTTAACATTTTAGTTAAGTCTGAAAAGCTATTTTGCTGAATATTATTGCCAGTTCTCTCAGGTCTTAAGCCTACTCTTGGTGAGGCCAGGTGTTTAAGACCTTATTCAAAGTCTAAATTGCTAACAGGTAATTAAGTAATTTTTTTTTTTTTTTTTTGCTACAGATTAACTGTCTTAAGACTGTCTAACTTTCCCTGAGCGAGTTACAGATGAACTTTTAAAACTGTCATGAATGAGTTGTACTCAGGTCTTGATAATAACACTTATCCTTGTTTTTCTTTTTTTTTTTTTCCCCGAGATAAGGTCTTGCTCTGTAATCCAGGCTGATCCTGAATTCACTATGTAGCCCAGGTTGCCCTCAAACACTTGGCAATCCTCCTGCCTCATTATCCTGAATGCTGAGATTATAAGCATATGCAACTATACCCAGGTTATGTGGTGTTGTGGAATCAAACCTTGGGGCCTTGTACTTGCTACGCAAGTGCTCTACCCTCTGAGAAATGCCCTTAGCCCCTTGGTTTTATACTTAAAAAACTTGAATCCAGATTTTGGTTTTGATCCCGCTGATGTTTCCATCAGATAAAAGTTACAATTAACTTCTCATTTTTTGTAGTACTGGGAGTTGAACTTGATCTTCACACTCAGCTACACCCCCTAGACCCTTTAACCTTTTTTTTTTCTTTTGGTAAGATCTTGCCTGGTGACTATACAGTGCTGGCTGAACTCAAACTTGTGTTCCTTCTAGTTCAGCCACCCAGTGCTGAGCTTATAGGGGGCGCCACCATGTCCTGTACTAACATGACTAATGAAATGAATGCTCTTTCTAGATTCCTTTGCAAGGAATATGGCTCTAACATCTTCATATTGCCTGCTTAACACCTCCACCAGTTATCAGTCACAATGAGTTTTAAAATGACTTTATTATAGAATGTACTTAGCAAGGCAATCACCTTTGATTTGTCATTTAAAAAAGTAATGTTTCTTCATGCTTTATAATAAACGTAATGTAAGAGGGCAGTATAAGCATTGTCTGCTGAAGTTCTAATAGTATAGCACAGTGTAGTCATTTCTGCAGTGCCAGAATAAATAAAAAAGTCTCTTCTATGCTTCTTTTCAAAAAGTGATGAGTATTAACAGGAAATGGCACAAAAAAACCACATTTTTCTATTCATTCTGTGGTATTGGAGCCAGTATCTAGGAAACAGAAGAAAGAAAGAGTAAATTCTCAGCAAGAGTAACATACTAGGGCCCACTGTACAGAGCCCCTGCATGTACACTGAGTGTCCAAGCATGGGTGCCAAGGTGACTTAACTCTTTTGCTTCTTAGCTGTGGGTCAAATGACCAAATGACATGCTTTGTCTATGCTGCTAGATATGGGAGCACTGCGGAAGTACTTACAATTAAATTTCCTTAAAACAGCTAATAAAATTAAAATATTAAGCTTTCCAGTAGCCCTCATCACATCTGAAGTGCTCAGTGGCCATGCATGACTACTGGAAGATGCAGAACAGAACATTTTCATTACATATAGAAAAAAACACTATTAAAAAATTCTACCATTAACTCATTTTGATAGAGGTCTAGGAATTATAAATTAATGCCTAAATTCTACAGTCCAGTAAAAATGTAAAAACGTTTGCGTTATAAAGAAGTTAGCTTAAATTAGAAAATAAAGACACAAAAACTATATCTCACATATAGAAATGTCATTACCTTATGATGTAGGAAAGAGCAATCACCTTTACACAAATTTAGAAAAACCTCAAATGTACTATTGTTCCCATGAATAAAAAAAGATCTTGAGTATATGGTGACTTTATTGAGTCAATTATGCCTATAGGTTCTGAGGTGTAGCAGTCAATATTATGTTACCAGTTTCACAGACTTTCTGACACCTGGAAGAGACTATTTTTAGTGCTGATAATGTAATTTTACACGGCTGTTAGAAACTGGAGTTTTAAAGAATAGTTAACTTATGTGTGGAAAATGATATATGTATAATAATTGACATGCATATATGCATTACTGTAAAACATAATTCATTAATACAGACTATAAAGTCTTTATTAGAAGCAATTAAATAATCTCCAGGTGGTGGTAAGATGTTTTTCTTTTGCATGCTTTTGTTTCCTACATTCCTTCAGCAATCACATACTTTTTTTGAAATCCTACACATATAAAACAAAAAAATCCAACCCAAAACCCAAGAGATGGGGCTATTCCTTTCTTTGTTTCTATTTCTCTTGCTTCCTAAGACTCCCCTTCTGAGGGTGGCAGCTGTTTCTATTTAGTATTAGTAGCAGCTGCTTTAAAACAAATGTTAGGTTATGAAGTAAAAGTGAGCATATATTTAAAATATAACTGGTAAAAAAAAAAGCAAAAACTAATCAAGGAACAGAAAGCAGAGATGTGCAATTTTGGAGATACTGAAGGACTTGAGCAAGTTCGTAGGTCTTCTGGAAAAGGCACCTGCACAGGAGGAACTGACCACAGGAATGGACAGTAACCACAAGGAGCACAAAGTTCTCCTGGCTCGGTTACACCTGCTTTAAAATAGGTAACTTTCTCTATAGAAAATGTCTATGTATCCAGCAACAAAACAACCTTTGACATTATAGGAAGGCTAATTAATCTTCTCATTTTCTTTTCCATATAAACTCAATCTGTGTAACTAGTTGTGTGACATGTGAGCTGTCTATGCCAGGGTCACTGACAGACAGGTTTCCAGCTGGAGCTCACTATCAGGCCACTCCACATAGAGACTTTTCAGGTTGAGGAACTGTCCAAAGACTCTTAACAACATTTCAAGTAGGCGAACACTTACTTTTACCGTCACAGGCTACAATTTTCACTTTATCCACTTTAATAAGTTCTGTTACTTCTCTGAATTCAACATCATTCAATACAAAAGTCCACACGTTATCGCAGAATCTGTATGTATTTAGAGAGCCCTTCAAAACAAAACGTTTGGACATACCATGAGAAATCATTTTCCCCTCATTTTTTTTCCCAAAGCAATTACGACAATATGGCTATCAAGTACGTAATAATTCACACAGAGTGCATAATGCTTCGCTTAATATTTTTAAATCTTATCTTTTTTTTGAGACATGGTCTCGCTTTGTAGCCAAGGCTGGCTTGGACTCAGAGTAATCTTTCTGTCTCAGTCTCCCAAGTGCTGGAATTGCAGGCACGTGCTACTATGCCTGGCTTATATGGTGTTGGGAAATCGAACTTGGAGTGCTTGCTAGGCAAGTGCTTTAACTGCTAAGCCATTCCTCCAGCCCCCAACCCCATCTTTTAAAAAAAAAAAAATCCTTAGATATACATGTTAAGGAAAGAGTTAAAAAATATTTTAGTTAACAGGCTATTTTTGTCTGTAGAAGAGTCTGCAAATTAACTCCCCGAACGAAGAACTCTACATGAAAATTTCAAGTGATCTTTCTGCTGCTGCCCTCAAGTGGCTAAATTACAAAAGTCCACTGGAATCTTTTGTACATACTTGTACAAAGATTTTTCAGAAATGCTTAATCAGTTTTAACCTTGTGACTTGCTCAGCTGTTTCACGGGTTTGGCCACTAGGGTTATAACACTCACTGACTCAATTGTCCTACACAGCTGATATTCTAGTAGTCTTTTTTTTTTTTTAAAGATCAAGAATATATACTTAAACATTGAAAAAAAAAAGTACGAGGGTTGTGAAGTGCAAGGACAAACATCAACAGAATACAACAAAGCCTGAGACACAGGCTGGGGGTGTGGCACACATATGGGAAGCTGAGGCAGGTGTCTGCAAACCTGAAGTCAGTCTGGACCAGCAAGTATCTCAACCACACAAAACACAAAATCCAAAATGAACCAATTTTCCAAACACCAAAAAAACCCTCTGATACACACACGTGCACACATACTCCCATAAGCACCTGAAATTTCAGTGCAAGGCAAGTCATTTAAATGCCTCAAGTCTTGTAACTCAGGAAGAGGAAATTAAGCACAAGTTTACTCCCTATAGTACTATCTATGATAACACAACTCAATCTAAACGTGTCACCACATTAGCAGGATTAAAGAAACAGTGGTGTCAGATTAGAACTCAGTACTAAGAAATTACTGCAGGGCTGTGTGGATCCAGGTGAGCATGGGTCCTGGCTCAGTGAGCTTAGTCTAGTAGGAAGATCACATGAACAGTGCTCTGCAGGGGCAGACTATGGGCATGACAGAGGATACAGCAGAGCAAAGTTCTCTCACAAGGTAAAGCTTGAATTGAATCTTGAAGAATGAGGAAGAATTAGTCACCAAAGGTGAGGCAGGACTATGGAAAGGAAGACAAGACACTTGGATGGGAAGAGACCCAAGACATGAATGCTCCAGGAGGACCAAAACAAAGGAAGCTGTGGAGAAGCGGGAAGCTTTGACCTGTCCTGAAGTTACTGCAAGATCAGTGAGAGGCTTTAAACAGGAGCCACCTGACTAGATCAAGTCCTGGTCAAGATTAATTACAGCTTTTGGAATATAAATGAACTTACAAAACACAATGTAAGAGAAACGCCAAGTGTCCAGTTACCTTATTTGGCCAAAGAGATCTGAACCAGAAACTTACAATAATGCCATGGGACGACTACTCAGCTCTGGGTGTTCACACGGATCAGGGGCTGCAGGGCTGGAAATGCAGCTCAGAGTGCCTGCCCATCACACACGCTGAGGCCCTGAGCTCCACCCCCTTCCCTCTCCCTTGCCACTCATACACTATCACACACAATCAGGCATCGAAAAGCAAACTGGGTGGGTTTCCGTACATGCTTGTACAAACAAAAGCTAATTTTGTCACATCTTTATGATTGAGATTTATACCTAATACAAAACACATACAGGTTTCTATCCTCATTAAATGTTTAAGTCAACAGGGCCTTGTGTATTTTGTTCAACTCTGTATTCTCAGTATTTAGAACAATCATTGACATGTAATAGGCAAGAGTGTGTATTAAAAATGATGAATTGTTTATGAACAAAACACCCCAACAAAAAACAACCATGACCAAAATGTTGAGGGTCTCTTAAATGCAAGACAATCTATAAGTTCCTTCCATATACCAATTTTTTTTTCTTTTTCTCCACTACTGAAGATCCATCCCAGAGTCTTCACGCTAAGCTATATCCCTTGCTTGTTCTTTCTTTTTGAGACAGGGTCTGGCTCTGCAGTGCAGGCTGGCTCTAAACTTGCTATGCAGCCCAGTCTGGCCTAGAACTCATGGTAATCTTCCTGCCTCAGCCTCCTGAATGCTGGGGTTATAAGTATGTGCCGCCATGTCCAGCTACTATGTGGGGCTGGGGGATGGAATCCAGAGCCTTGTGCTTTTTAGGCAAGCGCTGTAATCACTGTGCTATGTCCAGGCCCCCACCTTACTCATTTTTCAGTTTTAAAACTCTTACTAAATTGCTAAGCTGTCTAGGCTGGAACTTTGAATTTCCTATTTTTAACCTTCTAATTTCGATATTGAGGTTGTCTTATAAAAGAACATAACCATAAATATTAAATGTATCAGGACAATAACCAAATATCATTACTATGATGAAATTATTTCCATCATCTTTCAATACATCTTTAATTCATCACTGCCACGAAACTGAGAGGGAATTTTGCTCAGCTTTGCATGACTCTCCAAAATGTGCATGTGCTGCGGTTTGGATCTGGAGTGTCCCCTAAAAATCTCATGCACCTATGGACACTGTGTACTATTGAGAGATGGGGCGTGGCTGCAAGGGATGGATGTTTGGGCTTCTCCTGGAAAGGTGACTCTACCGTTTCTCCTTGACTTGGCTCTGCTGTCATACCATGAGGATCTGTGTCCAGTTCCAGTTCTGACCTGGCCATGTGATTCTACCATTTACCAGCCACCCACCTATGAATGGCCTGTGACCTTTTGAAACGGGGAGCTAAATGAAATCTTTCCTTCCTAAAGTAGGAGATGTTGGGTATTCTGTCCTAGCAATGAGAAAGAAGCTAAGATAAAAATTGGTGTCAGGAATGAGATCACTGCTGTCACTTTACCTGATCACGTGGAAGCCTCTGGAACTGGTTTGTGGGAGGAGTTTGGAAAGGTTTGAGGATGCTGGCTGAAAAAGCCTTGGGATACCGAGCCAAGTTTGACGGGAGATTCTAATTGGAGCTCAGAAGACCAGAATGCTGATAGAAGTGTGGACTGGAAAGGCCTGGCTCAAGAATTTTCAGATGGGAAGGAGGGCAGTATTGGCAAATGGTAAACCATTGGTAAACCTGGTGTGTTACATTCTGTCAGAAAGCTCGAGAGTATTTTGCCCTTGTTCACAGACTTGGTCTGAAACTGGGATTAAGGAAGGTAAATACTTAATCTGGTGGAGGAAATCTCAAGGCAGCATTCAGGTGGTTACCTGTTTATAGCTTTTAGCTAATAATACTATGGTGAAAGGCAGGGAGAAATGGCAGAGAAAAATGATATAAAAAGTTTAGTTTTCCCAAACTAAAAGGGTTGGCAGTAGGGCAGATGAGCACAAGAAAGTTAGCGGGAAAGGTATCTTGAGGGCATCTCAAAAGTCAAAAAGACCCAACCCTTTACCAATTCAATGGTAAAGAGACAAGAAACTTTGCTCTGAGAAGTGTACCCCTGGGCCAAAGGGAAGAAAAAATGTTTGCAAAGATCAGCCACCTGGAGTTTAGCCAGCTAAGCACTCAAAGACCTTTAATAGTATCTGTCCAAAGCAGTCAGACTACTGCTGGGAGATCTTGGCGACATCCATGTGGTCCTCGTTTTACAGGTTTACAGAGTGCAAGAGTTAGGGGTTCATCAAGACTTCTGCCCAGATTTCAGAGGAAGGCCTTGGAATCCTGACAGTGTGCCCTGGGAGGGTAGTGCATGAAGTTGTGAGGGAGACTAGTGTGTAGTGCAGATGTCAAAAATCTGGAGACGCCAGGAACATGGGTTGTTGGCTAAAAAAGCTACAGGTTATGAATGGATCCAGCCCAAAGCAGCAAAAGACTAAGGTTACAGCCAGCAGTAACCCTGTAGGGGCCCAGGCTAACCAAGCCCTTTGGAATTCACACCCTGCCAGTTACCCCAGGAGCTGGTCTGGAGCTATAGGATTTAACCCTTGCCCTGCTGGGTTTGGAACTTGCTTTGGTGTAATTGCTATCTTCTTCTGCTATGATTTGGATCTTGAGGGTCACTCAGAAGTCTGTGTGACCTGTGTGCTACTGGTAGGTAAAGCCTGGCTGGAGGGGGCAGGTGCTTAAGGTGGAAATACTGTGAACTTGATGAGATTGTACATTACCCAGGGAAGAGTTTTCAGGTGCAGTATTATTGACTTATGGGCCAGAAAGTGAGGGGGGTGCACCCAACTGCCAGCTTGAACTAAGTAAAGGAGTGAAGAAGAAACACTGTTGTTACAGCTTCTTCCTGGGAAAGCTCTGGCCCTGCCTGAGTCCCCAGACATACACTTGTTTCACTTGGTTTCTGACTGCCAGTGAGCAGCTCTCCAGCCTCTGCCATGCGCTTCCACCATTGCTGTTGTATATGAATGAATGAACTACGTGAGACCTTATGAAACTGTGAGCTAAATAATCTTTCCTCCCATAAATGGTGGATACTGGGTTTTGTGACCCAGCAATGAGCAAGTAGCTAAGATACTTCCCTTTTGGAATGGGAATATTTACCTTGTGCCATTGTATGGTACAAGTGCTTAACTTGGTTTTAACAGGAGGAGCTCAGAGCTGGGAGTTTGCCTTGGGTCTCAGTGGAGACTTTGGACATAAACCTTGTTTTTAAGAGTTCTGAAACTTAAAAATTTTATTAACTCTAAGAGAATGACTAAATTTATTTTGCATAAGGGGTAAATATGAGTCTTTGGGGGCCCGGGGCAGAATGTTGTGGTTTGGATCTGGAGTGTCCCTAAAAAGCCTCATGTACCTATGAATACTGTGTAGCACTGGGAGGTGGGGATTGGCTGCAAGGGGTGGATGCTTGGGACTTGACCTGGAAGGGTAGCTCCACCCTTCCTCTTTGACTTGGCTCTGTTCTGTCATGCTATGAGGATTCTGTCCCTGTTTGTGGCCCCAGCCCAGCCCCGGCCATGGCCCTACCCCTGGTCCCCATCAGCTCTGGCCTGTCATGTGATCCCACCATTTTCAACCTCCCACCTGTGAACAGACTATGACCTTACAAAACTGTGAGCTGAAAGAAATCTTTCCTCCCTAAAGTTATGGATGTAGGGTATTCTGTCCCAGCAACAAAAATGTAACTGAGGAGCATGATTCACATGAGGTCAAGCTACCAGAATAGACTGTCACCTACCACTAGAGTTCAGGTTTTATAAGCCTGGTTACCCTAAGAGTAGGTGGGAAGCAACATGAAGCTCCCAGTAAAAACTATTTGTTTCTTGAATGGGGGAAGGCCAGAGTTTGAAAAACACAAATGAAATTTGGGGAATCCTCTATCACTTACCTTTAATCTTGCAGTTAACAGTTTTTAGGCATTTGAAATCTCAGTAACTCTTTGGGGAAGGTAAACACCGGCCAATTTGTGAAATAATGGAACAAAAATGTAAAAACAATTCTATTCCACATGAAATGGACAAAGACAGGGTACAGCTGATTTAAAAGTATAACTTAGTTATTACAAAATAAATTCTCAGACTAACCAGCTTCCCCTTATGATTAATACAAGGGTCCCAAGATAGCGCTGTTACACACTGGTGCAGGCTTCTAGCTTTAGCCGAATGCTCTTACCCTGAAGTTGACTCTGTTCCTGACTCTCTGAGCCAGCGCTGAGTTTATCGCCTTATCAAACTGAAGCAGAACTTGAAGGGCAAGCTGAGGAGTGATCTGTTGAGACTGAGAAAAAGGGAAGGTCAAAAATCCCCTTAGCAAAGAACACTAAACACAAAATGAATGAATGGTCCCTTAAAGCTGAAGATTAATCAGAGCCTCTAATCTAGATTCCTTATTCCCTCTGCCATGACTGACCATGAAGACGTGGTATCTAAGAACTCCATCCTGACTAAAAAACTGGAAAGGAAACATGCAGTAACTTAGAAAGCCAGAAGAAAACTACTTTTTTCTTTCACAATAACTGAAAACAGGTGTTAAATTTAAGTTTGGAGAAGTCAAGTTTCTTCTAAATAGAAAAATGGCCTACTAAAGAAAGATTAAATCTGACTCAAGTGCATATAATATCAAAACAAACAGAAACATTATGTACTCAGTTGAGCAGTTCAAATAATTCTCTAACTGAAATGTAAATTTAGAATTCTAATTAAAATCCCAAGACTTAATTAAATTATACAAAATTATTTGTTTATTTACTGGCCCTGGGTCTTGAACCCAGGGTCTTTGTACTTAGCTATATTCCCAGTCCACTTTTATGTTTTCAGACAGAATATCATTCAGTAAATAAGATTCCCACTCTATGCTTAAACTTGGGAACCTCCTGCCTCAGGCTCCCATACTGCTGGGATTACAGGCCTACACTATCATACCTGGCTTGCAAGTACATAGCCTATGCCTTTTTTTTAAAATATGAGGAGAAATCATCAATTTAACTTTAATAAAAAATTTGAAGATTTATATACAGTTAACCACACCATTCAATAATCATTCTATTTGGTGTTCTGTTGTTAGGACAACGTAACAAATGGGAATATGAGGTTCTTCACTAGTCAGTCCTACTGACCTTCTGAGCCAAGAGCACAGGTTTCCCTCCTATCCCCCGGCCAGGCATCTGGGCTCCATCTATATAAGGGAATGTGTATGACTGCCAGCTCTTACCTGTATGAGCTCATCCAGGCTTTCCTGAAGACTGTTTCCCAAAGTGGTGTTTCTGTACAACTGATAGGCCATGGCTTAGGAAGAAAAACTGCTTTTTCTTCAGGCTTGCATTGATGTCCTATAAAATCATTTGAAAGGATTACACCATAACATTATAAATGTGTGCAATATAGGTCACATCATACACTGTAACATAAAACTATTGGAACTGTTGATCACAAATTACTAAAATTTTATAATTTCAAAGATTAGTAACCAATTATTTTTCTGTAATTTTGACATAGGCTATTAAAATATGCCTAATTTTAATAAAGATATTGTGCTTATTATTTCTTTTTCCTTTTCTTGTGGTCCTAGAGATTGAACCCAAGGCCTTTGCACTAGGCTACACCTTCAGTCCTTCTTTATTTTGAGATGGGGTCATGCTAAGTTATGAAGTTAATCAGGCTGGGCTGGAACTTGAAATCCTCCTGCCTCAAGCCTCCCAGAGTGCTGAGACTATGGGTCTCTACGATCACATCTGACATTCTTTCTCTTTAATTAAACAAAATTTTTTTTCTGGGATGGGGAGGTCCTTACTGCGTAGCCCAGGGTTCAAATGATCCCTCCACTTCCGTCTCTTGAGTAGCTGGGACTATGGGAGGGTACCACCATGCCCAGTTTCCTTCAAGCCTTATTTATGATCTAGACTAGAATTTTCTATGAACCACACATTCTCACTGCTGTTAAGTCACTGGCCCAGACATTACTCAGCTCCTATTTGCATGCCTGATTCTTGACTTTCCTCCTCTCTCTAAAGTTAGTATTTGCAGAGCACCTCTGAGAGGACTGCACGGGGGCAGGAGAGAGGAAGAAGCAGGAAGTGAAAAACTCCTACAGCACTTACGGCATGCAAGGCAGGGATATGGATGTGAGTGTGAGATCAGAAACAGTTATAAAAGGGGTGGGGCACAAACGGGGTGGCAGCATACTGACTCAACAAACAGTTATGGCACTTCTATACCAACAGGTATAGATCCCTGACCTCATGGAACTTGCAGTCTACAAACAGATGGGAAGAGACATTTAAGGAGTAATTACTAGATAAAACTCAGCAAAGCCAAGCCTGGCTGCACACGCCTATAATCCCAGCATTTTGGGAGGCGGAGGTAGAAGGATCACAAGCTCAAGACCAATGTAGGCAACAGAGTCAGACCCTGTTTCAAAATCAAGGGCGCTAGGCTCTATCCCCAGTACCATAAATACCACCACAACTCAGCAAAAACCATGGTCAGCCACTAGTCGTGACATTAAACACATTGTTACCACCTGGGAGACATACCTTTGGCTTTGGGGACACTACTCTCAGTTCCTCCCTCCCTTCCCAGCAGATACTACAGCTCTCATTTCTTCTTGCAGACTCCCCTCACTCTTTTGTTCAGTTGCTGCCTGTGCTCTTCTCCTTTCATGACTTTATCCAGGCTTATCAGTTGACCTACCACTTACCTGCAGAAGACTATCAAATTTGTACCCCTAGCCCCGACTCCTCTCCTTGGGCCCCTATAGATGACTGCCAACTTGATGCTATGGAAAAATATCAAGTAGGTGGCTCAAATTAAATTGGCCAAGACTGAAATTTCTCACACTACTGTTCTGAAAGTGCTGCACCAGTCCTGCCTTTCTCAGCCAGTGGGACACCCAGTCTGGCAGTAACCCAGCTCAAAGACTTGAGAGTCAATGCTAACTGTTGTTCTCTTACCCAACATCTAACCTACTGATCCTTGTAGCTCTTCCTTCCTCACACAGCTAGAATCTGACAAATCCTACCATCTTGAATGCTCTTTCACTCTTAAGTCACCATCATCTGTCACTGAAAGTAATGTGATAACCCCATACGTGGCCTCCTTGTTGCCATGCCACCCCTGTCCTCAACCCCCAGCAGCTGCATGGAGACTGAAAACATAAGGCAGACACTACTGTTCCCTACTCAAACTTACCAACCATCAGTGTCCTACTTGGAAGGCCAAACCTAGGTCCTGTAATAGCGTGAAGGCTGGCAGAACCAGACCCCCACTGCCCTCCTGCCCTCACCATTTCCACTCACTGCATCAGTCACACGGTCCTGGCTGTCCTCTGACAGGCAAGCGTGCTCCACCTGAGGGTGTCTGCATAATGCTTTCTTTCCCCTTTTTGTTGTGAATGTTCTTCCCAGATGCCTACACACTTTTCTCCCTTATTTGATTCAGATCTTTACTCAAAAATCACCTCATCAGAAAGGTCTGTAAGTAAGAATTCCCTCTCAACAGCCCAGTGGCACAGGACAAGACTACTGTACTCTTTGGGAAGCTGAGGCAGGAAGATTATAAGTTTCAGCCCTGCCTGTTTTTGAGACTGTCTCAAAAACAAAAATAAAAATGGGCTGGGGATGGAACTCAGTGTGAATGGTCCCCAATACCACAGAAAAGAAAGTATCTCCCTTGCTTCCTTCACTGCTCGATTTTCATTCATATCAATAATGGAAGCTGACATACATATATGTCATATTTTGTCTCCATAATTCCTGGAACAGATGAAGGAACTTTTGTTCAGTTATATATTTACCACCTGGAACAATGTAGGTTGTCTCTAGCCAAAAAGTATTTGTTGAGTGAATAAAATTGGGTGGTTATTTCTTTTTCGTTTTTGGAGACAATGTCTTGTTCTATTGTCCAGGCTGGTCCTGAACTCACTATGTAGCCCAAACTAGCCTCAGACTCATGGCAATCCTCCAGCTTCAGCCTCCCAAGTGCATGTGCCACAACATCTGGCCTTGGTGATATTTCAAAGCACTAATATCTAAATGGGACACAAAGCATCCTACCTTACTGAAGAAAGTAAGGTGACAAAAACTTCAGACGCTCACTACCTACTAGTTTCTATTTGCACATACTCTAGCTCTGCCGGATCTGTCAGTAGGCATACTCAACTTGATTTTAACTAACACAAACCTTATACCTGATATTGGGTATACCCTCTTTCTTTAGCACAGCTGAGTACATATATATATATATATATATATATATATATATATATATATATATATAATTTTTTTTCCGGTACTGCAATTGAACCCAGACCTTCCACACTCAGCTACATCCCCAGTCCCTTATTTTGAAAGTGGGTCTTGCTGAGGCTGAGTTACCTAGGCTGGTCTTGAACTTGCTATCCTCCTGCCTCAGGCTCCCAGAGTACTTGGGGTGTGCGCAGCCACGACCACGGATAGGGACACTGTTTTAACAATTCAGTCGTTCTTCTCTCCTTCACTACGGAATTTTCCTTCAGTGGCTCCTTCTTCCACCTTGGGAATAAAAACAAGAAAACCTACTGCACTGCTACACTCTTTCTCTGCTCGTCTCTGCGGCAGAAGTGGGTAGTTTTCTGGCCTGGAAGACTTCCTTGACTTCTAGTATTCTTGCTAAAGCTGATCTTCAGTAGATCAGAGAACTTGATGGGTAGACTGCCCCCACCTTTTTGTGAGGGGATCTCCCCTTGGCTGTTGGGACAGATCACTTTTGAGACTGTCATTTTAACTCTTAATATTGCATCCTTCTTAATATTGTTTGTGGGTTGATCCCCTCCTTCCTGGTCTCCCAGAGTCAGAGGACACAGTCTTTGCCTGCCTGTTATACTTTCCCTACAGATAACATTTACTCTCACGGTTTTAAGGCGCTCAGTGGCTGACTCCCAAACTGACTTGTTGCATAAAGACACCCAGCATGTAGGATCTAGCTTTGTGTGTCCAGGTGTGCTACTGTCTGGGAGCCTCTGTAATGCCCCTCCTGTCTGCACTGTGTTGCCCTGGTCAGTCACTTGGCTAACTCTTGAAAGTTCTGTCTTTGCTTTATAGTATCTACTCAGTGAAGCCTTCACGGACCACCACATTTCAAATTCCCACATCCTCTCTGCAGCTTCCCTCCCCTTTATCTTGCTCAATCTTTCTGATGTGCCATCAGCCAATAACACGTGATATAATGTGCTTATTTTACGTTTGCTTTCTGAATCCTTCAATAGAATGTTAAGCCTTTTTTTTTCGGTTCACTGAAGTAAACTGTGTCTACAGCGATACCTGTCACACCAGGGAAGGGGCACGGGCGGCCTGGAAACGTCTCACCGAGAGACAGAACTTCACAGAGCAGGAGGGAGGCCTCTTGCTCCACTTGTTACGTGCTTAAACGTTTGTTAAAATTCCTCGCTTTACTCAACTCAGGCTCTTAACCAGGCCTCATGGGGTGCTCACATCTTTTAGCTGTGGTACGGTCTGAGAAATCTTGTCCCTACGGCTGCAATTCGGAAATCCGAGGCCCCGGAGGTTGGCAGTCCTCAACTGGGTCCGCAACATGCGGCCCAGCTCGGGATCACCTCTTTGCGAGAACCGAGAAGTGGGGCGTCGGGAGGCGGCCTTCGCCCCGACACGTCGGGCTGCGGGACTCCGTAAACACGCTGGGGAAGCTCACCGGCAGACCCGGCGCGGGTCAGCTCAGGCCTCCCCGCCTTCCCGCCCAGTATTGGTTCCGGTGTCCAGCCCACCCGCCCCCCTCCCCCGACCGGTCTGGCCCCGCTCACCACTTCCCGCGGCGGAAAGCACCCGCAACGCGGCCGAAGGCCTCCGGGTGGTGTCGCCGCACAAGCCACCTCCTCCGCCACTGCCGAAACCGCGGAAAGCGGCAACGACCCGGAAGCGCTCGCGGAACCTGGAAGTGACACAGGACGGAAGTCCCGCCCACTCGGCCCGGCGCGCCAAGGAAGCCGCAAGGGGGAGGGGCGCGGAGCGGAGAAGCAGTTACTCCTGCGAGAACTCTTTCAGAGATCAGTATTTCCCGCTATTAAACCTAGTTTAGGAGACGTGAAGGTGAGTTTTGTTCAGGGTATTATTGTTGGAAGACCTTGCAATACTAATGAACTGAGAAATTCTGAAGGATATAACAAAGCATCTTGCCTTTCCCAAACACGGTTGCCAGAAATTTAGCCTGACAAGATTTTAGTTTGATTCGTTAAGAGTTGCATTTGGGGGAGTTTGTATTTAAAATCTGTGTCTTATATTCAAGTCTCAAGTACTTTAGTGTTTCGGCTCCGCGTAATCCCAAATTCCTGATGGTGTCGGTCAGGGCCCCAAGATTCCTCATTGGATTACCTGCAGCAGTTAAGTGCCTCATCAGTCGACTACAGGGTAAGTTCAAACAACTGCTATCGACTTGGGTCTTCATTACAAACAGGCTCTCATTTATGCCATGGCCTCATTTTTAGCCTCCTATAATCTCATCCATGGATTCCCTATTAATTAAAATAATTCTGAATGATGAAGTGCAAAATTTGATTACAATTTAGAAAGTATTAAAAGTTAGAGGAGGGAGGAATTCCCCCCTCAAAGAACAGGAGTCACCCACACTATAAGGTAAATTCAATATGAAAATTTGGTGACATAGCAAAGATAGAAAATGAAGCAAATACAAGCTTTTCAATTAATTTATTTAAAATTTACTAAAGTTGCAAAAATATGTGCAACAAACCAGGACATGAGTTATTATATTCCTAACATGTCAAAGAAAAACAGGACATTTTCTTTGTGAATTGGATCTCACTCCCATCTTGCTCTCAGACATCAAAACTGACACTGTCAACATCATCTTAACAGTAACAGAAAGGTCACAGTTGGTTTTTTTCCCGCAAATGACAGCATGTGAAGTTGGGGTAACAAAATATTTTCACGGTATGTCTCAAAGTGCATTAGTGTTTAACAAACTGAATTGTGTGCTATGTCAATTGTGCCACAGGGCCTGTGCAAGTCAGTGGCTCTGAATACTACCAACAGTCACTCACTAGGTTTATATAACTGTTAAAAAGGACATTAAAGTCTTTAGAAAGTCTGCAAACAAAGTGCAGTGGAGAAGCTGTTATTTCCCAAGTCTATCCTTTGCCAAACTGAATGTTAACACATAAAGAATTCAAATGCAGACATTTAAACTTCTTATAAAATATCTTGCAAAACACAAGCAGTTTTATGAAGTAAAGAGCTTAATGTCATTCCTTACTAACTTGAAAGCATTAAACTCTTGATTCTCATCTGGTGCTTGATTTGAGAAGTGCTGTTAAATAAATTTTCCACAGCATTTCTTATTTTGCAAAACAGAAGAAGTCATGCAAAGACCTATTACATACAATTGCAACAAACAATTCTATTCAAGTTTTAGTGCCAGTCCTTATTGTTTCATGTACTACTTTATTTTCAATTACTAATTATAGCTTTAACTTTTTAGACTCTTGGGCCTCACTGGTATGACTGCAAATTCATTCATTTAGAATCTCAGGAAGAGGAGCTGAGACCACTAGTGGGAGGGTGAACACACTACTTTTCCATTGGCTGACCTTCAACACACCCCTAAGTTTTTGACTCTCCTGGCACCTCAAATGGCACAATTTGCACCCCCTGTGGCTAAACTCTTCCATAGCAAACAGGCCTGACTTACAAGTACATTGATTCCTTTAATTTTACTCTACTCATCTGAGCTGTGATCCATTTCTCAATACCCAAACAGGATGCAAAACAGCCCAACAACCAGGCATGAAAAGCAGAAAGAGAATGTGGTCATTTTTGCTGCCAGCCATCTCTACCTCTCATCTCTGATTGAGCAAGATTAGCAATTTTCTACTTGACACATTGGAAAAGGCTGATGCTATTTTCACCTTATACTCTTACCAACCTCAGCAAGAAACTGTTCTGTTCTAGCAGATATATCCTAATGCTAATTTATCAACTGAAGACATCTAAATAGCCACTTCTGCTTTAAATCACTTGTCTAAATTCCCTGTGCAGTCAAATGAATAGGTAAAATAGCAATGCCGTGTAGTCATCTGAAAGAATTCTTTTAGGAAGCAGACCCTTTACACTTTAAATCCTGGAGCTGCAGCAGAAGAAACTTTAGCTGTGGATATTTACTGGTCAATCAGATTCCAGTATTCAGCCAACTGGTCTACCGCTGAGCTACACTCCTAACCTGTGATGCCCTTTATGGAAGATGACATTTGTGTGTGCACACTGTGCAACACAAAATAACACCATCCTAAGTATTCATTTGGGTACTGTAATTACTATTTAAACTTCCTTCTGCACCAAGAAAGCAGAGGAAGACATGAATCCCCCATTGGGATCAAGAGTCTCTCTTCCTTCTGTCCGGTCTCCTTATTCAGATGTGTGTGGCCTGGATACAGACATGGGTCCTTCAGCTGCCACATGTAGTGCTTCTCTAGCCAAACACATTCAGTGGTGCCTTAGATAACAGGCAAGTCATTATTCCTTTATAAAAAGGTTCTTTTTCTTCCTTTTTAACTACTCCAGCTAGACTGTCCTTAGAATCCTGTCTACCGCTTGAGGTAATGACTATTAAGCTTAAATGTGCAGTCAATATCATGCTATCTGGTTGGTGCCTGTTGAGGAACATGATCCAGCAGAACACAGCATCAAACTATCGCCTACTTTGTAAGAGCAGCTTTTGACCAAATGGAGCACGCAGTACAACTGAAAGCAACATCAAAGCAAGTCATTAAGTTAGATCCATGACCCTAGCAATAAGACAAAACAATATGCTTGTGTGTATCTTCATCTAAGCCAGTAATCGAAATTAAAATAGAATATGGGAAAATGTTACATAGTTACAAATTAAAAATAAACAGCAAATGCTTGTTCTCTAACTTATTAGTTACTACCTTAAATCTTACAGGTCTGAAACATTGTGGGCACATCCCTAAGCCAGAGCCCATCAAGGTCTAGGGTAAAGCATGTATCTTTTGGGGAGTGGCTCACAGCCTGTCCCTTTCATATGACAAGTGTTACCACTGTTCCCTTTGAATTTTACTGTTCTGACAGAATACAGGTTACCTTTTTATTTAAAAAAAAATTAGAAAAGTCTCACTTCTGCAGTAACTTCTATTACCTATTATAAGGAACCATGACTGTAAAAGTTATTGAACACAATAAAGATTTGAAATTACTCTTTGTACTGTTGAAACTGAAGAATCAAGTACTCAGTGTGGTAGAAAATGACCTATTAAAAGGTCTAGACCATTTTGAGAACATAAATATAAAGATAAAGCTATATAAAATGTTCTACAAATGCAGTATCTAATCACAATTCCAACATGATCTACATGCATACTCCTCTCATGGTGAATTCAGGAGGAATGCCTCAGTTGTGATAACACACAGTGTGCTCAAATCTCAGCCACTGGCAATGGCTTTAGCCTGACCCACTGGGTAACAACAGGGTGGGCTCTGCCTAAAACTACTGGATCCAAGTCAAGAGGTCATGAAGAACTTCACCTGGGCACTCTTCCAGCATCTTGGGGACTGGACTTGAGTAGCATGCCACATTCAAGACTGAGGACAAAAAGTAAAGGAACATTCCCTTTTTGTTACATGAACTTTGGACTAAAATATGATATGGTGATAGTCATGTGCATGTCAGTACAGGAGGATGTACCCTGAGAGCACAGCTCTCAGCTACTTCAATTTTGCTATTCTCAGCCACACTTCAGTAAAATAACTTATAGGAAGAGCTGGAAAAAGTGATCTTCAAACTTGATGGGTATTAAGCTTACTAAATCTGTCGCTCAAGTAATGACACTGTCTTAGACCAAGCTGTGTTAAAATGATTCTGTGGGTAATTAAGCTGTTTGGAGGCACAAATTCATTTTATCTAAATGTAAAAGTACTCACCAAATAGAACAAGGAGCTTTCAGCTTATATCCAATGTGTCATCTTAGAAAATTAAGACTTAGAAAATTAACTGGCATTACAGTCTTTTCAAGCATGAAACTTGAAGCACACCATATGTGACTCCACCACACTGCCACTGAGTTCAAACTACTCACATTACAGTATTTTGGTAAATGCCCACAGTGAGTGCAATTTTAAAAGCAGCCCATTTTCTACTGAGGAAGTAGTGTAGTGCTAACCCACATTCTGTGGACCACCCTCTGGCACTCACTACTTAGAAAAGTGATACCCAGGACAATGTGGCTCACAGGAGAGAACAAATCCAAGGCTTTGGGCCAGAAGATAAAGTGTCCCAAATATACATATATACAGATCTTAATTTCTAGTCTTTTAGATTCTTTAGTTCTAAAAAATGGCTTTTTGACTTGTCTTTAAAAAGAAAACTGTGCAATCCACTTGTATCTGTGCTTTTAAATTCCAGAACAGTATGTGTTAAGTGAGAAAAGCGCTTGAGGTGGTAACTATTTACGATTGTGTCCATCATCTTTGGGTAGTCATGAGAATCAGTTTAACTGTCCCTTGCCTTAGAGCAACTTAATTTTCTAGGTTACTCAAGAAATATACCCAACTATTTACAAAACCAAAAATTTCTAACATGCACTTTACAAAATCATGATCTTGTTTACCTGCACATTCTCTCACAAGATACATACACATTAAAAAATATTGCTCAAAAACATAAAAATATATATTATTTCTTTCCTTTGCCATTTATGGATATAAATATTTTACTGAAGATGTATCATTCAATAAACAAATGCAAAAATTGCTTTACATAAAGTATAGCTCTCTGCTATTTAGCAATAGAAAATATAAAATGATTATAATATAATTAGAAATTAAAGAGCTAAATTCAAGAGATTTGCAAACCAAAACAGTAGTTAACAGTCCCTTGTACAAAAGTCAATTAAGAAAAAATCAAGTCACTTTTGTAACAGATCTCATACGACACAAGCCAGGAAGTGCATAATGAAAGCAAACAGAGCCCTGCTCGATGGCACAGTCTTTCCTCGTCTGGACGTGACACGAAACTTACTGCTCACTTTTCGGTTCCCCTTGTTTACCATTAAGCTCTTGATCAACTCTGTGTAATTAAAAATATAGAGTCAGATATTGGCAGCTGAACAACTGTCTAAAAATGAGTATGTTTAGCATAGGAGATTATTCTGTTAAAAACCAAAGCTTTGCAAAGCAGACATAGTAAAAATATCAAATATTTCTTCCCCACCCAAAAAAGATAGAAGAACCTTCAGGCGAGAGGATACTGGCAAGAAATGTGTCTTGTTTAAAGATTATAAAGTATACACAAATGCATAGACTTTCTTAAAAGTTCACGAGTGTAGCTCGCCTGTAGTCAGGGTCCAAGTGCTAAGAGACTGGGACAGAAAAAACAACTCCTCAAAAACACTGATTTTGTTGAAAAGTAAAGTGTTACTAAAGCCACCAATTGATCATTAACATTTAAAATCCAGCAATAAAAATGCATATTTATAGAAACCTATTCTCCAGAATTTATTGGTACACACTGTGACTACCTTTCATTTATTTTGGTAGCAAATGAACGTAATAATCTAACATGTACAAATGTGCATCAACAACATCACTAGATTAGCAGTGGGCTGGGAAGAGATTGTATCAATATTTAGCATGTAGAGATTAGAAATATTAAATTATTACCACACAATAATTACAGACAGTGGTGTAAGTGACATGGGTGCTGAAGGCAGGACAGCCTGGCAGGACACAGGGAGATGTTTTACTGTGATTGGCAGAGCCCATGCCTAGGTCACCTGAGTACCAGCGAATCCAAGCTAAAAGCTCGGATCTGGTGCAAAGCCTAGTTTACAATGTTTTAGAATATTCTTATTGTGGTTTGGCTCTGGAATGTCCCCCAAAAGTCTCATGTATTTAAATGTTTTGGATTGTCTATGGAACCATGTGCTGTTGATAGATTTGGGGCCTAGTCTGGAGGGATGGATTACAGGCATGTAAATTAGGATTAATGGTGCATAAGGACTAAAGGCATGTAGAGGCCACACCTTCCACACCTGGATCCAGGAGGGGCTAATCACTGGGGCCATGTACTTCAAATGCTGCTGGTCACCCCTGAATGGACTGTGACCTTCTGAAACTGTGAGCTAAGATAAACCTTTCCTCCTCTAAATTTGTGGATGTTGGGTATTGAATCACAGCAACAGAAAAGCAACTGAGACAATTCTTTGTAGTGCTCTCAACTATCTGAAAACTACATATTCCTGACAAGGCAAATAATATATATCCAATCTTTTCAAATTTAAAATGTCCCTATGTACTAGTATCATATATTTTTAAACAGTTGAAACAGTTAAATGATATTGCCAATATTGCCATCTGGCCCTGCCACACCTGCACTGAGCTATACGAAAGAAACGCTGGAAACATTTAAACTTCAATACCAATCATGATGTACCTCCCTCCTAACCATCACTTGTCACAGAGATGTCACCTTCAGAAAGCCCCCTATCCCAGGGGCAGGAGGCATAGCTCTGTGGTTAGAGCACCTGCCTTGCTTGTACAAGGTCCTGGATCTGATTCCTCAGCATCACATAAAAATAAGCTGGGTGTGGTGGCACTTGTTTGTAATCCAGCACTTAGAAGGCTGAGGAGGGACTACTGTGAGTTTGAGGCCATTCTGGGCTACACTAAGTGCAGGACCAGCCTGGATTACATCAAGACCCTATCTCCAAAAGAAAAAGAAAGAAAAAAGTAAGTTCCTAAACCTACTTTAATTTTGGTTTTAAAATATGTCCTTGGCTGGAGGAATGGCTCAGTGGTTAAAGCACTTGCCTAGCAAATGCTAAGTCAAGTGCTTAGTTCCCAAGTTTGATTCCCCAGCACCACATAAATCAGGCGTGGTGACACATGCCTGTAATCCCAGCACTCAGGAGGCTGAGATAGGAGAATTGTCATAAGTCCAAGGTCAGCCTGGGCTCCATAGTGAGTTCAGGACCAGCCTGGGCTACAGAGCTAGACCCTGTCTCAAACAAACAAACAAACAATGTTCTTCACTTCAACTGGAAAAAATTTAAATTTTATCAGTCTCAATAAGGGCTTACTATTTTTAAAGTACAAAAACTAAGTGCCTGAAGAACTCACGCAATGACCTTGTTTACAGTTAAATACAATGAAAACTAAAAACCAAGGTGAAATAATAGTGATAGATTTCAAACAATGCCTTTAAATAAAAAGTATGAGTAGTACTTTTTTTCAGATACCTGTTTCTGAGCTGAGTAAATACTAAAAACTTTTTTTAAAAGGATGTCACACAGCACATTTCACCAAGAAAGGCAATTCACTCTGAAGTCCAAGGCAACAATCACAAGTTACATTTTAAATGGCAGCGACGTGCCTGGGGAATACACAGCGATGCCCAGGAAGGAACGCGCATGGTCTACAATCACTGTCCACATCTCTGTTAGTACCAGTTAAACTAAAAGTGCCACATAGAAATGGAACGCTACTCAATTCTCTCTTACCAACAGAACCAAAATGTGTTCAAAATTAAGAATGTTTCATTTAGGTTACAGTTGACTCCTTAGATTGTTAAAGTAAGAAATACATATAAATCAACTTAAATCTTAAAAAAAGTCTATTAACAATCTTTTGCTGATTTGTCAATATTAAAAAAGTCAACAAACTTGTTCTAAACTGTATACTTTTTTCAATTACATAAAAACTATCTTATACTCTCTTTTACCATCTATGTCAAAATATAAATAGATAATAGCTTGTTATGCTCAAAGCGGAAGTGCTGAAAATTAAATTTAAAATGAAAAGCAGAGTGTTCAACAGTCAAATGGTACATTAAACTTTTAGATATTTTTATCACATATAAGATTTGGCTTGTTAGCAGGCTATTTAAGCATACAAAGAAATCAATGTTGGTTAGCCAAAGAATATATGCATTGCAAATATAATCATCAACCCCAAGAAAATAAATTAATCCCTTACAAAGTCCATAAATACTTCAAAAGCACTACTTAGTTAAAAGAAATGGTGGAACAGAGTCTTAAATATATCTGATATTTTATTAAATAGTATTCTTAGTAATTTTTCTAGTTTTATCATTACTGTTCAGATAGGAAAGAGGAGGAGTTTAATCCTACCTGGAATTATGTATATGGTATTAAAACTGGGTGTACCCAGGTCCTATTCAGCAACTGGACCAGTGAATTCACCCTGCATTTGGATGCTGGGGAGTGTTTATATTTGCAAGTGCTATTATCTTTGTCTGTGAGCTAACCAACCAATGAGGAGGAGTTAGTTTGTGCAATGCAATGGACTAGTCTAGATGCAACCGGTCAAGGTGTGCATATACCTTTTTTGTTTCTTTTTAAACTTTTCTTCTTCATACCTTGGTAGGGAAGAGTTATTTTGGTAAATAAATATGTTATGAGATAAAGAGAAACTAAAAGAAGGCACTGAAACTAAACATGAAAGTGTAGGCAAAACCAAACTATTTAACGCATTATGTAGTTAAGTAAAAACTGACTTAATAAACCTGGCTTATATAGAGCAAACAGACTAAAACCTCAGATTAACATAACTTCTCCCACAGAACAGCACTGTGATACTCAGTATTTATATTAATAGCCTTATACGAAGACTTTTTAGAGTTAGAAATGGATTTGGTAAATGAAATAAATTCTAGTCAGTGGGAAGTATGAAGTTCAGACTGTTTAAATAACAGCTTATTTCTCTAGCATGGCTTTCTAAAGCCCTGAACACCACCTGAATTTGAAGAGCAACACATTTTGTTAGGAGAATATTCTTTAGTAATGAACAAATGGCAAGTCAATGTGTAGACTGTAACCACCAGTCTTTAAAAATATAATTTAGGGGCTAGAGAAATGGTATAGTAGTTAAAGCACTTGCCTACCAAGCACAACACCCTGAGTTCAATTCCCCAGCACCATATAAGGTGGGGATGGTGGTGCCCATCTGTGATCCCAGCACTTGGGAGGCTGAAGTGGGAGGGCTATCATGAGTTCAAGGCCAGCCTGGACTCACAATGAGTTTAGGACCAGCTGGGTTATAGAGTGAGACCCTATCTCAAAACAAAACATGAAGTAAGTCATACGGTGAGAAGTCTGTCCTCCTGACACACTGAAGCAACTGACAGTCTGAAGGAAGTGGTGGTTTGGGGGGAAGTGCAGGACAACTGCTTCTCTGTCACCCCCACCCAGACCAAAAACCTTTACAAAATATATGAAATGAGAAAGAATGAATATTGAAAAATATTACCTCTTGCACATCAAAAGATAAAGATTCAATACAATGAAAGAAAAGAAGCACAACATACTGCTTTATGCATTCTGGTATGCCCACATACTCCATGGGGACAAGCTCCGCTAGCTCGGCCAAGTTAAAGACGTATCTAATTTTTTGGCTGAATTTTGAGCTATGGAAGAAAATAAATACAACAACTTCAGTATTTCTGAATGAAAAAACTGAGGAGAAATTTATTCAAAGAAAAAAATGTTCAGTCAAGAGCTTTCAGAAAATTACCTAATAAATGGTCTTGTAATCGCCAGAAGTGTCCTGATAAACCAAGAGGGGTGTACAATAATGAGAGACTTCAGGTTCTTCCGTAACCTAGGAGTTATAGAGAAGAAAGAAAATCTAGGTATCTCTACAAATTCTTATTCTCAAAAGTAAACTTCAAAAGCTTTGTATAGGTATATACAAATTCATCAGAAGTATCACCCAGAAGTTCTCCTTTAGGTGTGATACTCCTGAAACCAAGAAACACATTCTGTAGCCTGATGGTCCCTCCAACTGCTCTGAAATAAACTGGACTTTTTCTTGTCCAACTCACATCTATCCCACACCTGGTACTAAGTGTCTCCCAGAGCACACTCACCCACCTCAGGACTCTATCAGGGTAAGGCCAGTGCTAAATTGAAGGGATCTATTTTCACTTTTTAGGACTGGGGAGAAACTGATACTAATTTCTTCAACATAATGTATAACTGTGCAGACAGGGACAAACATGGGGACAGGGATGGCCACAGGATAAGCAACAGGGGTCAGATTTAACACTGGCTACCTTGCTCGCTCCCTCCCTCCCTTGTGCACTCTTTTTTTGATACTGAGGATTGAATTCAGGGCCTTTTACTGAGATATACTCCAAGCCCTTAAAAAATTTATTTATTTTTGAAGATAGGATCTTGCTCTGTAGCCCAGGCTGCCCTTGGATTCATGGCAATCCTGCCTCAGCCTCCCAAACGCTGGGATTACAAGGGATTATAGGCGTGTGCCACCACATCCAGTTTATGTGGCACGAGGGAACTGAACTTGGGTACTTGACTGAGCACTTTCTGGGCAAGTGCTTTAATATCTGAACCATTCCTCCAGCCCCTTCAAAAATTTTTTGAGAGAGGGTTTCCTTGAGTCGCTCAGGGTGGGCTTGAATTTGTGATTCCCTTGCCTCAGCTTCTCAGAGTGCTAGGATCACAAGTTTGTGGCACTGGGGTCAGAAAATACCCCTTCCCCCCGTCTTTTGTGGTACTGGGATCAAGCCCTGGGCATTCACACTGGGTTACACCTCTACCTTGTTTTCTAGTTTTGATTTTCTAAGATAAGGTCTCATTATGTTGCCCAAGCTAGATTGATAATGACATTGTTAAGAACTTAAAAAATTCTGACTAAAACCTAAAAGCGTTATTCTTAGACTTCTTCACTGAAATGACCAAATAGTTTTAAAAACTATTATTTCTCAAGCATATTTTTTCACAGATAAAATAATTATATATATACACACACACACATATAAAATACATAAACATATATATTTTTTCAATAAAAAGAGCTAGCTAATGTCCACTTTAGGTATGAAGAAAAACCTATTAATGAGCCTGAGTTGATTAAACTAGTCTGAATTAGCCATGACAAAAATCACACCAACTGGAAGATTAAAGTTCCTTCCCTTAGCAGGACTACCAATTCCCAAGGGAATATAATCCTAGGGTTTGTTCCAAAGAAAAGTTAAGGCTAAACTAGTATCTTTAGGAAATACAGGACATGCTAAGCACTATAAATTAGCTAAAACTAAAAATGTACTATTGTCTCCAACCTTTCCCAAGATATATATTGTAGAAAAGTGTTCACACTGTCATAAAAAAGGAAAAATAAGGAACAATCTTGCGTCTGTTTTGAGATTTATTCATTATAAAAAAGGTAAAAATTAAATTCCTTCATGACATCTTAAAATGCTATCTTTACAGAACAGAAACTTAGGAAATTAACAAATGCAATGTAAAGGTGAATATGATAATTTTAAGTGGCAAGAAAAAAAATTCTAATAAATGCACTGCAAAAATCTGACTAATTTCAACCTTTATTTACATTACCTCCTATCAATTTGCTGATAGCATTTCCTGAGCCATCCCAGACTGGGCATTTTTCTTCGAGTTGTTGCACCATTTAAATAAACTATCATATAGTTTTCTGCTACTAATAGTTCCAAAGTGCCAATAACATACCTGTAAAACAAATGAAATGAAAGCTTCAAGCATCACTGGACTGAACTCAGCTCTCAATTACATTAGTCCCCTTTCTCTCTTACAGCAAAAGCAAACCTAAAAACCTTAAAGCTGCAATAGATGGCATGATTAATTTAAGACAGCTATTTTTTCCAAGGCACCTACTGAAATGTTTACAGACTAAGTGCCAGGATGTCTGAGATTTGTTCCAAAATTATACAGAGGGGAAAAACAGTAGGAATGAAGTAGAAATGGCAGTCGTTGAAGTGACAGATACATGAATATTTGATATAGAGGGTGTCCCAGGAACACCATACATATAAAAATATTAAAAATACAGAATATATCACAGCATGCAGTTTTTCAGAATCTATTTTCACAGTATTTCTCAATGCTATGAGAAAAGTTATGAAAGCACTAAATCAACAAATTTAGGGTGCCCCAAAAGTTGCCATACTTGGGAAAAAGTAACAAGCTTTTAGGATACTCTATACTTTTTCTGCCTAAGTTTACATTTTTAACAAACATTTAAAAGACTGCAGTAACCTAAGAAATAGAATGCCTCAATTTCTTTGTAGAAACATACAGAAACAAGTCAGCTCATCACATTGGTCTCCTAGGGGTGAACATGACTCTGAGATGCAGGCCTGCCTTTATATGCCACATGGCCACCATTCATGTAAAACAAGAGTTGGAACACACAGTCTAGATGTAAGCAGCTCAGAATTCTGTACAAATACTGTTAAGACAAACTTACTTAAAGAGATTGTCCATCAGGTATCTATAGTTAGGTTGGCCACTTTCAGGCATAAAACAGACAGCAAATACAACAATGGCATTTAATCCATCCCCATAATATCCTTAAAAACAAAACAGAATAAAACAAAGATAAAGCCACCAGCATGATTTTACCATGAAGATTTTCTAGAGGGCACTGGTATGATTGACAGAAATAAAAACTTGTATAGTTAAGAAGCCTTCCATACTTTACTAAATAGACAAATAAAGACACAATATAATATCTGAAATAAACATTTCTATGCAATTTAGATTAAAATCAATACTTTTAAAAAGATAGTTTTATATTTGACAAAGCCTAACATATTGAAGACCTCAGATTATTAAAACCAAAAGTTCATATCTTTGACATAAATCTTGAGGAAAAATAGAACATACATGTTTTAACTGCCATCTTTAGATATTGTTTCCAATAAGTATTTTTGACAGTCATTTCTATTATTTATAAACATGAAAAGATCCGAACATTCTAAGAACATTAGCCTTATCACTAATTTTCTTAATCTCTCAGTCACAAAACAAAGTATGACACCTTAATTACTTTCCCGTAAGAAAAAGAACGTGCTATTTTCTGAAGGAGATTAGCTTAAGCCATGAGGCAGGCCTCCCAACTTCATTTCTGCGAACAAGCTGAATTAATGGATGGCTGTGGGCCTCCTCTGCCAGACTACCCTGTTTTCCTCATCTGAGAATAAGATGAAATTAGGCAGAAGAATATAACTGCAAATATTCAAGTGATTTGCTTTCAGATGGATGAAGACTTGTAGAAATAAGCAAGGCCATACATTTGGCTGAGAGCAAATTAAGTGGAAATGATTTACTATGAGGGAAAAAAATCAAGCTGCTCAACCTATGTGCTCTTCTGTCCAGTGTGAGGTTGGCAGGAAATATGCCATGTCCTACAAAACGCGCTGTGAGCTGACTACCACTAACACTGGCACTACTCACACGGTGCCTACCCAAACTTCTATATATAGTACTGCTGGACCAACAGGCATTCTAACTTGTAAGTTCAAGGATTTCCTATTTGATTTGTAAATTACTTTTGCATATTCCACAAATACGCCACCAGGTGAGTGCTTGGTAAAAATGTGGAGTCAACTAGTTCTCCACTAAACTAAATGTTTTCTTTAGGGTTTTAAAGTCAATTAAGACTTGATAAGAATATTGGCCACGGTCTTATTCATGACACCCCACAAAGGAAATAACACATATGACCATCAAAAGGAGGATGGCTAAGTAGATACGGTTATCGAGGAAGCAGACTGTTCAGCAGTTGCAGTACCATGGGTAAGCAGTGACATGGAGGAAGGCTGACCACAAGTTGTATGCAAGAGTATACACCACACGATTCAAGTTCTGTGAAGCGCTACAGCAGGTGACCCTTACACAGGGGTAGAGTCAAACCACCAAGTGGTTATTGCAGAGGGGGTACTCACTGGAATGGGGCATTAAAACATTTTCTGGGGCAATGAAAATGGTCTGTATGCTGAATGTGGGTTGTAAATATGAGCGCCTGTGGTCATATAAGCATTTGTCAAAACCCACTGAACTTTTATGCTGAACACCAGAGCATTTCACTGTACCTAAGTTTTAGATGCACAGAAAAGGCGAGAAAGTAGAACTCTTGGTTTCAGGTGGTATAGAGATGGGGGTGAGAAGAAGACAGTTTTTTTTACCATATATGCTTTTATACCTTTTGAACTTGCTGTATGCATATATTAATAACTTTTAAATGTAGGCTTTACCTTTTTACTTCAAACTTATACTCCTACAATGACAGGAAGAATGTTTATTATCTCTAAAAACTACGCTAAATACCTTCAGTAGTATTTTGTAAAAGTAATTAGACTTCTTACATGGCCTTATTCTGAACATCTTCAGTAACCCTCACCTCCATGGCTGATAACTTTTTTATAGGGCTCGATGGCTTTCATGTCGACCCTGTGGTCCTGCTCTCCAATCCTGAACATACGCCAGCGCCGGCCATCTTCTTTTTCCTCTGCTGCTGTGTATTCAGTAATTGAGCCTTTCCTAATTACTTCAGTAGTTTTGGGTTTTGGAAGATCATCTGTCAAAGGATTTTGAATCATAGGTTGTCATTTATACAATAAAAATAAAATTATATGTTAACCGCCTTACTATCTGGATTGTTCAGCATTTTTGTGGGTGTGTGCTGTCAGGTAGGGCCTCTCTATGTTGCCCAGGCTGGTCTCAAACTCCCAGGCTCAAGTGACCCCTGGCCCTGGCCTCCCAATCAGTTGCAACTATAGTTATGTGCCAGCACACCTGGCTACTCAGAATTTTCATTATGCCACCTGTGAAATTTGAAATATACATCCATAATAGACAAAAAGGTCTACCCTTAAAATAAGGCTACTTTATGACTCGGGAAATCAGTGTTTTCAAACTTGATTTTACTGTCCAGTGCAATGTATTTCTGAACTTCAGAAAAGATAATTTATAGAGCCATCAATCTTACTACAACTACACTGGTCCCACAGGACTTTCAAGAGTTCACTTATGACAGCACTGTCTGTGAGTTATTTCTACAGGTGACTTCAAGTAACTGAGAGCCAACTGATTTTTTTGGAGCATAGAAATTAACTCCTGAATGTAATACCAGATAGAAAGTGGTTAAGTACTCAATGATCACTTCATTTGATCAGTCATGAAGCAGATATTTATATTCTGAAGAATACATGCAAAGTCTATTTACATTAATATTAGCCAAAGCTTAAGCACCAATGATTAGGTGTAATTTATGTTTCAAGAATGCAGTTTGATTTTAATAAGGTAATGATTTTTCAAAATTTTAGTATTATAATCCTTACCAAAAGATGGGGGAAGGGGAACCTACTGCATGTTAGTTGTTTCCAAGACAAAGCTGTTAACGGAAAATATCCTTCCAGGAAATGACTACAGCGGCATTAAAGAAAGAGACAAAACACATAGGCGGAAAACTATTTCAGTATCTTTGTAAAATACTGCTTATTACTGGATTGCTTATTGAATCAGTAAAACAGGAAAAAAAAATAAAGGAGCATAAGATATGGCACGCCATTCTCTACTCCAGATAAAAACACCTAATGCTATACATTCCTTTGACGTAAATATCATTTTAAAGGTGGTCTACTTATTTAAATGATTAACAACTATATAAAGATATTATAGACACCAACGACGTAATTCAAGAAAGCATGCAAAGCAAAACACAACCCAATTCTTTGAATTCCAAGTTAAAATAATAAATACCAGGTTTGGGGGAAGAAAGTATACATTAATTCAAGTTTGTCAATACATAAAGCAGAGCACTATCAGGAAACCTACTTAAAAACCATCCCCCAAGTCTTCCTTCATAGCTCCCTCTGCAAATCCTTACTTTTAGGATACTCCCTCAGTTAAAAGTCTCTTCAAAGGTTTTACTCTCTAGTTATCAACTGAAAAGACACATGCCCTTATGATTAGGCAAAGTTTCTAAAGGAACTATGAAAAACCATAACATTATTGGATTGGGCAATTTAAAAAAAGCCATTTGTAAAGTCTAAACAGTTTTGAAAAACAAAGTATTTGTTTGCAAATTTTGTATCTCAGTAACAAGCATAAATTTTTCAAAGAACACTTCAAACAAACTCTTAATACACTAATTTTAGTAGATTTCATTGCCAAGTTGTAAGGTTTACCAATTGTCCTGCTTACTCTAGAGGTTACTACTGTAAAAACCTGTAAGCACACCAAGACAAACATTCACAAACATCAAATGTGAGCAGCAGCCAGTTACCTTCCCACTCGAACTCATTACTGTTCTCTGATGGCGTGTCTAAGCCATCCAAGTCAATCTCCCCACTTGCATCCAAGTCGTCTGACAACACAGAGCCATCAGTAGGATCCAGGGTCAGGCTAATGTCAGGAGCTATTAGTTTCTTTCTCACTTTACTTCCACTAACTTCTGCTGAGTCTGGAATTGGAAAACAAAGAAAAAAATTATTAGAGCACTTATTAGATGCTCGAGTAAGAGAAACATGCCGCTTGATTCTTGAGAAACACTAAACAAAATTCTAAATCACTAAATAAGAAAATGTGACTTTTTCCTACTTGTGAAATTAGATCAGGCACCATCTTCTTCCTGCTTCCATGGCTTACTTTTCTGGCCAGTATCTAGAAAGGATGCCTCTGCCATGAGAATAGATTAATGACCCAAAGCCCTTGTTGAGACACCACAAGGGGGCCCAAAGTTCTGTGGCCCAGGAGCTACAGAGATCTGTATCTGCGTTGATCACAGGAACACAGGAGGAAGTAGCACATGAGGTCCTGGTCTCCCCTGCAGGTCCAAGGAGGAAACTCTCACCTTCACCTCACACAAAGCTCTCCATTTGGGTTGCAAATTAACCTCTCAGAGACCTTTTTAAATCCCAATCCACTATTTTCAGAAATATGGGAGGTGAAGAAGTACCCAGACCCCAAAGTGGAGTGAAGAAGGGAATGGAGCTTTGGATGTGGGGAGATTTATCCTGCACAGTGGAACTCCAAGGGTTCCACTTACCACCTGAGTGAAGTTACTGGCTTGTCAGGGCTGTCTTCCCCATCCACAGGGAAAAGGAAGGCTGAGAATGTACCTGAGCACTTGTGTGGTACTAAAGGTGAACAGAAAGGAAGGCAAAGAGCTTCAGGCAGCAAAACATGTGAGACTTCACGACACAAACCCTGGGTTTCCAGAGTACTCAGTGGTCATACCAGCTAAACTGTTGCGCCTTCTTTCTTAGAGATAAACACTGATTTATCATTTAGCTGAACAGAGCACTCTGGCAGCTTTTTAAGGATAACAACCCATTTCGCTCATCATCTCACAAAATGGTGGGGTGAGACGAACAAACAGACCTAGGGAGAATGTGAATTAGTCACTTCTCTCTGTATTTGATAAATTAGGTTGATGTGGCCGACCTCAAAAAAAAAATGTAGTATTGCATTCTTCTACCATCAAGCAAAGAAGTGTCTGAAACCTCCAGGGTCTTAGAGACAAAGATTCCACCATTTCTTTGTGGAGAACCCAGCCAGCATTCCCCTGTACAGATCCCACTATTTCTCATTTGCTGATCTCTGTACAACTACTGGCATGGCCAAGGTCTGGGTCTTTGCAACCTCCTGCGTCCTTGCTGGTCATACGTGGAACCAAGGCTAGTTTCCTGTCTTCACTGAGATGTTAAAAAAAAAAAAATGACTGGCGATACAACTCAGTGTGAAGGCTCTGGTTCAATCCCCAACACCACCACATACTTACAAAAGAAAGATAAATTCAGAAACCTATTCAATGACTAAGCAAAAATCATGAAATATTAGTATAGGTCAAATCCCTAGTCTGCTTTTTTAAAGTTAGTTTTTATTTGATTTGTATAGGAAGAAAATACAAAATGTATTATATATCTAAGGCACAGGGGGGCTGATATTCCCATTCTGACTTTAAGAGTATACCAAAGAAAAGAGTAAAGAGATTATTAAATAAATAAGCTTTATTTTGTTTTATAAATATTTATTACAGATTAGAAAACATATATCAATAGGAAGAAGAGAAAAAAGGAATGTGACATCCCACAGCTTCTAAAAGTCTGTGTATGTGTAACAGAGCTATGCTACCCGTGCTGTTTTGAAAAGTTAAATTTTCTCAAAGTTGCTTTCCTCAGTGTTCAATGTATACTTTAGCTCCCTCAGAAAGAATAAAAGCTCAGTGGTGATGTTGTTTTGAGGCAAATAAAATAACTCAAAGTCCACCGAGACTAAAGAGCATCCCCGTTCTTACCAGGCTGGGTCTCCGGCTCAGCCACACCGAGTATATCTGCGTCAATACTGTCATCCTCCGGCAAAGGTCTAGAAGATATAGACACACTTTTTAACCCAGAAATTAAAAATAAAAATTGAGGTTAAAAGATCTGTTAATACAAATTATAGAAATAATAATGTGAAAAAATGGGTGTTTTAGTGATTTATAAATCACTTTTAAAGAAAAAAATTCTCAAACGGTCACGAATTGACATAAGTAACATGAAGTTAGATATAAATTCCTTATGCAACAGCTCTTATGCAACTAGAAGACATGTAAAAATTATAAGCTATAAAGCAAACATAACTCAAGTGTATGAATTTAACATGATGTATAACGTGTGGTATGATGAAGCCACTCTTTATGCGTGTGAGAAGCCGGTAATGGTGGCCTATGTCCCGCCAGGTGTCCATCCTTACAGCAGTGCTGGGATGTCTGCTCACTCACGGTGGTGTGGGAACATCATTTAATACAAGCTGCCTTTGCTGAAGAGACAAGGCAGATTCTGGATGACACAGAAAACCCCTCCTGACTTATTTAGAATTTTTTCTCTTGGAAAAACCCCATACAATTCTAAGCTTTTTATAGAGCTCTAAAGATCTTATCTCTTAGGAGCCTCTCAGGCCTTAGCTTTGAAAGATACACCAAAGCCATTACTTACAATAAAAAGTTTGAAACTTAAATGATCAAAACAATTATGAGAAACTACAGATTACACATATATCGGCTGAAATTAAGGCACAGAGAATCATCCTGTTGGAAAGGCATTTTCACTCCCTAGGACCCGGGGAGCATTTAGTAACACTGCTTTCCCTTCTCAGAGATACCCGATGCTCATTAGCAGCTTTCCTCTGAGTCTGTCACACTGAAAGCCCTTCTCACATTGGGAAATCTTCATCCTGCCATTCTTCTTTCAGCTCCACCCCCTCCATCCTCAGCCTGGATTCAATGTCAGCTGCAACCTCCTGGTGATCCAGCGAGCCAAAGGCCTGTGCGGACAGAGGTACAGTAACTTCATTTCCACTTTCTTTTTATTGGTTAAAACAGTACAATAAAATACTTTAGTTCATACTGCCACAGCAATATGGTCAGGAAACCAAATTTTTGGGTTGTAAGTTTTAAAGAATTGGAACAGAAAACATCATGTAGAGTATTATTTGAAATACACTGTTCAATGAAAATATTCATCTTCAAGTGCATATAAGCATGCTGAGTCTGACTTACTTAAAATGTATTTCATATAATAAAATACATAAGCAGTTAAGGTGGGGCAAGAAATGAAAACAAATTCATTGTCTACCATAGAGTCCTAAGTATATGTCCTGTCTGTCAGACAGAGGTTGATTCTAGAAACTGAACACTAGTGACAGTCACACTCGTGATTTGACAGGACCAAGTAGTGTGCAATCAGCTAGATTATTTTCTCTACAGTTTGAAGCCACAATTCCTCAATCATTTGTTTGGTAACTTGCCCAGTAAATAAATTATGCTACTAATCTGCTTCAGCCTAACTTCACTTCTAGACACCAAATTGAGCAATGTCTTTACATACTGCATGTCAACTTATGCCATAAGCTTTCAGTTTTTACAAGGCTGAGTGTAAGTAGCAATAGCCTTATTCTACAAAATGAGGAGTCTAGATGTACTCTGGTTGGCTGATGAAATAAACAACAAAGGTTTGCAAAAAAAATAGTGACAAATATGGGGGCAAATGATATAAGTGAGCATTGAGTGAGTCAACTACGAAAAATGCCAAGACATATTTCCTAAGAGCCATGAAGAACCACCAGAAGTACTAAGCAAACAGTCACAAGTGATGGCTACCAGCAGAAGAGAGAGGAAGGTGCCACAGGGACTGTGACTTAAATCACAGCATATCCTCGCTAGCTTCACAGCTATGTTCTGCTATATTATTTGAGTTTTTAAACAATACACGAAGAACTTTAAAAATACCTATAATAAAACAAATGACAGGTATACACATTCACACTAACTGGTCTTCTAAAACAAACAAGAGATGGTATTTTACAGTGGCCTTATCTGCTATGGCATTACAATGTTCAAAAGAAAAGTTGTACTCAAAAAAGCAATGTTATAGAATAACAAAAAGAATTAGTACGAGTATTTCTTAAAGTGATAGATTTCATAGTAAACTAAAGTCCCATCTTTATCAAAACTGGAAGGCTCCCCCTTCTCTGCCCCAGTTTCAATGTTTATATTCAGAGAACAGTTCTAAACATTCCTGAATAGATTTAAAAATCTGAGCACCCACTCATTAGCATAAAAAAGTGAAAGATGTGGACTATTCCTCAAAATTAAATATTTGAAGTTATTTAACATACAGTATGTACACACACACACACACACACACACACACACACACACACATATAGTATGTATACATATACACACATACATTGTACACACACACTTTTTTTTTTGGAGACAGTCTCGCTCTGCAGTCCAGGCTGGCCCTGAGCTCACAGCAATCCTGTCTCAGCTGCCAAATCTCGGTCGCAGGTGCATGCCTCCTCACCTAGCTATTACCTGGTGCTTGGGGATCTGACCTGGCCCTGGCAGCCCTCAGGCTTCCTAGGCAAGTCTCTAATCACCCAGGCACGTTCTCAATCCCAGGAGTGAGGTATTTTTAATTCTGAGAAAGCAATGAGCCAGAAAATTTTGAAAAGTTAATGAAAAGTCATTTCAAATAATCTTAAACTTACTTGCAGTTTATTTCTAATATGCAATCTCTAAGAATGCTTTATCACAGCAACCCTTCTCTGTGGGAATGGGAACAGGGTTGGCAACCTGACCAAACCACCCCTTCTACCTAGAAGACAGAATGAGTAGGAAAGAGACCAGGATTACAGCCACCAACCCCAAATACTTAACACCGATCACTCCAGATTCATGCTCAAATAGACTAGAGTATTCTAGCACTAACAGCTGGAAACTGGTAAGTCTCTTCCAAATTTTCAGTCACTGTACTTCTGAGTGTTGAATTTTCTCAAGACTCTGGTACTCAGTATGAAGTATATTTTTCTACATTCAATAACCTGAAGTTTCCCATTTACTATCTCCACCTCCTTCTACTGGGTATTGAAAATAAATCATGATGTTCTGGGTGTCTTTTTCAAATGCCTCAAATAATCTGAAAAATACATAACATTTCTAAAATAAAAGTAATTTAAAGTTGCAACCAATATACTCAACTCCTAACACTGTGCTTGGCATATTGGAAGTGCGGAAATGTTGAACTGAGAGGCAAAACACTGGTAGGAAGCCTTTCCTGCTCAACTTCTTGGGTTTATTTTGCTTGTAAAAGGATATAAACAGGATTATGTTTTATACCTCAAAAAGGTAACAAAAATATTTTAAAGAAGCCTACATGTACGCAATATAAATTCCGTTGGTGAAATGATTCTTTATAAGTGGAAATATTTCTTTTGTGAAAGTCTAGAAGTTGATCCAGGCCTTTTAGCTGCCTTACAACTTGAACACAGTATCACTTGAAAATAGCTCCTTTAAATACAGAGAGCTCCAGTTCCTCAACTCGTTCGCCTACTTGTTCAAAGTTTATTATGATATATTCACTCATGAGATGTTAGTATAGCTCAGGATACTATCATGGATATTGGGTTTAAGGGATAATTATTCCAGTTTAAAGAGAACACAGAAAATGTAAACATGGACAAACTTCATCATTTCATCAAGAACATCAGTGGGGACTGGTGGAATGGCACAGTGGTTAAAGTGCTTGTCTAGTAAGTGCAACGCCCTGGGTTCAATTCCCCAGTACTATGTAAGTTGGGCATGGTGGCACATGCTTATAATTCCACCATTCAGGAGGCTGAGGCAGGAGGATTGCCACCACTCCAAGGCTAGCCTGGGCTCCACAGACCAGCCTGAGCTACAGAGCAAGAAACTGTCTCTAAATAAATAAATAAATAAATAAATAAATAAAAGAATAAGAAAAGAACAAAGAACATCAGGGGAAAGTACACTAGGTAGATAACATTTTTAAATAACTGATAGTGCTGTTTTTGGAAGCACTTTATCACTAAGCAGGAAACAAATGAGGAAAAAGATAATATAAACACAAGCTACTTTGAAGGAAGTCAAAAGATTGCTGACTCACAAGTTAACTGTAGCCGTTTCCTATTTTTTGTTCATAGATTTTAAAAAATCAGAATGGGGAAATAACACTTGGTTATGCTATTTGTTCAAATAACCTAATGGCAATGTAAGTAATGTAATTTCTCAATAGACAGGTAGCCTCCACGTCCTATCTTCTTATGCCTGTTCTCTCTAGCGGTCATAATAGGGAATTCAGATCGTTGACCTCAGTGAGGATAAAAATCAAGGGGATAATGGATTTCCTCCCAACACATCTTCCTGGGGGCAAGTGTGGAAAATCCAACAAAGGAGAAAGGGCTTTCCACACATAGTTAAGAGAAGCAAAAACTAAATACTAAGATCATGTTTAGAATTGTCTATAGTATAACTTAAAACTTTACACAATTTTATTGTTAACACTGCTGCTTGAACAACGACCAAGTAACGACCATATATGCTGAGATCAATTACAGCTGGCAGAAGGCAAACACCAAGTGAAACTTTTGCTTCCCCATTTAAAATATTTCATTCTATGTATCTATGCTCACCTTATAATGATTCTGTATTTTTATGAAGATCATTAAAACATCCCCTCCAATCCTACAGGTTTATTACTGCTCCTCTGAGGGTAAGATCATGTAGGTTTTTAAGAATGAAATGAGATGCTCTATCCGAAATGTCTACATAAAATTTAAAGAAAAACTACAATGGTGCTGACTTCTCTCAATATTGTGAAAATAATACATAGGATAACTATGCCACTTGTAAAAGTTACATCAAGTTATGAGCTAGCATAACACTGAACTGGGGATGCTCTGGTTATCTTTAAAATAATTAAAACCCAATACCTGGGGCTGGGGGCATAGCTCAGAGACTACAGTGTCTGCCTGGGAAGCTCCAGGCCCCCAGAAAGGTCCTCCACAGCTGGGTTGGTGGCCCACACCTATAACCTCAGCACTGAGGAGGCTGAAGCAGAAGTATTACGGGAGTTCTAGGCCAGCTTGGGCTACAAAGTGAATTCAAGACCAGTCTAAACTAGAGTGAGAACCTGTCTCAAAACCAAAACCCAACACCTGATTTCTTACACCCTGTTACAGAGTTGTATTAGTCGTAACCCAAAATGATAATTTGGGAATATGACTTCTGCCTTAAAACATATAAAAGCTTAACAAAATAACTTATTCTTCCACTCTCAGCCAAGGTTAATTTCTCAGATCTTCATGTGGTTTCTTTCTCGGATGTCCTCCTCCGTGTCACTCCTACCAGCATTACTCTACACAGCACTGTTTCCAAGAGGCTTTTCAGGGTTACTTGCTACTTTTATATCATCTCATCTATTTCAGTGTTTGTGAGTTTCAAAACACTGGTGTTATGAACCCCATTTTATCTTTCATATATGAGGCGAATGACAGCTCCTCCAGGTTCACGATCTACACCAGAACTGCTGCTAATGTAGCACACTGTCTTCAGCTCATTGGCAACTTGATACAAATGAAGTCTAAAAGGGCAGGTTCCATAACACTTCAATTTGAAGGTCCCGTACTGCCCAAAAACCATACTAGTGCCGATTTATGACAATTCAGCTCAAGCTGCATGAGCAGAAGTAGATGTGTCATACTTCCTGCCTGATCTCAAAACTGAAGGGCTGCGCCAGAGATTAGGAAGACCAGGAAGAGAGGTTAGAGGAAATTGTAAAATTACAAGGAGAAAATGTGCAAGCTGAACAAAAAACCAAAAAAAGAAAACCTCTACTAGGTTGCAGAGTAATTTAACTGGGTAACTTCAATTCTAACTGGAAATAAGTATTCACCCACAAATTTTAGAATTACTTCTTCAATTGTGGGAATACTCGTGTAACATCAGAAAAAGGATACCATTAATTAAAAAAAATTTAAAAATCAAGCATTGGGAAAAAGGGATGTAGACTAAATTGCAATCGGACACTTTAGTTGAATGGGAGGCACTATGATTACCTTGAGGAACAAGCTGTGCCCTTAATAAAAAGTTTCCAGGACAGACAGGAAGTGGGAAAGCAACGGGATTATGAAGACCCACTAGGCTTCCGACTTAACATGAGTTCATCTAATAGTTCTCCAGAGGCATCTGATGCACCCGGAAAATCCAAACTATATTTGTCAGGTATCTGAATAAGAAAGATGGTGTTGAAAACACGCTGGGACCCGGCTTTCCAGGAACGCACCCGCTCCTGATTTAGCCAGCTCAGGGAAGTGTACGAAAGCCCGCTTATTTATGCCGTTTCCGTGTCCAACTCCGAGGACACGGGGCACACAGGTCCAGGTTTCTTTGTTCTGCACTAGGTCTGACGCTGGTCGTGAACGGTGACGGAACCCCGGCACCGGTCACCGCCCCAACGCCGGGTGGCGGAGAAGCGGGGAAGGGAGAGGCTCCGTCCCAGGGTGGACGAGCGGAAGGGAGGGAGCGGTGGCAAGGCCGGCAAGTGCACCGGCGCCGAGCCCGGGGCGGGGGCCCGGGCGAGGCGGGATCCGAAGGCGTCCGGAGCGGCTTCCCCGGCGCCCCGCCGCAGGAAGCCCCCGCGCTTCCTCTCCGCGGCAGGCCGGCGCGCGCCCCCCGTCCGTGCCCAGCCCTGCTGCGCTCACCCCGGAGGAAGCCTCGGCCCTCTCGTCTTCTTCGCCCCTCCAGGCCGGCGACGTGGGGCTGACGTCCAGGTCGCGGAAAGCGGCGCCGAGTGGAGCCCGCTCCCCTCGGTCAGCTGCGGAGACCCAACCCTGCGCCCCAGGCGCAGCTGTGCTGAGAAGCGGCACCACCGACCCGGACGCAGTCAGCCGCCCGGCGGAAGTGACGACGCGGGCTTTTCCAGGCGCGGCCGCAGGCGGAAGCTGAGACGGGGCGTCGGCAGGACGGCGCGGGAGGCCGCTGGCGCATGCGCAGGCTGTGACAGCTCGGCGTCCTTTTGGGTGTTCCCGCGGTGCCGACGCCCCATTGGAGGTGCCGCCTCTGAGGAGCGGCGCGTCCTCGCCCTTTGCTCTAGGCTGGTCCCCCGAGGCATGCTTGTGTTTCCTCTCTGCTTGCTTTTGTTGATGGTTTTAGTAACTCTGCAGTACATTATGGGAGACATGACGGGATGAAAATGACACACTCTTGATTTGGGGGATGCTAGACCTGAGAAGGCCAAATTGGGTCAAATTCTTCAGCGCGAACCACTGACAGCCCTGCTTCTCAGACATGCCTTTTTAGAAGTTCATACTCTGTTAAAAGAAGGATAAAATATGAAAATGATAAAAGCACGAAATTCATGTCAAAATATTTTATTATCAGAATCAACAGCCATAAAATTTCCTGTAAAAATGTGGTGAAGAATCTCAGTGTCTGTTCTTTTCTCACCTTGGACCAGTGACAATTCTTCAAAGGAAATTATTCCAGGAAAAGAGATTGGTTTGGAGAAGACAGTAATCTTTGTCAGAAGTTTCATCTAAACCCATGCAGTTGTCAGCTATTTGGGCAATTCTATCAGGGAACCATCAGGCCTGAAAGGAACAGAAAGACCAAATATTTTAAATTTGCCCTGAATACAGCTCTGAGGAGCAGCAGCCGGGATTCACCCTGCTTTAGCAGCGGTAACTCACTATGGCAGCTGGTTAAACTCTGCCTGTTTCATAAAATGGGGAAAAATATTGCTTACCTGGTTTTGTGGGATGAAATACTATGCATATTAAAGCCGTACTTGGCATTTTGCAAGCATCTATAAGCATCAGGCATCATTTTCCCTCTAGCAGTTTCCTTAAATAGCATGCAGAAAAAAAAATGATTAAGAGAGGTTTAGCTAATCAACTTGGGCTGTATCAGAAATGTCTTCTTTAGTTAGCTTTTTAGTAGTTCCAAATGTTGCTTATTTCAATTCTGTAATGTGTACAGTTCCCCACAGGGTGGCAGGAAAATCATTTGAAATCATATAGTGATAAAGTTTTCGTGGCCTTTAGTTTTTTCAGCTTAATAACTTTATCGTTTAATAAGCTTGACGAGTGTTTGCTTTGGTTTTGAGTAAGTCATTCTATTTGCCTTTTCTCATCTCGTAGGTTGTCCATACTTATTATTGAAACAGCAGAAACTACAGATAAGCCAAAAAAGATAATCACTATTAATGTCTATATTCTTTCAGATTTTTGCAGGCAGATAGCTATATACATTGAATATGGCTTTGAAGACATAATGTACTTAAAAGTTTAAAATCTCCCTTTTCTTTTTGTTAAAAAGTATATATGGCATGAACTTATTTTCAAGTCAACAAATAAATTTCAACACCATCATATTTTTTAAAGGATTAGCATTAGCAATGCTTTATTGAACATGTAAGTAGTTACTTTTTAAAAATTAGAGATAGCACTTTAGACCAGGCTATGGTGGCACATGCCTGCAATGCCTGCACTAAGGATAGCTAAGGCAGGAGGATCTTAATTTCAAGGCCAGCCTTGACTACATAGCAAGATCCTGTCTCAAAAACAAAACAAAAAACCCCCCAAAATTCAAAAACCAAAACCCTAAACCAGGACCAAACCAACAGAGAAAAACAGTACTTCAAAGTATCCAGAAAGTGAGAAACAGGACTAACTTACCTTCAAGTAATATATTAAGTTTTCAAATAATATGCTCACAATATATTTCTTCAACTTCCACAGAAGTGTTTCTAAAGCAACAGATTCAATTGCTTATCTGAAAAATATTAAAAACATGCAATTTTCCCTCATTTCCAGAATTTTTTGACAAATTAGTGTATTTTTAAGGTTGCTTATTGTTTCTCTATGCCTCCTTAAATAGGCAGATATTTGGAGTCTTAAAAACCCAAAGAGAATTCAGAGAGAAACCATGGCTTCTAGATCCTATGTAGGAGTTACTACTTAGAAAGTGGCTAAGAGTTACCATCAGCTGTTTCCTTTATTGTTTTTGGCTTTGGGCTTTGGTCTTATATTTATGTACGCATTCATCATCCTAAAGTTGTACAGACAGTCACTGTTGGTTTTTTTTCTGGTGCTTTCATAGTTTCTGTTTTTTAGTATATGATTGTCAAATTGAATTGGAATTTTGCGTGTGTGCTTATAATGTAAGCACATTAATGACTATTAAATCGACTACCTAACATCATTTATTGTATCACCTGGGATTATTAAACTCAACTAGACCTCAGCCAAATGAATATTTACTTACAGAGTTGTCATTTTAGGTTGCTCACTCCTTTGAAGTATCCAGTCACTTGATGAATCTTTATTGAATAATATTCTAAGTCATTGCTTTTGTGTTATAAGTATACAGAAAGTAAGACTCAGTGTCTGCCTTCGAAGAGCTCATTGGCTGGCACAGAGAGGGGCAAATGAAGACAATAAGCACCTAAGGTGCGTATTGAGGATTGAAGTGACCTTGGTTCTGCTAAGATACAACTAAAGAGAAGAAACTGACAGCTTAGGGTAGGAGCAGGGGGCCTACGCAGTAAAGGAAGGTCCTGATGAAGGTGGTGTTGGGCTTAGTGAGAAGAGCATGTGACGATTCAGAGACTTCTAGGGATGGCTTGCATCAGCATGGCAGGAGCGCAGCAGTGGGAGAGTGGGGTCTATAAACAGCTTGAAGCAGAACAAGTTGTCAAAGACCAAATTTAGAAAGGGACTCTTTAATGTTAGGGACTGATTGAGAGAGAACATAATGAGCAACGTGGAGAAGCAAGCGATCATGACTTTAAATTGCACCCTAGAAGAAGAGATTGGAAGATACTATGCGTGATGACAGCTTCATTTGGATAAGTCCTAAGAGAACAATTTCGTGGGGAGCAACACTTCAGTGTGGGCTAAAATCTCTCATGGTGCCTTCTCAAACTTCATACATCCAAATGAAAGCCTTCAGTCCATATAGACTTGGAGAGGTGCTGAGCCTGGGCCAAGAGTGGAAAGGAGTGGTGAGATGTTACAGGCAAGGGCACAGGCTGGAGAGAGAGGTAGGAGAATACCATCTGCCCTGTGCTATCAGAAAGTGATATTGTCAGCCTCTGGTGAGAACAATCTCCCTCTGCCTCCTTCCAAAAAGTTGGAATGACTCCAGAGTCTTAGGGTGGCATTACTCTGGGATGCTGTACGTATAGTGGGAAGGACAAGAGGTAGCCTGGGAATCACAAGTTCCTCCTGATTGTCCCCCACTCCCTGTTTCTTTTTTGTGGATGATGATGCTGTGTCAGCATCTTTTTTCACGTGGACAGCCATGATTTGGTGCACATTCACATCCTATTTCCCTCTCCCATTCAGCCCTCCCTTCTAAGGCAGTGTGAGAGTCTTGAGCTACCTTCTATGCAGCACCAAGTTCACGGACAGTTCCTTTCTGCCTCCTTGTGCTTTGTGGTAACCGTTGCTAGTCCTCCGCCGTACATCACCCCATCCCCTGGCATCTCCCAACACATGGAGGGATTTTGGGGTGCTATTACTCTGTATTAACAGGGCATGTTGTACTCCTTCACATTTTTTTTAAATAATGAAAAGAACATCTTCTCTTACAGCTTAGCCTGCAGTTTCTCAGAAATCCTGTGTTACAGCCGGCAAAATCAAGGTATCTAATGCCAGCCCATCTGACATTTTTCTGTAAAATAACCAAGGAACTCTGTCGTGGCTAGATGAAGCTCCTTCCAGACAAGGTTGGTGAACTGAATGCCGACTTTTCCTAATCCTCACATATACAAGTTTTCAAGATACTGTTTTTCCACAGGTAGATAGAGCCTTGTTGCAGAACCTGTAGTTTGGTAAATGGGTGCTCCCTCAGTGGAGTGCCTTGTACAGGCCACGACCTGCTCAGCTGGACAGACTGGCCCTAGTTCCTACCAGGATCTTGTAATCGAGTGTACCTATTTTATTTATAATAGGAGGATCCTCTGATTGTTCTTTTAATAAAACACTTATGCAAACTTGGTTCAGAATGTGAGATCATGGTTTCTGGGCAACTTCTCATGTTCTACCTAATATAATTCACTAGGCCTGCTCCCCAACCTTAGACCCGACCTTGGCCAAGATACAGTGAGAAATGATGAGGAATAAGACAGTTGAGACGATGCTTAAAAATGTTTGTACAGGTTTAAATTTCCAGAAAGTTTTACGTAAAGTTTTACATTAGGTAGAACTCTTGCAAGTTGTTTCATATTCCATTGCATGAATTTCCAAATGGTTATTTTTTCTTACAAGCATATAAATTCAGTGACATTTGGCAGCTTACTCACAATTTAAAAAAAAAGAATCTCCATGTAGTATTCTTTTTACATGGACTGAAGATGTCTTTGCTGGTTAAGCTCCAGGGTAAAACTTCATACAATTTTCTATTCATTTAATTATTCATAACTTGAGTCTGAAATGTGTATATATTTTTCACTTATTCACTTTATAAAATTCAAAACTAAACCCAGCAGCAGTTTTGTCTTTGGCATGGTGACGAGTTTCTTCCCTACAATGAAGTAGTCAAAGAAATTGTGCCAGAGAGAATTTATGCTTTCCTATTTCAGGAAATCAATTTGGCCACTCACATTCGTTACTGTCGCCCTGGCGTGCTGCTTGCACACCCCAGAGAACACTGGAGGGAAGCTGCAGCACACGTTTCTAAGCAACACCTCAGTGTGCACAGTTAGGTCGCAGCTGTTCTGGGGAAGACTAGGCTTACGTGTTAGGGATTGGTGCATAGGACTTTAAAGATTCAACTCAGGAAAATGGTCACATAGAGGATGCGAGGCAAGTGCGGCATCCAGTGGAAGTTGGGGGAGGCTAGTTCTAGTTTAGATTGTTAAAAGAAATAGTGTGCACAGGTCTTAAAGTGTATGTTCCTAGCCCCTGTGGAGATTTTTCTGCAGCATCATCAAAGCAATGACAGATGTGGATTTACAACAAGAAGGTATATGTTTTATAAGATGAAATCATGAAGTTGGCAAAATCACAGCAACCTGTTGGTTGTTATCAGGGTTACTAGGCGGACCGAGACCCATCTCCACCAGATCCTCTGCAATGAACAGTGTGCAAAATCTTCTGCCAAAAAAAGTTAATAGTTAATAGACATGACTGGTTTTAATCAAAATAGAGATCAATCTTGAAGAGGATAGTAGAGTTTACTTTTCTTTTACTCCTTAAAGAGGAAATATTTGTAGCACATTGACCATCTAGATTTAAAAACATGTAAGTAATAGCTTCCAATTAGAAAAAAAAAAAGCAGAGTTTGATTGATGGATGGATTGATGATTGTGACCATGATGACTTTACCAGTGATAGTGCTTTTTAAATTCTTCCTGGCCTGGGTTAAGTAGACGTGAGGATTGATCAACTGAAGTGAACTATTCTACCATCAATTATAGGCTCCTTATCCACATTAACTTAGATGTAGGTATTACACTGTCATTCACCAAAGCAATCATCATGCATTCTGTGCCTTCACAGCCGAAGCACGGTCTTACTTGTTTTGAGGAAAAAAAATGCATTTCAAAATACTCTAGCAATTCTTTGGTCAATTGGAAATTTTGTTTTACTTAAAAAAACGTGAACAATGTTCTATGAGGTCCATGCATTATTTAATACAGATGTGTAAATTGAAACCTGATGTCATCTAATTTACTGTTGCAAAGGGAAAATGGTTTATAAATGTATGTTTGAAAATACTTTTAGATTGTTAAAAAGGAACCGTTCTGTGAGTGTGTTTCCGAAAATACCTCATGTCCTACATGTAACTCTGTCAGGAATCTAAAACAATTATTCATTTTTTAAAACGTGGACTCTATCATTAGATAAGATATAGTTACAGTTCTTTTTAATGAATTTCAGTACAACCAAGGAGAAAATAGTTAAATTATAACATTATTTTTCATTTGCATGGTTCTCTTATGATAAAGAGAAACATTTTTCCCTAGCATAATTAATAAATCATGAAATTTTACTTATTAGGAAAAAGAAAGCTCTCTAGGTTCAGATGTGCATGTAATAGGAAGAGATAAACTGGCAGAAGTTTTAAAAAGATCTTTAATTTCTGATTTTTTTGAGGGGAGAGTGGAACATCTACTGTCCAACAGGTCACCCATTATAAGAGGTAATGCTGTTCCTTCTAATGATGACCTTACCTGGTACTCTTCACACAAATTGCATCTAATGTGCCTTTTGTTTAGGAGGATTTGAGTCTATAAGATGGAATTCTTAGTTTTCCTTTGTTAGCTTATGGCAAATGTCCATGTTAAAGTGCAATTATACTTCATAGAAAGGTTTTACATAAATGTGCAGCTAGGATGGAGGACACGCTGACTGGGTTGGGGTGGGGACAGACAATTTGGTCCTTATCTTGCTTCAATCTCTTTGGCCTTGGGAAAGGCCTATTTTCCCCTCATTTTTGGTTTCTGGTTAATACGTTATGCGGTACCAAAGACTCATTTTACCTAATTTAGCATTTTGTCTAACACCAAGATTATCAAGCCTGGCGTGATGGCACACGCTTGTAATCCCAGCAGTTGGTAGGCCAATGCAAGAGGATTACCATGAGTTCAGGACCAGCCTGGACTGCAGAGTGAGACCCTGTCTCAAAAAACAACTGGGATTGTCCCTTTCTTAACTTTTGGGAATTTAGAGAAATGCTACGTACCTGTTTAGGTACAAATGTGAAAATTTCATATGTTATATGTCTATATCCCGTTTTTAAAAAATGGCATGAAATAACAGGACAATTTAAATACATATATAATTCCTTACAGGTGATAAGAATTATACTTTAAGGAATCTGAATATGTATGTATGTATTTATTTATTTATTATTTATTTTTTGAGACAAGGTCTCACTCTAGTCCAGGTTGGTCCTGAACTCATTGTGTAACTGAAACTGGTCTCAGATGCACTGCAGTCTTTCTGTCTCAGCCTCCGGAGTGCTGGGGATTGCAGGCATGTGCCAACATACCCAGTTTATGTGGTGCTGGGAAATTGAACTCAGGACCTTATGCTTGGTAGGCAAACACTTTAACCTCTGAGCTACACCTCCAGGCCCAGGAATCTGAATTTAATCAGGGTTATTGCTTGTTACAGTTTGCAGGTTTGCTCAGTATTGTTGACAGAACCCTGAACTCTGAATCAGGAAATTTAGAATTCCACTCTGACATTGAATTTCCCCCATCCCTCACCTGGCCCTGTGTGCCTTTTCTACAACCTGGAACCAAACAGCAGCACATGAAGACTGAGTTGACAGTTTCTAAGAGTCTTGGGCCTTGAATTGTTTATTTTTGTATAAAGACAATTTTGATAATGGGAGCTCCTTCAAAGCTTAATTTATAAGATTTTTATTGTTTCACCTCAGTGCTGAAATGACATCACTTGTAGCGTGTTCCTTTTTCATTTTAATAATTCTTTCTGCATTTTGCTGCTAAAAAAGCCATATGCTAGCAAATGATTTTCTTGGCTTAGCTATATATTTAAAGTATTAATGAAAAAGTACATGTTTTTAGGTTCTTCTAGCTAACGTAAATTATTTCCTAAAGGTGTCCCAAGACTCCCTTAAATAAGGGATCTGTTTGTTAAATTCATAAATCTATCAAAAATTAAGCAGCTTACTTCAATTTATTTTAGAAAAAAAGTCACAGGTTGTGCTCTTCATTGCCTGTCTTCTCCCACATGCTCATAAATTCATGTGGTGTTTAATTTTTGATCTAGGAAAGAATAATTCATTTTTATCTTCATTTAATTTTAATAGTCAAGGAGTAGTCTATAGAGATTGAATAAATTTAATCCTTCTGCAATTAGTGTCAAATTAATTCATTCTGGATGTGGATAACTGAAGAAATACAGACCCTCCCACACTGATAGACACCTTTATCAGGTTTAAAGTTTTATGTAAATGATCCTACTCAGAGGAAGCTTTTCTTGCTTCTCCCTCCTTCTCTTCTGTCCCTTTTAATTAATTGTTTTTAAACCTAAACTTTCTCTTAGGACTGCACATTTCACTGGGATCCCCTATGATCCTGTAAGAGATAACAGAGTCTGTCATTGGTTTAGCTTCTTCAGGTAGAGAAACTCAATTTCCCCATTTTAACAAAAGCTCCCAACCCTGTAACTTTTGTGGGATGCTCCAGCAGAGACAATGTGGTCAGGCCTCCCGAGGATTAAAAGGACCTCTAAAGGACTTGCGAGCAGCAAGCAGATCGGCTTATTGTAAGTAGCCATTTGTCTCACACGACACGATCTGCCTGGATCATCTCTAATTTGTTACCCAGATATGACTTTTCTGAGCAGGAATATTTTTTTATCCTATGGAGAGACCAAGAAATAAAAAGTCACTAAACAGGTCAGCATCTAGGCAATCTAAACTCCCCTTCTTCCTTTCTTTCCTACCAACACTTGGGATAATAATGCTTATATCCATGTAGGTTATATAGTTAGCCATCTTAATACACAAAGCACATAGCAGTCAAATAGACTTCTTTGAATTTCTAGGACAGCTATAAATGAATATTGGCTATTACTAAACATGACTCGTCAAGAATTTTTTAAAAGGTAATTTAGTTATCTCTTGTCAAGTCACTGTTTAATGTTATTTTCTGTATTTGCTGTGATAAGCATTAAAATCTGTATATTGGTTGATAAATCATTGTTTAGGAGTGTCTAAAGGGTTCAGTAAATGGTATGAAATTGCCATACCGTAATAAATGGTTATTTGATAATGAATGAAATTGTTTGAAAATACTGTTAAAATGTCAAGTTTAAACATATATATCATTACTCAAAAGGAAGGCAAACATGGAAACCACAGTGACATCATAAATATACTGCAATAAACACATTTATTTATACCAGGCAAGTTGTAGGTACTTTATATAAATGTGTACAAATTGATATATGAAGTTAATTTCAATCTGTAAAAGTAATTGCATTGGTTTAACTTATTTAACTCTCCTTACAATAATATTTATTGCAGAAAAAGAAGGTAAAGAAATAAATGATGATAAATAGATAAAATACATAGGAAATGGGAATTGTTTTACAATTTAATTACACTGTCACATAAAATTATCACACAAATACACCAACGCGACAGCAGAAATAGATTAAAACTCTATTATCCAATGCAGAGAACCATTTTTTGTCTGCTTTTATTTCATTTGTACATTTAAAATTACTTTATGTTTTTCTACCTGCCTTAAATGTCTAAACAATGTCAGAAAAACTGGGGCAAACTGGGAACAAAACCTGTTTTGTAAAATAAAATATTACTGTTTGATACAATGTTGTTAAGACTGAGATACAGTCTACGAAAAGAGATAACAGCCCAGATTCCCCATGAATGGTATACTGAAAAATATAAATGCAGAAAATTCAAAATAGAAAGTGAAGTTACCAGAGTTAGTAGACTTGACCAGAGACCATAACATGTGCACATCTTAAACAACAAACCATTTTATATTGATACGGATAAAAGCTTACTGCAGAGATTCATGTTTTTTTTTTTTTTAAAAAACCAATGTTTATTTCCTAATATTTAGGAGGTAGATGCTAGGTACTGTGGGTATCTATTGGACCCCCTCCTCTGGTTGCTGATCTTTTAGTGGGGAGGTGGAACTTGTCCGTAAGAAATGACACGTTCAGTCAGGTGTGGCTGTTTAATTGTTGATCTAGTATATAGTGTTATTTCACCCTTAAGTTTTTAAACTAAACCATAAATTGAGATCAGTGTTTTGTGTCACAGAACCTTCTAGTAAAATTAAGAGAACATGAAATCAGTTTCTCTCTTTGGTATGTGATTATCCTAATGCTTTTGTAACACATAATATTATCTATGCTAGTAACATATTTAGGTCATTCAAGCAAAGACAATTTCATTCATTCTATAATGAAAGATATACAATTGGGTTTAGAAAAAGTGAATATGGTTATTCAAATAAACTAATCAAAAGGTAAAACTCAGGGGATTGATGAGAACTGAAAATAAGTATGGAAGTGTGATAAACAATAGAAAGTGACTCAAAAACATATCATGCAATTTCTTCATGTAGGTCAAATATTTAGCCACGGACAACAACATTTTGGATGTTTTTGGTCTTTATGAAATAAAACCAGGTTTCATTCTCTCTCATCCATTCCAACAGAAGGTGAAGCTGCTGCTCTGTTACAGTGTGAGGTTAAATCAGGCACTTTAAGCATCCACTGTGTCTGAGTCATAGCAAATAGGAATTATTCTCCCAAGTTGTTGCAAAATGTCTGATGAGAAGACATGAATTACAAAGGAGAAAAGGAAGAAAGTTTTCACGGGCGTAGTTGGCAAGGGCACATCTGAAATTATGCAATTCTCTACAATAAAGAAGTCGCTTATAATTTTCTGACCTCCAATATTTGAAATATCTTTTCAAGTATAGGTTTTAAATTCATTTTATAGTGTTGCTTGCTGTCTGCATATGTTTTATATTTTATGTATATATACAAAGTCCTTGATCTATTTATTTATGAATAAGTTGTTACTTGTACATATTTCTTTGATTTTTTTCTTAGTAAAATAAGCAGTGGGAATAAAGGATATAGAGTTACAAAAGCATTCAAGTGATTTAAAAATTTAAAGATGAACTAAGAACATGGTCCATTTTAAGTATACGTTTCTACCTTTATTGCTGTTAAAAGTTCATTTTTGTAAGACTTAATGAGATAAATATCAACATAATTCTTACCAGAGAAAAAGCTATATCTGGTTTTTTTTAATGATGTGGTATATAGTAATTGAAGTGTGTTTTATATCTGAAGGTTTTAGGCTCATTTTGACTTTCAGCCATTGAATTCATTTATAAGACAAAAGAAGTAGACATTGAAATAGGTAAAATACAATAATAAAGGTAATTCAAACATGACAATGGAAATGGAGGTGTTTAAAAAGAAAATTTAAAGTATCAGATATTGATGAGAGTGGAGTCATAAAATGTTATTCCTAGAGTGGCTTTCATATTCCTATAAATTAAATAAATTGACTCACTTCTGAACATTCAGGTCTTCGAAATGATATGTATATTCTGAAAATATGATCCTTTTTATTGGCTATTGCTACAGAAAGGGTCATAAGTAATGTCAACCATTATTAGAATTTAGAACACATCATTTATTATATTTCAGAATGGCCTGTTATATACCATCGTTATTTAAGAAAATATTGAACATGGGGAATACAGTTAACTCTTAATATATTGAAAATACTGTTAATCCTAAATTCACTTTATTCTTAAAGGGAGCAGCGTTTAATTAATATTTTTTCAAAAAATGTATATACCTCCCTTCCATGTTAAAGTTGAGAAAGACAATCTGGCAGTCAAACAGAAATGCCTATATCTTTCTGAATATATAAATTGTCATTATGCTAAAATCAAACTCTTTTGCCTTTCATTTTTAATGCCTTGCAATATTAATGCTTTCGGTAATACACCTGCTGTTATTACTGTTCCTTCCTGCCCACCATGATGCCAAGTTCTCACCTGCCTGTGTTCCTAACCTGTCACTTGGGTGCCTGGGGGAAGTTTTGTGTGATTGTGTTGAAAAGTGCAAGAAGAGAGTGGGCTGAGTCCTTTTCCTTCTCTCTAAGCTTAGAGATGGAGCTCATAATTATCCACTCTTTCTGTTTATGCAGAGATCACATTTGAGTCAGGCCAGCTATGCAAAGTGGTCACCAATGATACATGCATTTCACACCATTGGAAGTATGAACTGGGGACTGTTGCCACAGACCTTGAGGTTCACCCTACCTGTCCTGAACACCTCAGTAGGATATGGGAAACAGATACAAGTGCCTCAGAGTCCTGGGCCCACGTGGTACTAAATCATGTCCCTGGACCAAAGCATTCTCAAGATCCAAACAGTTGCGGCTATTTGGTGCGAAAACCAATTTAGAATCCCAGGAACATGTTTTTGTACATACACCTTCTCACCATGGTAGGACAACTTTGCTCATTTGAGCTGATTTAATACATGTATATTTCTAGCAGAGCTTGGTGGAGGGGAAGAAGGGGGGAGAAGTGAAGACAATATCTGCCGTGTTTGACTCAGTGTTGAAAAGTCCTAAGATCTAAATGAGACCAGTTTCACGAAGCAGACACTAAAGTTACCACAGAGGGCTTATTGGTGAAATACAAATTTTGTTTCTTTTTTTCTTAAACTAAGCTTTACAAACGTATAATTTACGTTTAGTAAAAGGAGAACTATTTAGATACACAGTTTCGTAAATTTTGACGGGTACATACGGTCTTGTCATCGCTGTTATAATCAAGGCATAAAATATTTTTAGTATCCTCAGAAGTTCCCTTTTACCAGCTAGCTACCCACTCGGCAGATGATTATTAATCTATTTTCCATTTTTATATGTTGCCAGTTTGATCATGTTCTATACCAGGAATCATATAGCCTGCAGTCTTTCAATTTTGGATCTATCAAAGGTTACCCACAAAGTAATGCATATTTAGGTCTTCTCGAAGATTTGATGGTCATGAGGAAGCTTGCTATAAACATTTATGTATAAGATTTTGTGCATGTATCTGTGTCTTTGTTTTTCTTGGGTAAATAGGAGTGGAATTTCTGGATCGTATGGTAAATATATATTTAACTTTATTAAACACCTGCCACTTTTCTACAGGGGCTGTACCAGGGGCATTGCACCCCAACTCCTAACCTTGCGATGAACAGCATTTCCATTACGCTGCATTCTTGTTTGCACTTGGTATTATCCGCTTCCTCTGATTCAAGCCAGTTCAACAGGGATGGAGTTGTGGGTGTTGTAACTTAAGTAAATTCACACCTATAACATCAGACTCCATGAGGAAATTCATAGAGGTTTAAATAATCCTGTCTCCAAGAAGCTGGTCTTGCAGTTGAGAAGCCAATACAAGATCACACAAAAACCAATGGGACTATTCCAATTATAGTCCAAGGTGATAGCAAGAAAGATACAAGATAAAAGGACGTAATTGATTTGGGCTGAGTTGCTAAGACGATCAGTGCTAACATAGCTTGTTACCCCTGCATAGTTTTTGGACACCCAGTCTAATGAACTCTTTTTTCAAAGTCAGTTTTTGGGTTAGGTTTGCTTCATTAAACTGTACTCAGTCCTTATTGTACCAATAAAGTGATTTCCTAAAACAGTTTTCTGTTGCTACATGACGAATTTACACAAACTTAGTGCCTTAAAAAGCAGCACTCACTTATTTGTTCACAGGTCTATCAGCCAGAAGTCTTGGCGCGATATGGCCAAGTTCTTGGCTTACGATCTCCCAAAGCTAATGAAAGTGTTAGGGCTGGGATGTGCTCCTCTTCGGAACTTGGGACCCTCCTCCAACTTTGCGTGGTTGTGGCCAAACTTGATACCTTGTGGTTGCAGGACTGAGGTTCCTGTTTCATATTGGCTGACCACTTGACACATGCTTTCCTTCATCTTCAAAGCAGCAATGGAAACTCTCCCTACTCAAATCTTTCTTGTGCTTCAATGTCTTTCTCTAAGAGAGCCTAGTCTCATGTAATGTCTCATTGGATGAGGCCAGGCTCACCCAGGAGAGTCTTATAGTCACATGTTCTATGAACACAATCTAATTCTGATTACAGCAGCCTGTCACATCATGGATTCATGCTCAATCTAGGGATAGGGACGCATGGGGATTATCTTCTAATTCTGCCTACCTGATGTAGTAAATGGTTATTGAAACTTAGCAACAATTAAAGACATGGTTGTGGATGTTGCTCATTACTAATTCCATCCTACTTTCCTCTGTGTCCATTTTTCCCTTGCATTAGGTAATAGATATTTTAGTAATTGTTTTGATGAGAGTCAGTTTGATTTATTATATATTTTATTTAACATTTCCCTGTTTCATAGCTTTGATTTCTTTTCAAGTGGATACTATTTTTGCATCTACTTCTTTGAGGATCCTGAATATAAAGGCTTAAAATTTTTTATTATTATTTTCTTTCATCTCAGGTATATTTCCCATACAGCATAGTTTCATTTGGCTTTCTTATGATCTGTTTTGTTGTGTTCTAGAATTTATATTTTCACATTCATCTTGAGTGGTAATATCATTTCGGGTATAAGAAATCAAACTCAGGGCCTTGTATGTGTTAGGCAAGTGTTTTGCCTTTGAGCTATATCTCCATGCTTTTAAATTTTGTTTTGAGGCAGAGTCTTGTGACGTTGCTCAAGCTGGCCTTGAGCATGAGTGGCTCCTACCTTCGGAACCTAAGATTTCAGGTGTGCTCCTCTCTCCTCATCATCTGGCTAGACAGTTTCTTTTTTATCTCTTTCCTCTGAGCCTACTTATCTTGTTGCTGCCTTCCAATAATCTTGTCTGGTGTCAGCTGCTCCCAGCTCCTGTCCTAAGGGAGAGTAGTGACATACAAGATAGTACTGGATCAAGTTCTTTCTGGTCCCGAGACCGTGTCTTTGTCATCTCTTTCCTGTAGATGTTTATTATCTCCTAAATCCTGTCCCTGGACCAAAGCATTCTCAAGCTTGAGCAGAGGAACTCCATCCCCAGTCCTGGTTTTAAGTAGAAAGGGGCTCTGGTCCCTTCTTCCCTTGGACATGGTGGCCCTTGTTATCTCATGGAAGCTGAGCTCCTGACTCCAGGATCTATCAGTCAGCCTCAGGCCTGTACTTTGGAAATTTTTAGGTAGGGGAGTCTCATGACATGATGACCCCCTGTTTTCTTTTCCTTTGCGATACTGAAGATTTAACCCAGGATCTCATGATGAACTAGATCCCTAGCTATTTTTAAGTTTTTAATTCTGAGATAGGATCTTACAGAGTTACCAGGGCTGGCCTTGAGCTTGCGATCCTCCTGCTCTGCCTCCTGAGCCCCATGATATGATATTTAAAAAGAATTCCTCTTGCTGTGACTTAGGATCAGTGCTGAGAATGAGGGGTCCAAGAGATGCCAGTGAGTGGCAAGGGTATTGTAATGATGCAAACCATAAAGGATGGTGGCCTGACCAATACAGAGGTTGAGGAAGCATCAAGGAGGATTTTGGAAGCTTTGCTGGGAGCTTCTGGGAGCTGGGAGCTGAGAGCTGGATGGGTGGTTGTAGAAATACAGACATAAACTGCATCTTTTCCTGAATGAGGGAGGTGGATGTCCAAGAACAGGGGAACATGGGTTGTTGTGGGCCCTCAACTCCTGGAGTGGAGGGGATCAGCCTCCAGCATGTAAGGGCAGAAGTCTATTGGACCCAAACATGAAAGCCCCTAAGACAACAGGCTCCTCCGAAGTTGGGAGGGTCACCTGAGCTGGAGGTGGTGATGCAAGAGACCCTTGGTACTGATGGTGGTGACTCAAGCCTCTGCTTCTGTATACTCAGGGTCACCAGCGAGGCCGAATTAGCCATGTCCAGTCCTCCTGGGATGGGGCTATCTCCCTTCTGTGGGGCACTGCTGCCACCTTGGCTGTGAGCCTTGGCATCTGCACCATTCATAAGAAATCAGTAAATCGGATTTATACGTAGATTGTCACTCAGGGTTTATCTCCACGTGAAAAGTGAAAGCAGATGTTGAGGCAGTTATGAGAATTATCCAGGCAAAGACAGTTCTTCTCCTCTCATCGGGGTATTTTATGAAATATTTGGGGGCCCATCATTAACTCTCTCATTGCTTTAATTAATCACTTCATTATGTAAGTGTAGACACAGCTTTAACATTATTTATACTGTTTCTTCCTGTATGTAAATAATTGTGAAGTAAAAGTATTAATTTATGAATGTAATTGTGTAGGTGATCACTGTGCATTTACTCAGAACTAGCAATTAGCACATGCAAATGTGCTAAGACAAAAGTCCCTCTGATCCTGTTCAGAATTCAGGAAGAGTTAATTTGCCAGGATGCCTGCTCCCGGCCCATCGGATTCTCAAAAGTCACGTTCTTGCCTCTGAAAATCAAAAACTGACCATGTTTGTTGTGAGCTTTGTGATCACTCTTAATGCCCTTGCAAACACAGGAAATAAAATGCTAACAAATCATCATCCATTACCTAATTATATTTATCTAGACAAAGTTGGGGGAGGAGAACGGATCATTTTTTTTTTTTTAAAAAACCTTTTCTCATTTGGCAAACAAAGATGAAATTTATAGCTTAATTCAGGCATGTCCAACCTGGGGGCCACCATTTTTTTTTTTTTTTTTTTTTTGCCCTTGGTTTAAAAAAATGTTATAATGAAAAAATTTAAAAAGAAAGTTTCAGTATTTATACATGTTTATTAATTATATTATGTATTTTGTAAATGGCCTGAGACTGTTCCTTTCCACTCAGAAACACATGGGCAGAAAAACGGCGGGTTACAAATTGGTTTAATTATTCCTCCTAGTGCAACATAAAGCTTTTTTTTCAGTGATACCTAGGTCCTGAGGTTCCTTTCCTTAAATAAGGTGCAACTCTGTGTTGAGTCCTGATTGAACCAACAGCCCCTCTGCAGTTAAAATCTCCACCTCACACCTACCAAAATACAGTGACGTGGTGAGAGTATTCTCTTCCCCAGAACAGGCTGGAAGTTCCTGCATCAGATAATTGGAGATGAGAGTTAGCTGAGGGCTCAGTAGATCGCAAAGGCTTACTATGCATTTCCTTTCAGCAAAACTCACCCAAGGGATGCTTTTTAAAGTTCATATGCAAAAAGGTACACTTAGAGTGTATTTTTAAATGTGGTGTTCTATACCTTACATGTATGGTGACCATCATTGCAAGTTTTGTCATTGGAATCTAGCGAAGAATCCTGTTTTTAGGTGTGATTTGCAAATATTATTTTCAAGGTCTTGGTTACCAGAGCCCAGCCCATCAACCAGTGCTTTGTCTTTGCAGGTGAGAAGAATGTTGATTGAGTTTCCTTCTCTTTAATACCACTAAGCAGGAGCATCAGATTCTTAAGCAAGAGCTTTCTAGGAGGAGATATTGTGTATGTTGGTAACATTACTAATCATTTAAGTGTTTCTAATTATACTTTAAAATGAAGCTTATAATCATTAACATGATTCTGAACAAGTTAAGAAAAACCATAAAAAGGTATTGAAAAACCAACTGTTTTAGCATTTTACAGCCACATAGATGGTCATTAGAAGACCTGATTGGTCTGAAAGTTTCTGTTGTAAAATTAGAAAGCAATTGATTTTTTTTTTTTGGGGGGGGGAGTATTACCAGTAAGCATCAGGAAACAGAAGATAAATAACATTCCCATATAAGGCTGTTTTCCCCATTTTATACAGGGAAGACAATCACACTGTGGCTTGGAAGCACATGTTGTGGTGGCGAATTGAATTATAGATGAAACAATTACGCTGTGAAATAAAATCATTTAAAACTGAAAATTACTAATGTGCAGGAACACACATTGAAAGGTATTAAAATAATTTTTACATGCAAGGATAGTACATATCCATTTTTAACACTTAGAAAATATAAACGACAATGTAGATTAAAAACCAAAACATAGAACGTAGTCTTGTTACTCAGATAATCACATTTTGATGTGTATTCTTTGTTCTCCATCATGTTTAGCATGTTGTACAACTCCTACAAGGTGGGATAACAGCTAAATATTGTTTTACATCTTGATGTTTTAAAATCTAGATATAATTTCAAGCTTATAAAAATGTGTCTGAATCTTTACATAATTCATTATCATTTACTATTTCTAAAAGCAAATTTACTGAGTGACAGGAATGCATATATTTTAAGCTTCTAATTTATAGTGTTACATTTTAAAATCAAAGAAAACCATGTGAATTTGGATTCCATGAATATGAAATTATTAATTGCTCTTTAATGACCTGGACTAAAACTGAACTTTTTGTACTTACAAAAGTAGGGTTTGCATTGCAAAGGAAACGTATAGAAGGAATGTTTACTCAAGAGAACAGAGCAGGAGCTGCAGGAATATTACAGAGGTTAGAGCACTTGCCTAGCCAAGCGCAAGGCCATGAGTTTGATTCCCCAGTACCATGTAAACCGGCACATGCCAGTAATTTCAGCACTTGGGAGGCTGAGCCAGGAGGATTGCTGTGAGATTAAGGCCAGCTTGGGCTACACAATGAGCTCAGGGCTAGCCTAGACTAAAGAGCAGGACCTTGACTCAAAAAAAAGGCCCTGAAATAACTCAAAGAGCAAATGTAGGGGAGGCCCTTGGTTTGGTTCCCAGAACTGTAAAAAATAAAATAAAATGGGTTAATTTGAGAGAGAGAGAAAGAAAGAGAGAGAGAGAGAGAGAGAGAGAGAGAGAAAGAGAGAGAGAGAAAAGAGTGAGGAGAGACAGAGAGAACATGAGCCATGCTGTGGACAGTTTGTTGAGAACTGTAAGTGACCTAAGGTTGTATTAGTCAATTCCTTTCCTTAAGGAGTTGCACAGAAACCATGAAATTAATGAATTAAGAACCTTTAATTTATTCATCAAAGGAAGGCTGTCTAGGAGCTCTGTTTGGCAGGAGCTCTTTAAGGATTAGTTTCTGTTATTAAACAAATTTTAAAGAGCATTTTAAAACTCTATAGTTGAGGCTTTCACTAATTTTGAGCACTTTTTGCATCTCTTAATACATTTTTATTAGAACACTGCACACTTAGCACATTTTTATTATGAAAAAACATTTGTGGTTACGGAGCAATTGTGAATCAAAATATTTAAAAAAGGGTTTTCCAGATTCAAGGACAGTCTAACTACATTTTTTTAAGGGAACATGGATTTAGCATAAATCCATACTTTGGCCCACGTGCAGAAATTGGCCTACTTAAGATACATTAAGCTTAAAGACGCAGACAGGGCTTCTTTGGGAAGAGGGACTGCTGACCAATGCGCTCAATGGTTTTATGGGACTGTGTTCCCCCCAGGATGCCACACCAGGTCCTGCTAGCTGGAGAAGGGAGCGCGTCCTTCCTTCTCCCTCATCTGCAGAGGGCTGGATCTCAGCCACTGGCTGCTCTTCTCATGCAGCGCTGCCGTGACATAAGCATGAAGCCACTTTGAGGTGAACCTTCTTCAAGGACTCTTTCCCTCCTTGATGTGCCTCAAACTCTCCAGGGCTTCTAATCAAGCCTGGCCCACCGATTCAGATTCCAGAGTCATGCCAGCTCTTGGCCTGGGGACCAGAGGATCCAGCCCTGTGAGAAAATTTATTCCTGCCTGCTGTGAGTGCCACAGTGTCCCGCTTCTGCCAGGCCTCGTTTATCATCCCTAGAAAAAACTTCTTGCAGAAGTCGGAGTGCCTTCAGGGGGCCATGTCATAGGCTCTGCTTTTTACCAGCTCTTTTCCTCTGTCCTCACCCTGGACAGCAGGTGTCTAGACTTCAAGGGCTGAGTGAGATGGTGGCAGCCTCGCTTCACTCTGGGTGCTGGTGCTGCTGGATCGAGGTTCTGGCTTCACCTGAAAAAGGGTGTGGTGGCCAGCGCTGATGGTCATGTGGCTGGGAAGAGGGTGGTGGCTGTCCCTGGCCCACATGCTCCTTTTCACCCCCATAACTTAGTGTCCTTTCAGGCTGCTGCCTTTTTTTGATATCCGATTTGATATCTGATCTTTGTGTCCCTTGGACCGCAGCAGGCAGTGCTGGGGCACGCTCTGCCAACCACACTGAGTCTTCAGAGTCCCACCTCAGTGACTCTAGGCTTGCGCTTGGCATCTGTCATCCACACAGGGACTTCATTTGGAGGGATGCAGAGGGAGTGGGGAGGAAGGGACATCTACTCTCACATGGTCTGCACAAGACATTAGCAGAGGAAAAATGTCCCATCACGGTGGATGGGATGAATATTCTATCAAAAGGGCTCTGTCCTCCTCGGCCAGTATTGAGATTAACTTTACCTGCCCATTGAGGGAAAATTTATCTGGGTGGCCTCTGACCACCATCGATCAGCACCCCACCCCTATCTATCTAAAACAATAAGCATGATCTTAGGGTGCTCTTAGGAGCTGTCTGGGAGATGTATATTTGCTGACATACAACCTGACTGGAGCCAAACCCCATTACCCCCGTGACGGATGGGAGGCCCACCCCGACCGAGCAGTTTTATTTCCCTCCTGCAGCTGAGGTCCCTGGCCACGCAGGCCCAGCAGACACGGCGTTTCAAGTCCTGTTACCAGCTCAATGGTTCTCGTGTAGATAAAAAATAAATAAATAAATAAAAAGCCCCTCTTCCTGCGCCTTCTCCATCTTGATCATGGCTGATGGGCTATCAATAATTTCAAGTTGGCTGAGCAGTTGGCTGAAGGTTAAATAAATTCTGCCGGCTGTTGGAGCGGTTGTCCCCTCGCGGAAGCGTGCCATTTCGAAGTAGTTTTCTGGCAAGTGTTTTCAGAGTCGGAGACAGTTAAGAAAATTCAGTCGTGGAGGCCCAAGGAAGTGGAAACACAGCCAGAAACCAGGGAAACCTTCATATTACAAAGATGGTATTTTCCCTGTATTTCAGATTTTTCTTGGAGTAATTTTGCCCCAGAAGAACCCATGATGGGAAATTCTCAGTACACTAAAGTGCTGGTTCGGATATTGCCACTTATTTTTTATTTTTAGAAATGAAAACACAACATAATCACATTTTATATAAATGCAGAATATATTAAATCAAAATCACATGCTATAAAATATAAATTGAATCTTTCCTTGTGTACAAAACTTGGAATAACACAGATGTTCCCAAGTGAAAAAAAAAGGGTCACCGATCTCATTATTGTGAAGCTACCTAGTTTGGTGGGCTTATAACCCATTGTTACACTATTGCCACATGGTGGTGCTGATTCAACTGGAAAACAGATTCTGGCTTTCCTTTCTCAGGTGCATGAGAAAATCGGTATTTGAATACCTTGTGGTCCTGTGAATTTGACATCCTGTAATCTACATGAGACCATCTGGGCTCATTTGAGATGAAAAATGCCAGGGTCTTGTGTTGTCCTGTCCCTTTGAGGGGTCACATTATTTTCAAAGTTTACCTTAGAAAAAGGTAGTGGCTTTGGGAAGAAACAGCTAGAAACCCAGCGGTTTGGTAGGAACTCAAAGCCTTTTGCTTCTACCACAGTTTCATTCAGACGTCCCTGGCAAAAACAGAGATAACAAACTCAGCGCACCTGTCCCCACCCCAGATGGGGACACAGCATTTCAGACTGGACAGGGGACCCGTGACTGCTTTATAAGATGCGCATTGTTGATTTTACTAACATTCTGTCTCACTCTGGAAGGTCTTGTGTGTATTTAATTAAAAATGAAAGAGAATTCAAATTAAATTTGCTTTGACCTTTATGTGCATATGTATAGGCATGTATCTATAAGTATTTACATCATTTAAAATGTTAGAAAATATTGCCTAGTGTTGTCAAACCAAGACGGGATGTTACTAATCAAGAAGAATCTGTAGACCCTTAATAAATACTTTTCTGCTGGGGAAGTTTTTGACTATGAATCCCATAGTCCTATTTGCTAGATCGTGAGATGCACCAACATGCTCATCTGAAGCATACTTTTGTGAAGAGATGAAATCTGGACATTCTATTGCAAAGGGATCAGAACATCAGATTCATAATTTACTGAATTAATAATAATTTTACTATAAGTTCAAGGCAAAAGTGAGTTCCTCATAAGAAAACAAGTTATCTCATATCATTTTAAAAGTGTCAGTTTATTCACAGGCCAGTCATTAATATATGTGCCAATATACTAGAAATATGGGCCTCATAAAACAGGAGGTTATAGGAAGTCATTAATTAAGGCTGGTGGCTTTGGCAAACTGTCTGAATCAATTTTACAGACTCATGTCACAGTGTTCTGTGACAGTTGGAAGGGCTTCCTTCCAACGGGAGCTCATGGAATATTAAAGAAATGCTTGTGGACCAAAAACTATATATAAATGTCAGAATGTGCATGGGTAAGGGTTGTCCCTGAAGCCCTGGGCCCTGCCTCATCAGGACCAATGTTGTATGCTCTGAATGGAGGTGTGTGCCCGTTGGCAGTCACAAATCACAAGTGGGTTCTCTGTGCTGTCCCTGACCTCCAGCCGGTGCCTCAGGTGGAGGGATGAGGGATGGTGCTGGATAGGTCACCCTGTTATTGAGAGATATGGGAGCAGCTCAAGGTTGGGCTGGGGCCAGCATGTCCTGAGGACCTACCACAAGCTGCTTTCTAGGCCGTGTGCCTGGGAGAAGAACCTGGAAGGATGGCTGGCTTTGAGTGCAAACATGGGAGCCAGATCACTAGGGTTTTTACTTGGTAGTACCAATTATATGCAGTGGGACTTCAGTCAGGTTGCTTATTTTCTCCATACCTCAGTTTCCTCATCTGTAAAATGGGGAGACCATTAGCAATTCAAAGAGTCGTGGGGATCAAATGGGTTGAACACTTCATGCTTTCGAACAATACTTGGCATGGTTTGTTTATTTGAAACAAAAAGACTTCTCTAGTTCCGAGGAAGGCTCCCTTGACTCCACGTGTGAGAGCTTACCTTTTCAACCTGCAGCTGGCCTTTGCTCAGCCTCCCTGCCTGCAGAACAAATGGCGGGCAGACTCACTGGGCAACGTGAGACTCTACAACCCTCACAGCCACCTCCACTGTGCCTGCTGGCCGGAGGCACAGGACTCTGCTGTTCCCTACACCTGGCGGTTTCATGCCCTGGGACTCCACTTCTCCATGAACTACGAAGAGTGATGAATAATTTGGAGAGAGCTTAAATAAAAGCTATTACAGTAAAAGGCACATGACCACGAAGAGCCCTGCACAACCCTCCTCCTCTCTTTGAACATTCTTGTTCCATCATTCTCGTACTTTTGGAAGCAGTTCTAAAGTGTCTTCCAGAAATATGATAAAAAACACAGTGAGTGCTGTTGCCAAACGCCGTTCATTGGAAATGCAGGCTTGTAAAAATGTGATGGTATGTCCTCATCCATCTTAGCCACTGGATCTGGCACTGACTTCCCCAAAGTCAAAATAACCATGAAATAGCAACGTTTTCAATCAGTTCAGGACATGGAGGCAGCCGTGGTAGCCCAACTAAAGATACTCATAGGGCCTGGAAGCATAGCTCAGTGAAGAGAGTGCTTATCTAGGGGGTGTGAGACCTGGGTTCGAGCCCCCAGCACCACATAATAGCCAGGCGTAGTGGTGAATATCAGCACTCAGGAGGCTGAGACAGGAGGATCTTTGTGTGTTCAGAGGCAGCCTGGGCTGTGCAGTGAGTTCAGGACCAAGTGTGGACTGTAGAGCAAGACCCTGTCTAAAAAAAAAAAAAAGACACAAAAGAGGACTTCTAAGCTGCTTCAAAGAGTGGCAGGAATGATGGAATACATGCGTTCAAAGTGAGGGAAAATATTCTAAGGGAAATTCACAGCAATGTGGCTTTTGCTGTAATAACTTAAAAAACTAAACACACACTGAATTTTTCGATCACACTTGGTATCTTTTCTCTCCCTGTCTACCTGCTAAAGTCCATCAAGCCCCAGCTCCAAGGCCAAATCCACCTAAAAAGCCACGTGGTCGCTTCCCTTTGCCTGTCCTCCTACCCCCGTGTCATCCTCAGTGGGGAATCAGTTACTGTCACATTCACCCTACTGCTTGAACTGTTACGTGTCACCACATGACATGTGCCTCTAGATTAAGGGTAACCAGAGCTCATCTGTTTCCCCAAACATCTGGAAGATAAGTATTTGTTGGATGCAGCTGTTGATAATTCCTTAATATGTAGTGTTTCTTTTTCAGCACAGCCCTACCTTCCATTTTTTATTCCTTTCCCTTGGGTTTAATTTCCCAGAGGGTCCCAGGTTTCCTAACGATGTCTCTGTCTGAAATGTCCACAAGCACCATTGGTCAGAGACAGCAAGAACAATTTTCTGGTATGTAGGGTATAGTGAAGTGAATTTAAGTTTGGCTAAATCCCCTCCCTGTCCCTCCCAGACCTACACCTCCCGCTGTCCATGGTCCTGAGAACCTGCCTTTGGAGAGGGCTGCTTACTTGTTACAGATTTTATCCCTCCGGAAACAGAAGAAACAAGCATAAGTCGCTGTGTTTTAGACTTGAGATTCCCCCCTTGCCTACCTGCCAAAGTCTGTCAAGCCCCAGCTCCAATGCTAAATCCACACCCACATTAATTACCACCTGTAGTTTCTTCCCTGTGTCTCAGGGAAAGGGCACTTCTGTGGAATTCCTTGCTTCACAGTGGCACTGTGTGGAGCCAATGGTCCAACAAGCTCCCAGTACCGTGGGCTTTGCTGGGCTCCTCCTTCTGGCTGTCGAATTGTCACGTGTTTTCTGTTACATGGTGATATGAGTTTGGGTGTCAACATCAACATCCACCCAGGTTTTCCAGGTTTCTCTAGGAAAACGGTGCCATCCAGTGTACTGTGAATAGAACCCAGGTTTCCTTTCAGTTCCTGTTTTTGCTTCTCTGGCTTTCGTGAGATGTGACGCTGGCATGGGTGCCCTCACAAGAGCGTGAAGTGTTGGTCAGGGTTGTTAGAGATCTACCACTTTGAAGTCCCAGAAACCTTTTGAAACTAATTAAGTATTTACAATCAGCAAATATCCTTACTAGCAAAATTTAAAAAGTCATTAGAAGACACCATTCTTAGACATGAAGACAGCAGCCAAAGAGGTACCCTGACGAACCAATGGCTTCTGAACTCTGCGGTAAGATCTGCCTCTGTGGAGGGGAACAAAGGGGAGGATGATATACCTTCATCATTTATAAAACACCCTCGCATTTTGTGCTGTTAGAAATGGGAGACAGGACAACAAACATTTTTATGAACATGAAGCAAGGGAAAGGGAAGCCTGAGCTGTCTCTGTGATGATTTAATTTTTTGAAATTTTATTTATCTTTCCCTCATTTATTATAGTGCCTATTTTTTTCTTCTCTCTCTCTCTCTTGCTCTCTCTCTCTCTCTCTTTCTTTCTGTCTTTCTTTCTTTGTTTGTTTGCTTGTTTCTTTCTTTCTGAGACAGGGTCTCCCTCTGCAGCCCAGGCTGGTCCTAAATTCACTATGGAGCCCAGGCTGGTCTTGGACTCAGGGGAATTCTCCTGCCTCAGCCTCCCAAGTGCTGGTATTACAGGCATGAGCCACCATGCCCGGCTTATGTAGTGCTGGGGAGTTGAACTTGGGTACTTAGCGCTTGATGTAGTGCTTGCTAGGCAACTGCTTTAACCGCTGAGCCATACCTCCATCCCACTGGTGCCTGTTAATTTTATGAAATAATAGATTTTCACTGCAAGCATTTTAACTGTAGCCATCCCCCAATTATCCTTGCCTGTATTCCCTTCCCCCGCCTCCTCTTCTCCTTCTCTTTTTCTAACAAGTCTCCCTTTTGCTTTCATGTCATATATGTAGAGGATGCATATACATTTTATATATTGCATTTTAAATATTAGAGAGAACATGCAATATTTATCTTTCTATTTTTTCATTTAACATGATCTCCAGATCTATCCATTTTCATGCAAATGGCAACTTTTTATGACTGAATAATACCTGTTGTGTATAAGTATCAACATTTCTTTATCTATTACCTGCTGTAGGCTCCTAGCCAGTTCTGCATCTTGGCTCTTGTGAATTGTGCCAACAACACACACGGGTGTATAGGGACTTTTCTGCTTTGCTGATTTTAATTCCTTTGGTTATGTCTTAGTCCTTTTCTGATTGCTGGATGTAATGCCAACAGCGACAACTTAAGAAATGAAAGGTTTATTTTAGCTCACAGTTTCAGAAAGTCGCAGTCCATTCATGCTTGCCTGGCAACGGTGGCATAGTGGAAGGGTGTGGTGGAGAACACGCGCTCACGGCATTACAAGAGGAAGGATCAAGGTTTGGGTAGGAGCTGGAGAAGGAGCATATCCCTCCGGGTTGTGCCCCCCACGGTCCCTCATACACTCAGTGACTGGCCGCACCTTCAGTGATCTGCCCTCCCTGACAGGGTTCTACCTTCTAACGGCACATGAAATCCATAGACAATCCACAATATCCCGCCACATGAAGCTTTCGGGGGACACTCCAGATCCAAACCATGACAGCATATATCCTAAGGAGAGCTGTAGCTGGGTTGAGCAAGTGGTACCTTGGAGTTTTAGCTTCTGAGGACTCTCCAAGCTGATCTTCACGGCGGCTGTGCTACTTGGTATAGAGACCCAGTGACATCCTTGGCACAGTTTCCTTGGAGAGGATGGAAGTGGACCAGTGCAGCTACTCTAAGAGAGGGTGTTTGTGGGTGGGCCGACACGCTGTCCCACCTGACAGTGTTGGGGCCAGAGGCTAAGTCTTTGGGTCTGAATGGCTTTTTTTTTTTGTCATAAGGTGCATCAGATACATCGTGTTTGTTGAGAACTATGTTCTACTTTTCAACTATGTAAGTTAAATGTAGGTGTGCTTTAAGAGCATCCTGGGGCCTCTGCCATCCTTGGGGCAGTGCAATGAGGACCACTTTTGCCTGTCTTCACTCTGCCCCACCTCCTACCCTCCAAACTGTACTACAGAGACACTCTACTATGTTTAGCTATGAGATGGTTTTGTGGCAAAAACCTTTGGTGTTAGAGCTCAGGCTACTGTTACAATTTTATTTAACTCATATGTTTCAAGGAAGGAAACAGCCATTCATGATGCAGGCCTTTTAGTGAGGTGAGCCTTCCCACACAAGTCCCTGAGGCAGGTGTGATTCTTCCCACAGTATGTACAAGGGCAGCACAGTCCTCCCAGTGGAGTGAGAGTTCAGGCTCAGTCTGCACCCCAACCCAGGCTCCTTCTAATATGCCAGCACTGGTGAAGTGTGACTCAGGGTTGCTTCCCATTTTTATAAAGTTTTATTGGGAAGTAGTCCTGGACATTCGTTTTCTTGCCGTCTGCAGGTGCTTTTGTGCTATCGCAGCAATGTTGAGTGATTTTGTAAGAGATGCATGGCCCGAGGGCCTAAAATATTTATTATCTTGACCTTTACAGAGATAGTGTGTGGATTACTGATAGTGTGCTATTGGTAAGGAGCCGTCATTTGTATGTTTTTCTGAGTAATGTGTGAGAACAGGAAACCAGTGAAGCTTTCTTTTTCTAAAATGGTTTTCTTCCACCCTGATTTCTAAAAAAGACCAGAAGACTAGATGGTAACGCAAGAGAAATAGTAATTGTTTGTAATCCTGCTATCCAGAGATAATTATGACTATCCTCCAGAACTATTTTTCTATGTGAGCATGTATATGAATGATTTTATTTTTAAAAATAAAAAAGGCACTTCATAGGCTGCTATTACTTGATGTTTTCAATTAATGCACTTAGGACATTTTCTAGGATAACAGCTGCATATTCCTGTCATCATTTTAATGAATGTATAAGATTTGATTTTACTATTTCACATCATTTATTTAGCTGCTAAGATTTTATTTATTTGCAGAAAAGAGGAGAGACTCAGCAAATCACTTGCTACTAGTACAAATGAGGGCTAAGTACACCACTCAAAGTTATAAAGTTTTGCTAACTACGCTAGAATTGTACATTTATTTGCAAGTTAATCTGGTATTGAATGTGAAGTGTTACAATATTAGTGTTGGCTGGAAGCCCCCTTAATGGCCTAGCTTGCAATCTGGGCCTCAGCCTTCCCAAGTCCAGAAGACAGGCCAACTTCCCAAGGTCCAGCTCAGCTGGGCCAAAGGTCGATGTCTCAAGGTCCTGGCTTGGCTGGAAAATAAAACCCAATCCCTCTAACATCCCCATTCCCCAGCCCCGCAGCTCCACCTTCTCCCTTAGGCTTAAATATTGATGCCCTCCTCCTTGGAGCAGGCTGAAGTCTTACTTCAGGACACCCATGTGCTACTTCACTAACAAAATGTTTTCTCTTTTGCCTCGATTGGCTGACTCTGGGTCTTGAATCTACCTGGCGGGGTCTGCCACCTCCCCTGCCTCCTCTCCAGCTTAACGCGGGCTCATGGAAATACAGGTAAATCCTGAGAAATGTGTGCTACCTCACCCTGTGACCGAGAAGGATGAGGGTGTCAGAATGCTGTCTAGGACCCAGGAGCCTTTGACATTTCAAGTCAGCACTTTTGGGGCCTTGCTGGTGCCCTGCCTGACTGTTCCTTCCCTGTGTATGTCAGAAGGGGGCTGTTTCATAACACACTGAATGAGATCGTTAGTCCAAGTAATACCTTCTCCTGCTGGACAGCACAAATGGAGGACCAGGGGGATGCTGCGTACCCTCACATAAAAGCTCTTCTTTTATAAGGGATGGGGTGCTCAGAGAGCTAACTTTTAGCACAACACTTTTCACCATTGTTTCTGAGAAGTTTGAAAACAGTCAGTTCTCCTTTCCCAGAGAGCTTTAATGGGGGGCCGCCCATATGTAGGACACGTGGATAAGAGAGGAGCTTCTCCGGTGGAGCCAGGGAGGATGGCTGCAGGTTTGTGCGTGGCCTCCTTTCTCTCTGCAGGGTGGCCCTGGGTTTGGGTCTACCCAACTGTAACTGGCTCCCTGCCCAGATCTTGAACCCTGAATTGGACTCATTTCTTGGATTTTCTTTGTCTCCCCTCCCCACCACCTCTTACTATTTTAAGACGAGCTCTCTGTCTGTCTGTCTGGAAGGCTTCTGGTTTGGAAATATTTTCTCCCTTAGCCATGCACCATCTCTAGCTGGGAGGAGAGGCGTTTGGGGTTAGAGGCATACAAGTTTTGTTTTGTGTAGACCTAGTCTTAAAGGTCAAAAAATAAGATATTTCCCTGTGAAAACGTTCTAGCTTCAGCCAGCGTTCTGGTGATAAGTATTCTATTATTAATGGTCAGATATATTTGATGCAATGTTCGTTTTTGTTATTCAATGGCATTTTGCCATGGAAGGGATCACACAGCCAGCAGATCACAAAAAATTTACAGTAATTTTAAGGACATTTTTATTCCAAATTTTTATGAAAGGTGAACCACTCTATTACCTAATCCAGTAGCATAAATAAGAATTATTAAAACCCATCTAGGTTATTACTTTATTGACGTTTCTCACCTGCACATTCTGTAATATACAATGTTTATCTTGAGATGACAAGACCTTGCAGCACCGAAAGAAAATTGGAAACCAGATCTTCTCTAAGAGAAAAGCAGGATCATTATGTAAACAGCAGCCGGGTCTCATCCAGGACGTGTCACATAAATATCACACCATCAAACAAGAAACGTAAATTATTGGGCACATGCTGTAATTGAAAATTGTATTATACATTAGCGAAGTCACCCATTTATCTAATCACAATCAGTTCCCATAAAATCTCATTTAGGAAAGTCAAGTGCCGTTCTGAGGGGGTGAGAGTTCCAGTGGCGGAAACTGAAGTCTGGGTTGAGATTTCAGCAAGGTCTACAAGTTGGGTTTGTTCCTCCACAGACACTCCTTTCAAGCCCTTGGGGTCGTCTATGGGTGAAGTGACCATCCTGGCCTCTCACCCAGAACCCAGGGCCTTGTTTCTAAATCTTGGTTCAAAGACAATATCCAAAGCATGGCTCCACCTATGTGGCTTCTGGGCCTTCTAATCTCTCTCAGAATGCAGTCGTGTGTGTGTGTGTGTGTGTGTGTGTGTGTGTGTGTGTGTGTGTGTTTGTTCAAGCCTTCTTTTATTCAACAAATATTTTGTTAGTGCCTTGTACATCGAGGCTTTGGGCTATAAACTGAGAATGCAAATGTTGCTGAGACACAGTCTGTCTTTGTGGCGCTACCAGTCTCGGGAGGATAAGTGAGTAGAACAGTCAACGTCAGTACGGGTGCAGTTCCAAGCCATGATAAATCCAAAAGGAAAGCTAGAGGTGACTCTGAAAGTGCAGAGCAGAGCTAGTGTGGTTGGTATTACCCCAGAACGGGGCCGTGTGAGGAAGGACCAATACCAAGGAGGGGTGACTCTTGGTGCAAAGGAGTGAAGAGGAGACGATCGATGCATCAGAAATTCTGAGGCAGGTGGAGGTGACTGGAGCCCTGAGCCAGGGAAGAGGTGCCAGGTGAGGCTGGGCGGCCAGCGAGGTGGGAGAAGCCAGAGTCTACAGAGCCATGTAGGCTGTGCTAAGGATTTTGGATTGTATTGTGAATGCAATTGGACATCATTTGGAGAGGTGGAGTGGCTGGGGAGGCAGAGCAGGGAAGTTTACAATTTGATTTGCATGTTTACGGTCCATCCAGTTACACGGGAGGAAGGATTATCATAGGGAGGCTAGGAGGAGGCTGTGGCCATGCGGGGGAACAGATTGCTAGCTCAGACAAGGATTGAAGGAGATGGAGATGGAGGGAGGGAAGTAGACAGATTTTAAGATGTATAAACAGGTCTGGGGCTGGTTGAGTGCTGGAGAAAGGCGAGGGAGTAAGAGGGTTGGCAGTATGAATGTCTGGACGTGCGGCACTGGGAGGCCTGACGTGGGGACCAAGGAGAGGCCAGCACCTTGCCCAGCCAGCTCGTGCGCCTCCTCTTATACATTTATTGCCATAAACAAATGATAAGTTGTGGACCATTGCTTCTGCCCATAATGATGACGGATGAAGGGGCCGAAGCGACTTCCCAGCAGCCTCCAGGAGAACACTGTGGATCCCTTTCTGAATTTATCAATATAAAACGTGCTAATGGATATTAATACTCGGTCAAGGCACAGGCGACTTCTGTTGTGTCTGGATCTCTCGCCAACTGCCAGGACAACCTCGCCACCACCCTTTTAGATTTTCAATGGAGAAAATATAAAGTGCTTGAATGAATTCTCTTGTGCCATGCCTTGATTATGCATTCTGATGAAGGATAGTATATTTTTGAACCATCATGAACAATAGTAATCATAATGTTTTTTGATTTGTGGATATCTATGCCTGAAGGTCTCCAGGCATTTTAATAGGAAACTTATAATCAAACAAGGCGATATGCCTAAATAAATAAATCCCAGAGCTGACTCATAAATACACTTATATACTTAGGACTCAGTATGCTATATATGAAACTCAGAAAGATTTCTTTTTATGTCAGATTCATTCTTTTCATCTTGAAGCATGCTGTGGCCATGCAAGCTGGTTACTGGGATAGAAACTGGGACCCTGATGGAGTCCATGTGTTCTTCTGCCAGGTGGCTGACATTTCACATACCTGAGGTACTGATCATCTTTGTGACCCTCATCAAGAGGATGGTCAGTATGCCGATTCCCATCCCGCCTTGCAGCAGCGATCTGCCCATCAGCTAAATCAGGTGGAGACTTTGGGTCCTCTGATGTCCAGAGCAGAAGGTTTTGTAGGTGAGGGTTTTAGTTTTGTTGGTGCCATGAGTGTCACAAGTGCCCAGTTGCTGGTGGAGCACTGGCAGCAAGGGATTTGCCCCAGTGGGTTCCAGGGTGAATTCGTGGGACAAAGAGGTGCAGCAGACAGAGAAGCGGCAGTCAGGGCAATGGGCTGTTTCCCCTGGCTAGCTGTGTACATGATCCAGGCCTTGCTTTTGGAAGTTTAGCTTCTACTCTTTGACTTCCAAACCTTTGACCAATTATACCATTGCTTGGAATTCTTCTGTATTTCATACTTTTTCAGTGCTGTGACAGAATACCTGATATATGCAAATTAGGGAAGAAAAGTTTATTTTTAGGTCACAGTTTCAGAAGGTCACAGTCAATTCACAGGTGGCCAGCAACAGTGGAAGCTCATGGCAGAGACAGAGGTGGAGGCAGCTCTTCACCCCAGAAAGAAGGAATGAAGTAACATACATCCTTTCAGGTCTTGTCCCAGTGATCCGCCCTTTCTGGGTTCAGCCTCAGTGTTCTGACCTTTTTAGGTTTCAGACCCTAATCTACCACATGCCTGAAATCTATAATCTACCACCATGCCTGTCCTTCACCACACACCCATCATCCACCCGTCCAGACCAGGCCCCCATCTCCTAACAACACACGGTTCCATAGATAATTAGTAACACCCAAATGCACAAAACTACTGGGAGACATTCCAGATCCAAACCACAATACCTTCCCACCCCTCTGTGATAAGCATGCCAATGACCTCCTCCTCACTTCAAAAACTGGTGACATTTTCTATCTTTACCTTCTCCCTTTCTTTGAGATTGTATTTTTTATTTTATTCATATTTTTGCAGGGCTACTTGAAAGTTATTGACATCCTGACACTTTGCTCTTAAATACTTTGGAGTACATCGCTATGGTAAGCACACAAGGCCACAGTCTTGGGAAGAAACGTTAGAAATTTATCAGTGTCATTATACTGTGTGGAGTGCAGCCCAGAGTCTTCCTCTCAGAGGCTTGTTCTCATAAGTATTCTTTTTTTTGTGTGTGTGAAACAAGGTCCAATTTAGATTCACTACTGCAGCTTCGGGTCTTTTATTTAGTCTAGAGACTTTCTAGCTTTAAAACATTTATTCATGACATTGATGTCGTCTTTTCGGAGAGTAAAACCCGGTGTCTCATAGGGCTTTGACCTTCTAGAACAGTCTTGTAGTTCTCCATTGGTGTTTTTAAATGTACTCTTCCCGCTCCTTGTATCCTCTATAAATGTGAGATCAGGGATAGAAGCCTAGTTAGATACAGGTGAACATTTTCTTTTGCAATGATGCTTCATAGGAGGGGTTGTGTTGCGGTCCACTTGTCCTAGAAGGGAGGAATGAACAAAAGGACTCAGACAAAAGACATACACACACAAATAGGGGAAGACTGCAGCAGCGAGAGACTGCGCTCTTTATTTTTATAGGTCCCTAATCCAACCCCCTCTCTTACTTGCTGACCTTTACCCTAATTTTGCCTTGCATCTCTTATTAGACCACCTAGCTTTGTTATCTAGTCAAGGAGCCTCAAAGTCTGCCACAGTCTGCTTGCATTTGTTTGCCACAAGCCAAGAGAGGCCCTCATTTGCAAGAGACCTCTAGCCCCTCCCGTGTGCAGGCAGTGGCTCACCTTGGATGGCAAAACAAGGATTGTCTGAGACCCCAAACTCTTCCTGTTTGCAGGCAAGGGCCCATCATCTCAGACTGTAAAACAAAAGACTACCTGGGATTCCAAGCCCTTCCTGTTTGCAGGCAAGGTCTCTTCATCCCAGGGGGCCAGACAAAGATATCTGTCTCCATTGAGAGAACAGAGTCATACTCCAGGCTAGTTTAATTATTTAAGCTTTGGTGGTCTGTGTCTTTAATTCTTGGCTCCCTTCAGGGTTGTGTGGCTCTTCAGTCACTCTCAGTGACACTGAGCTGGGTCACTAGGTTGGGATGATCACTGCCAAATAGCTCCCTTGTCCATGCATGTTGTCCCCTTCTGCAAGACATCTCCAAGTAACAGGTAATCAACTACTTGTTCTGCCTGTTCCTCCAAAACTTTTTACCTTGTGATTTTGGCATCAAGTGGATATTTTTGCATGGTAATATCTTTTTAAGAAGGTTCTTTTCTCCTTTATCAGTCTTTGATGCTTGTGGCTGGGAGCTCTGATTTGGCAATCTGTCACCTCTGCCTTAGCAAGAAGAGGAGAGCTAGAAGTCTAGAGAGCGAGTTTGGGTCCATGGACTGGCTGCGTGACCTTGGGATGTGCTTGATCCTGGGTGTCATGCTCATAGAACTAGTCCCAGTGCAGAGTCCTGAGCCTCTAGCATGCCTTTTCTTTCTCCTCACCTCATTCTATGACTCTTTCCATTTATATTCTTTCTCTCTACTCTCCTTTCATGTGCATGGAAAACGGTGGGGTGATGAGAGAAAGCAAAAAGGTAGGGTAGGAGCTGAGGAGGTGACTGAGGTGGGTCTTGAGTAAGTGCCAACTTTGCATGATCGCCCATACATTTACTTCCCACCCAACCTCTGAGACAGTGTTTTTGTGTTTCACGACAAAATGCTGTGGTGTCAGAGGCGCTGGAGTTTGAGAGACAGCTCTGGGTCCTGATGCCACGACACCTAATGCTCAACACTGTCAGTCAACTCTTCCGCTTGCTGATCTTCATCCAACGCTGGTTTCTGGTTTCTGGTTAACAGCGTTTATACCTCTTTTTAAAAGAGATGACTCTGTCCACTCTCTTGGGGTGAGAATCCTAAGTAGGCTTACAGGACCTTCTGAGGGCACACTACCCAAGAAGTAAACCCCAAGCAGATTTACAGGGCCACCAGAGTAAGGCCTTATGAGATCAGTGGGGCAGCGGGAGCCTTCCTAGACCTAGGGAGAAGTGTGAGAGGAGTGTTGTTTACATAGCAACGGCAGGCCCATGAATGGTCAATTTCAAGCCTGCCCATTGGTCACAATGTAAGCTTGCCAATTGGGCTAAACGCAAGCCTTCTTAGCCAGCCCTACCGATTGGTCCAAATTCAATGCCATTGCTTGGTTTACATTCAGGCCCACTGTGGTCAGGGCAGGTGCCTGACAGAGTGCCCTCAGGATGGTTGCAGCTGTCATGGGGGTGGTTTGGGGGAACATCTTCAGAGATCAGCTGTGTTACGTCTTATTGGAGTTTGTGGAGGTTAATAGTGAATGCTTCCCTGGCTCCTGTCCCCCCGGAGGTACCTTTCCTGCCACATCACAAGGGCAGTTGGAGCGCAGTGGGCATTAACAAGGAATGAGCAGGAGTAGACCTTTGGTAATGAAATTGAATATGTTTATTTAAAAATTTTTTATCTTAATCTACTCATTACTGTCACGTTTATGGGATACAATCTGATGTTTTGGTACATGGATGCATGGAATAATGATCAAATCAGTGTAAGCCCAGGGCTCTGAGAGCTGAGCCAGAAGGTCCAGCAGTTCCAGCCCAGCCTGAGGAGGAACCTAGTCAAGTGGCATTCTGTTCTGTGCATACACCACTTTTTCTTTATCTACTCCTCTGTTGGTGGGTGATTCTGTTTTATCATTACTGTGAATAGTGCTGCAATGAACACAGGAGCCAGAGGCCTCCTTGGTGTGTGTGTGTGTGTGTGTGTGTGTGTGTGTGT